>CM060639.1:25023268-25093268 GCA_030578275.1 Meda fulgida
TTGTTATTTTTTTATTCCGGAGAACTAATCCTTTAATAAAATAACCTCATTCTGCGACTCATTGCAATTTAATATATTTTATAAAAATATGCATCAGTTACATAACATGATCTGTTGCTTCTTTATGTCTTTGACTCATCCAGGTTATAGTGCTGTTTAGTGTGCCTATCTGCCCGTGTCGGATCAGTTATTGTCCTCCATGTGCCACACTTATGAAAACAGATCCTGCTTTCCTGCCTCTAATACGTTTCCCTGCTTCCTCCCCAAGGCTTTGCGATTATGGAAATGGCAGATAATGTGAATTAACCTTGTTTCCAACTGTACTAGTACAATTAGCCAGCGATTAAGCAAGGCAACCCTTCGACCTCTCCGTGTGCTCTGCTTTTAACAATCCCAGTACTTAGGATGAGCCTGTTCAGTAATCGACACAGAGATACATCCTTACTGAGACGTGTGTGTGTGTGTGTGTGTGTGTTCTCTTCCTCAGAGCCCAGAATATGTTCCGACAGGCAATGCGTTCTCCATTCATCCTGTTCCATGTAGTTCCAGCGGTGAAGAAAGGCCAGTACGAGCTGCTGTCTCAGAATGAACTGGGCCTTCAGACTGGTTCTGGTTCTGGAGACAGAGGCAGTCTGTTGGGAGGAGGCGTGGACTACAGCCCACGGAGAATGTCCAAAGCGGATTCGACCCGGAGCTATCCCACGTTACCTCTCACAGCGAACTCTTCCAACATGAGCCCAACAGGCCCAGCCCAAACCTCCAGGCCCTCCAGCGCCACTTCCTCCGTGGGATACTTCAAAAAGATCGGCCGCAGGTTCAACGTCCAGCTGAGGAAAGGTACGGCCATCAGAGATCTCATCACACACATCACACTCAGCGGTTCCAGGTAAACGGCCTTTCCTTTGGAACGATCCTGCGGTGTCAGATGTAGGTCCAGATGGAATTAGCAGACTTCAAATCAGAAAGAATTTAAACGTGGGAAAACGGTTATTATTTCTAGTTTTACTGTTTAAACAAGCGCCGAGTGAAACATAGAACTTAGAATAGAATAGCATGTGTTCCAGTTTTGTGGAAATCTACAGATTTTCTGTGCTTGAAGGTTCTATTCCTTCCATTTTGATCTTTTCATATTAGTTCTAACTTAGAATATCTACAGATTTCCTGAAGCAAGATAAGTTTACTTGAGAAGAAGCACTGGATAAGAAACTAAGACTTGTTTTAATGAATTGTTTCGATAATAATCGGGTGTCTTTTCTTACTCCTATCCATCCATCCATCCATCCCTCCCTCCATCCATCCATCCATCCCTCCCTCCATCCATCCACTTCCATCTATCCACTTCCATCCATCCATCCACATCCATCCATCCATCCATCCATCCATGCATCTATCCCCTTCCATCCATCCATCCATCCATCCATCCATCCATCCATCCATCCATCCATCTATCCACTTCCACCCATCCATCCATCCATCTATCCATCCATCCATCCATCCATCCATCCATCCATCCATCCATCCATATATCCATTTGCATCCATCCACTTCCATCCATCTATTCATCCATCTATTCATCCAGCCATCCATCCACTTCCTTCCATCCACTTCCATCTATCCACTTTCATCTATCCACTTCCATCCATCCATCCATGCACTTTCATCCATCCACTTCCATCATTCATCCATCCATCCATCCGTCAATCCAGCCATCCATCCACTTCCATCTATCCACTTTCATCTATCCACTTCCATCCACTTCCATCTATCCACTTTCATCTATCCACTTCCATCCATCCAGCCATCCACTTTCATCCATCCACATCCATCCATTCATCCATCCATCTATTCATCCATATATCCATCCATCCATCCATCCATCATCCATATATAAACTTGCATCCATCCACTTACATCCATCCATCTATCCATCCATCCACTTCCATCCATCCATCCATCCACTTCCATCTATCCACTTCCATCCATCCATGCATCCACTTCCATCTATCCACTTCCATCCATCCATCCATCCACTTCCATCCATCCATCCATCAACTTCCATCTATCCACTTCCATCCATCCATCTATCCACTTCCATCCATCCATCCATCCATCCATCCATCCATCCATCCATCCATCTATCCACTTCCATCCATCCACTTCCATCCATCCATCCATCCATCCATCCATCTATCCACTTCCTTCCATCCATCTATCTATCCACTTCCATCTATCCACTTCCATCCATCCATCCATCCATCCATCCATCCACTTCCATCTATTCACTTCCATCCATCCATCCACATCCATCCATCCATCCATCCATCCATCCATCCATCCATCCATCCATCTATCCACTTCCATCCATCCATCCATCCATCCATCTATCCACTTCCATCCATCCATCCATCCATATATCCCTTTGCATCCATCCACTTCCATCCATCCATCTATTCATCCATCTATTCATCCAGCCATCCATCCACTTCCTTCCATCCACTTCCATCCATCCATCCATCCATCCATCTATCCACTTCCACCCACCCATCCATCCATCTATCCATCTATCCACTTCCATCCATCATCCATCTATCCACATCCATCCATCCATCCATCCATCCACTTCCATCTATCCACTTCCATCCATCCATCCATCCATCTATCCACTTCCATCCATCCATCCATCCATCCATCCATTCATTCTTCTATCCATATATCCACTTGCATCCATCCATCTATTCATCCATCTATTCATCCAGCCATCCATCCACTTCCATCTATCCACTTCCTTCCATCCATCCATCCACTTCTATCTATCCACTTCCATCCATCCATCTATTCATCCATCCATCCATCCATCCACTTCCATCTATCCACTTTTCATCTATCCACTTTCATCCATCCATCCATGCATTTTCATCCATCCACTTCCATCATTCATCCATTCATCCATCCATCCATCCAGCCATCCATCCACTTCCATCTATCCACTTTCATCTATCCACTTCCATCCATGCAGCCATCCATCCACTTCCATCTATCCACTTTCATCTATCCACTTCCATCCATCCACATCCATCCATTCATCCATTCATCCATCCATCTATTCATCCATATATCCATCCACTTCCATCCATCCATCCATCCATCCATCCATCCATCATGCATATATAAACTTGCATCCATCCACTTCCATCCATCCATCTATTCATCCATCCATCCATCTATCGATCTATCTATATATCCACTTGCATCCATCTATCCATCCATCCATCTGTTTATTTTGTTAGGTTTTTTTTTCCATGCTTATTAGTTTTTTTTTTTCCATTTCTATTTTGCTTTATTTTATTTTTATTTCAGTCTCAGTTTTATTTTAATTTTTCAGTTTAATTTTAATCAATGTAAATTAATTTGACATTATTATTCTTTTTTTATATTTAATATTTAATTTTTATATTTTTATACCAACACTTATATGGCCAATAGGATGCGATCTCACATTTAAACATGCGTGAGCCATTGGCTTTAACAGGGATTTGATCCTCCATAAGTCTGCAGAAGACCTCATGAGTTTTTTGGGGTTCAGGCTTGACAAGTTCTTCCACAAAAACCCTTTCTATATCGACCTCGATTTGTGCACAGGCATATTGTTTAAGCAAACTGTTGGAACACATTTATAAGCACACAATTCTCTAGAATGTCATTGTATGGCGTCGTATTATAAATAACCAAAGTCATTAATTGGATGCCAGTCTCCAGATGCATATGCAAACAATACACTCCCCTGAGAAGTCTTTTCATCTTATTTATTGAAACGCCCTTGACATAAAAAATAACATGCGATATGTGTTTTTAATTTATTTATTTGCTTGTTTTCCTCTGAAGTTGCCTCTATTTTCTGCTGTTTTAATAGGTGATGATATCTGTGTGAACGGTGGTGTATCTTTTCTGCTGTAGTGACTAGCATTGTGTAACTAATGCAGTTAGTACTTCAAAGGACTCTATCTGCCATTGTCAGGAAGTGTGTATACAGACTCACACACGGGTCCAAATCCCATTTGTTCTGCACGGCAGCTGCATCTCAGCGTTTCACACCGCAGGAGAACTAGAAATGTCTATCAGAGATACGACAAACACCCAAACAGACACAAACACACGCATATTTATGCATAAACCAAGACGCGCTCACACACACACACTGACGTCTGAGGAATATCTATTACTGCTTAGGCAGCAGCGCTTCTGATCTCGACTAGCGGCAGCTTTTGAAAAGAAAATTCTCGAACGTCAAGCCAGAAAAGTTTCTCTTCCTCTGATGTTGTTTTCCCTCCTCTCTTTGTCACCGTGTCCTCATTTTAGCGGCGTCGTAATCACACGCTCCAGCTTGTTTAAATGAAAGAGCAAAAAGAGCTTTCTTTGTCACCGGGCTTGTCGTATTCGCATCTATTAGGTTGGCGCAGCAGGAGAAGAGAGCGGTAAAGACACAATTAAATCCTGACAACAAATGTGCCGTGCTTCAGCGCAGTGTGAAATATCCAGTGTGTCGCGGAGGCCAACGCCACGCTAGCCTTTAATTGAAAAGACAATCGCGGGTGAAAAGGGAGTTTTTAGCTGGAGTTGTGAGCCTGTCGAATGTCTGTTGGGTGTTACTCTAGAGCGTAGTGTGTGTGTGTGTGTGTGTGTGTGTGTGTGTGTGTGTGTGTGTGTGTGTGTGTGTGTGTGTGTGTGTGTGTGTGTGTGTGTGTGTGTGTGTGTGTGTGTGTGTGTGTGTGTGTGTAGGCTTTTTGGACTGCAATATTCGTGATTAAAAGTTGCCTGACTGTCCTCAGTATCGAGATACATCCTAGTTAAGCCCTTGTGAAAAATAAGTACACATTTTATTGCAATAATAATACTTTAATTGAGTGCGAACTAAATGTAATGTTTTTAGACACTTAATTGCAGAAAATTGTAAATAAATGCATATTATTAAGAGCGTTTCTTTGCCCACTTGAGTAGGACTTCAGTACATCTTTACATGTAATATCATAATTACTTCTATTGTTTATTGAAATAATGTCAAATTGTGCTGAATGTACCGATAAGCATTTATCTTGTTCGCGGTGATGTGAACAGTCACTGGATCAGCAGAAGTGATGTGAACAGACTCTGGTTCGGCCATCTTGTCCGTAGACACTGGCTCGGAGGCGGCCATCTTGTCCGTAGACACTGGCTCGGAGGCGGCCATCTTGTCCGAAGACACTGGCTCGGAGGAAGTGATGTGAACAGTCTCTGGATCAGCAGAAGTGATGTGAACAGACTCTGGATCGGCCATCTTGTCCGTAGACACTGGCTCGGAGGAAGTGATGTGAACAGTCACTGGATCAGCAGAAGTGATGTGAACAGACTCTGGTTCGGCCATCTTGTCCGTAGACACTGGCTCGGAGGAAGTGATGTGAACAGTCTCAGGATCAGCAGAAGTGATGTGAACAGACTCTGGTTCGGCCATCTTGTCCGTAGACACTGGCTCGGAGAAAGTGATGTGAAGCGTCTCTGGCTCGGCAGAAGTGACGTGAAGCGTCTCTGGCTCGGCAGATGTGACGTGAAGCGTCTCTGGCTCGGCAGATGTGACGTGAAGTGTCTCTGGCTCGGCAGATGTGACGTGAAGCGTCTCTGGCTCGGCAGATGTGACGTGAAGCGTCTCTGGCTCGGCAGATGTGACGTGAAGCGTCTCTGGATCGGCCGGAGGCTCAGGAAGGGCCTCCGGGCATTGCAGGATGCAGGAAGTCCTCTTCCTCCTCCTCCGTCTCCGAGAGGGTGCTGGGCTGGACGGGACCAGCGGTGAGGGCTCTGGGCTGGACGGCGCCAGAGGTGAGGGCTCTGGGCTGGACGGGACCAGCGGTGAGGGCTCTGGGCTGGACGGGACCAGCGGTGAAGAGGACCTTGGCTCTGGCTGAGGGGATACTGTGGGTTCACAGAGTTCCTCATCTACCACACCCACCGTATACACAGAACCGCTTAACAGAAGGGCCAGTTCAATATAGCTCTCTAATGTCCCGTGAGGCTCATGCAAGGGCATAAATGAACTGAGCGGTTCTGATAGCCCTCCTCGGAAGAAGATCATCAGGCATTCCTCGCTCATAGAGGTGAAAGGTGCCAGCTTGACAAAATCTTCTACGTACTCCTCAATTGAATGACTCCCCTGACGGAGACACAGGATTTGGACTGCTGTGTCCATGGCTGATATCGCTGCTGGATCTGGGTGTGGCGAAGTCTTCTGTTATGAACTGCTCCGAGACTTGGAGGTGAAGATCCAAATGCAGCTTTATATAGAATAGTCGTACAGGCAGGGTCAAGAATAAGCAAACAGGACAATGGAGAAGAGACAGAGAACAAAACCAGATAGCAGGCAATGGTCGAGGCAGGCGGCGAGAAGCAAGGTCAAGTAAACAATCCAGGTCAGGGTAAACAGAGAACGATCAGAAAACGGGGTACACAGTCCAAGGTCAAAAAGGCAATAAACAAAACACGGGAAAACGCTCGGAAATGCAGACAACAGTACAACAAGACTTCGCGGTGAGTGAATGAATGAACATGGTATAGACTCATATAGACTGAGACTAACAGGATGACAAGACACAGGTGAATAAAATCAGTGACAATGAGGTACAGGTGAATGTGATCAGTGTGAATGAGTCCAGGCAGTGAGTATGAGAAATGTAGTTTGTGAGGAAGTGATCATAGTCTTATCTGGAGTGCCCTCTGGTGGCTCTCAAGGGCACTCCAGCTGGTGACCGTTACACTGGGAGTACAATTCCTCAGATCACAGATATAATTAAGTTGACAAAACTTAAATGGATTATGTAAGAATAACTTAATGCAATTAAGTTATGCTTAATTAAATTAAGGCAACGAGTTTGCACAATTGAATTAAGTAAACTTAACACATTTGTTTTTACGGTGTGCACTCAATTGGATAGACCGAATCCCGTAGGAAGGACGGTAAAACAATCTTTCCGACCGACAAATGCCTTGATCGCGGTTCTCTGTTCCTCTTTTAAAATGAATGCGCTGTCTACATCTTCTATAACAGACGCGATGGCTGAATCGACTCATCTCAATTCTCTTTGGTGACGTGGATTACGTTACTGCTGATCATCGTATAAAGCCCGCCCTCACAATGTGATTGGTCCGAAGAGCTCTGGTTCGGGCATACTTGCTTCACAACAGATCAAGACATCCAGGTTATGAATCACAGGCTTCTCTGGAAAACACTTGCCTAATAGCCCTGAATCCAAACATGAACAACACTCTCTACTATCTTCATCTTCTCCCCCTGCGATTGGAAGATATAGAGAGAAATGCACAAACGCAGGGCATGGTGCCCGCTGGCTCTGCTGTAGCAGATGTTGAACGCTGGAGCGCTGGCACGAGTGTTGCACTGAGCTCGGGGACTGGCTTTGAGAAGGGCTTGTTATAGGCTAAATACAGCACGCTCTGTGGGAGCTTTCAACTCTCACCAGCACATGCTCTGACAAACACCAAAGGCTTGCTCTCGGCCCGGGACGTCACCTGGAAGCTGATATGTGTACAGAAACACTCTGTTTTTTGGAAATATTGACCCTTGTAGAGAAGCTGTTTAATCGGTCCGAGCTCCACCGGATTGACTCCAGCATTTCTGCGCCAGCGGAGAGATTTATTTGCTCTGGGCACTTTACCTCCACCAAATAAAAAACACTGAGATTTATGAAAAACAATGTTGTCTTTATATCACATTCAAGTTTTATTCAGTGACAGGTGCACTACTGGAATCAAATAATACATCTAATGTTGATTAAACTCAAAGTTCACTCTGCTAAAGGGACTGTATGGTGAATGGCTCACTCAAAATCTGTTTTCATAGGTGTTTTTAAACACATCAGTAAAAATGAAATGTAAAAAAAAATATGTTATGCCCACATCTCTCTTTTTTTCATTAAGATGCGTTTTGAGGTATTTCCGATTTTTTTCTCACTGTGTTAAAAAAAAAAAAGTTTGTTCCTAGGTTACAGATAACCATAATTTACCATTTAGAACATAATTTATTAAAACATTTTTTAGTAATTTATTCTATACAGCCGGCATAATGACAACTTTTTTTCAGAACTCTACAAGGGCAAATAAATATCTTCAATGCCCTTTAATAATATTTTTAATAATATTAATTATTATTATTATTATTATTATTGTTATTATATAATTGTTATGTTTCTTCAAAGGGGATGATCTTAAACAGTTACTTTTAGAATTTTCAGAACTGAGGTTATATTGGATAAACAAATAAACTCGGTGGTCAAATCTAGTTTTTTAGCCAGTCGAGTATAGAGTGCAGTATAAGATCATTGTCTTGGTTTTTAAAGCACTACATAAGTTGGCACCACCACACCTTTCTGAGCTGTTGTCCGTATACATTCCGTCCAGGTCATTGAGGTCGGAAAATTTAAATCTCCTTGTGACTGTAAGAACAAATTTAATACGTAAAGGTGACAGAGCGTTCTCTGGAGTCGGCCCTATACTGTGGAATAACCTCCCGCACTCTGTCAGATCAACAAAGTCGTTGGCCGTGTCTAAGTCGTTGGTAAAAACCTACTTATTAGATGTAGCATGGGGGCCAGTCTGAAGTGGCTTGGCCCTTTTTTGTGTGAAAGTGATACAGTATGTAGTTGTTTATTGTCTCTGTGTATATTCCATTGTTTTTGTTTGTATGTAATTGTATGTAATGTTTTAAATTGTTTTATTTTACTGTTTTTGAAGCACCTTGGGCAACGTGTTTTGTATTATGTGTGCTATATAAATATAATAATAAATAAAAATAATAATATTGTTTTAACAATATTCATATATTTTAATGGAAAGTAAGATAAATATGATTTTTTTCCCGCCATGTGGATATGGGGTTTTGCTTTTCTCCCACATCAACTGCACTCATTTAAAGAGTCTTGCTCCTTCTTCCATTAGTACATTTGTCTTTTTTGTTATGATAATCTTAAAATAGTATATTAAGAGGTCTAAGACCACACTGTCCTCTCTCATTTTTCACTTATTCCCTCTTTCTCTCTCAACCTCTGTTAAATTAATGGATTGTCGAGAAAATGTTCCTAATTTTTTCCTCAAGCTGTAATTTTCTGTCCTGCCTTACATTGGCCATATGCTTGATTTGAACCCTCCTTGTTTATTGGAGATTCAAGACTTTGGCACAGTAAAATAGACAGCATTCTTTATTATCTTCCTCTCACATAATCAAAAAAAAAAAAAAAAAAAAAAAACCTGAATGGAGCCCTAACCACGACCGTGATTAATTAGTGTTGGGCTATTAGTGTTCCATCTCTGTAATTACTTGATTGTAAGCCGTTAACTACTGAATGTCCTAATGGCCGCGAGTTTGATTCTAGTAATTATCCTAAAGGAGGCATCAGGTGGCGTTTGATAGCCTTGCCGGACTGTTATTGACTCTGGCTTCGGTTCTCCCGGCTGTGGCCGTATGTCTTGGAACATTTAGCCCGGCACCATAACAAACATAAAACCATTTAGAGACCAGCACAGCCACTGACCCCAGACCAGCAACACGTGGACAGGCTTGTTGTTCATGGAACATGGGAGTTTGAAGTAATATTCTGACTTCAATCAAAGTTAAGTTCAATTAAATGCATTTGTGGCTTAATGTTCATCACACACACACACACACACACACACACACACACACACACACACACACACACACACACACACACACTCACACTCACACACAAACACACGCAAAATAAAATAAAAATGATCTTTAAAAACAACCAAAATGGCTCGTATACATCGGATGTGAATTGGGACAATTTTTGGAGTAATTAAAAGAAATGGGCTTATAATTTTATAAAATCATTTACATTTATTCTTCAATTAAAACTTTTGCTTTATTTGAGCTTAAAAATGATAATTTTATGGTTTATGACATTAAGATTACATGGCAACAAAGTTGTAAAATTGCTCAAATCTGTGTGGAAAAATCTTTCGCCCCATGCAAAATTCCTGATCATGCGGATTACTATTAAAATGGTTGGATTTCTCCCGCAAAAACAGCCGCTTGTCCACTGTCGGGCCGGATAGCTCCAGTTATGAGTCTGGTTCGGCACGATTACAAGCTGTTCTCGGCCCGGAATCATCAGGGTAAGCCAACTTTGTCCCAGCAGGTGTCCCGCATTTCAATTTTGTCTGTATTATTTTTTCTTCCTTAAAATTACAATAACACAATTAGACAAATAATGCTAAACAATGCAGTTGCTGTTTAAAAACCCATTATTGCAGCTGACAAGTTCCAATAACCAACCAACGCTTTCGTAGAGAGGGATTTTCCCGACCGGACGGAGCAAAACTCGTTAAATATATCAACGTCAGCCAGGACTTCTTCTAGACATGTACTGGATCAGAACACCACTATGAGTTTTATACATTGAGTGGCCAAGGCTGCCATGTCCTAATTACTATTCTCACTTTCACGTGATCGTAGAACTTGTAATTACAACTTTAGATGACTTGTACCATGTAACCACTGTACCACTCGACCAATGCAGATTTACATGTATTTTGAATCTTTTTAAATGATCAAAAATGATGGCGGTGACTGGCAAAAACGCTGGCTAGGAAAGAGTTAAAAGTGACCCGACCTTAAGTGCCTCACTCCAACCCCCTTTTTCAATAAATAGGTCAAAATAAAATTGTGGTAATTCATATTTTGCTTCAAGTGTTTTTGATCGAGCTGAACTCGCATTGATCCTGGAATATTCCATTTACCCTCTTGAAACATTTCCCTTTTTTGAGCCAACCATGAACATGACATATCCCAGTTATTATATAAGCGGGCGAGACAGTCCTGAGGGCTACAAATGTGTCTCCAGATAAAAATACGTGTGCCCTCCTCCGGCCTATCAGTCTCTCTATCTCCCCACTGCCTTTTCTTTTACCATTACAGCCGTTGTTCAAATGATAAGGTCAACCTTACTGATCCCTCAGTGTCCTGACCATTACTCTTCTCTCCCCGCCTCTCCTACATCTGCCTATTCGTATTCATTTGGCACTCCCAAAAAAGGTCATTTTGTGGACAGGGAGCAAATTGCTGTGCATACCCTGCGTCTGAGCCCCTAACTACATTTTCCAGGATTTAGTAACGTCTGTGGCAAGCTGTAAAGCTCAATTTGCCTGATGCATGTGCACATCAAGACCCTTCAAAGCCTGCGTTTGGAGCGACTGGCCCTCTTTTCAATAAGGAAAGGCAAATGCATGCATTCTGGAGGCGCTGGCGTGACGACCCGAGCATGTAATGTTACTGTCCCACTACATTTGTAAAGCGCGTGCCGCTGAAACACACGTGTCTAAATTTGAAATCACACTGCGGTTGTGCCGTGCACCCAGATGGGTTTGAAACGTTTAATTACGGTGGCCTGTGTTGCCATATGCTTGGCTTTTGCCGGTGTAATTTGTATTTGTGCGCACAGACGGTCATAGAACACACTTTTTTTTCTCTGTGCTGTTAACGGACTTAAAAATATCCCGTCGGATGGATTCAGATTAGTTATTAGATACAGTAGACTTGAGCAGGACTGTAATTTTACTGCAGCCGATGTGCAATCCAAGTGACAGTGTCAAATATAGAGTTCACTAAACGTTTGCAACACTTTAGCTCAACGCAAGGGCCAATGACTTATAGAATGACTCAAATATATATTTATATTTTTGTATATATATATATATATATATATATATATATGTATATATATGTAAGAAGACTATTCCGCTCACCAAGGCTTCATATTTGATCAAAAATACAGTACAATTCTGAAATATTATTAGCATGTGAAATAGCTGTTTTTTGTGAATATCTAGTAAAGCATAATTTATTCCTGTGATCAAAGCTGAATTTTCAGCATCATTACTCCAGTCTTCAGTGTCACATGATCTTCAGAAATCACTCTTAATATGATGATTTGATGCTCAAGAAGTATTTCTAATTATTAAAAAAGTCTTTAAATCTGTTTTTGCTGGCTAATGTCTTTGTGAAAACCATGATTCACTGCTGCTCAAAAATGTGGGCTATTTTTTATTTGATTTTATTCAGAAACGAATGCTTTTATTCATCAAGGATGCATTACATTGACAATAAAGGCATTTATAATGTTACGAAAGCTTTATATTTAAAATAAGTGCTGTTCTTTTGCACTTTCTATCCATCATAAAATCCTGAAAAAAATGAATGTTGGTTTTCACCAAAATATTATGCAAATTTTCAAAAACCCTTTCAAATGACTCACATCACCATCCATTTTTAAAACTTTTTCACAGATTAAGCTTTGCTCACATTGTATTTTTTATTTAATAATGAACTTTTTATATTGATGTTTGTGTCGTATGGTTTTGAAAAACCTTTAAACAATTTTCAAGAAAAGTTTAACTGACTAATGAAAAAAAAAGCAACATTTTACAACACAAACTAAACTAACAAATTCAATCCTCCTCTCAGTCTGTCGTCAGTGTAACAGCATGTTTGGTCTCTTTAGTCATTTACGTGTGTATTGTTTGCTCTTTCTGCGCTGTAGGTCCGGAGGGCTTGGGTTTTAGCATCACCTCCAGAGACGTGCCCATCGGCAGTTCGGCCCCCATATATGTGAAGAATATCCTCCCCCGTGGAGCCGCCATCCAGGACGGGCGTCTGAAAGCTGCCGACCGGCTGCTAGAGGTGAGAAACACTGAAGCTGTTGATCACATGACCTCTGACTTCCTCTTCCTCTTCCTGTACAGACATTTCACGAAACAAGCGCGCAACCATCTTTAGAGCATCGTCTTTGAACTTCCGTTTTTGCGGTAGCTTTGTATATTTCCACGGCATCGCTGTCAAGGAGTACAGGTGAAACTCGAACAATTAGAATATCGTGCAAAAGTTCATGTATTTCAGTAATTAAAATTAAAAGGTGAGACTAATATATATATATATATATATATATATATATATATGCAAGTTTATTTTGTTTCAGAGGGCTGACATTTATTTATTTAAAATCCTGTTTTTATTGATTTCATGTAATATTCTAATTTTCTGAGATTTTGAATTTGGGGTTTTCATAATCTGTGAGCCATAATCATCAAAATTATAACTTTTGCATGATATTGTAATTTTTCGAGTTTCACCTGTAATTATCTGGTGAAGTGGATTTACTTATTGTAGAGTAAATGAAAGTTTACGGGAAGATTTTAAAACGAGCCATTCATTCATAAATGCGTAAGATTGCAGTGAACATACAAACGGGAAGACAAAAGAGAACGAGTGCAGCGCAGAAAAGGGACGGGCTACATAAGGCCTATAGAGCTTTTCTCATATTAAAAAAAACAGCAACAAACTTCTTCCGATCCCTGTGTCGTACGGAAGTACCGACGACTCATTGTTTTCCAGAGGATTTCCGTTCTCAGTTCATTCTGCTTGGTCTATCGGAGTCTCATTGTTTTCCTCTCTCCCTTGTGACATGCACTTTCCTTTTTAGTTTCGGAGAGTAAATAATGTTCATAAAAGAGAATGAACAAAAAGAACTATGGCTGATGGCTGATTTACAATGACAGCCAATTAACAATGGCCATTTAATTTAGAAATGGAGCAGGACACCTGCAGGCTCTCCTGCCAGACGCGACCGTAGAGCCAGAACGTCATCCATTTGGCTTAACAAACCCGGATTCATCGCTTTAATGGAGTCAAGGCCTTTCAGAGTGCTGTCGCTTCACCCTGGGCCTTTATGTTGCCATAGAAATATGAGATGACTATCTCCTGTTGTCATGGTCACAATAATGCGACTGCAATTAATTGAAATGTTTGATCAGATATAATTGCACAGAATGCAATTCATGTTTTATTTGTTGCTTTATTAAACACCCTTTCAAATGACTCGCATCAGCCACTGAGTAAAAAGAGCCACTTTTCACAGGTCAGCCTTAAATACTTTCATTTCTTACTTAGAAATACTTCATTTCATAAATCTGATTTTGAGAACATTATGTAGTAAATAAACTTATATGTGACTTAAAAAAACAAAAAAATCCAGGAATTGGCTTTCTGAAACCGCATCCAGGCATGATCCACTGTTCCCGATGCACTGAGATTATATACACTTATTATATCCTTTGTAATATAATAATATATCGTTATAGTATCCTTTAGGATTTTTTGTGTTAGGTTTAATGCAAATGGTTTACAAAATGTATTTGAAAAATATGCTAACGAAAGAAATGATATCATTGTCAAGACAAATATTTAGCTCTTTTGTGTGTGTGTAGGTGAATGGAGTGGACCTGAACGGGAAGACTCAGGAGGAGGTCGTGGCTCTGTTGCGCTCGACTCCCATGGGAGGCACTGTAGGTCTTCTCATCGTCAGACAAGAGGACGCTTTCCTGCCCCGCGAAGTGGTGAGTCACACACACACACACACACACACACCTAAATGTGCAACCTTCTTAAAATGGCTTAACAATGGCCCCAGTAAAACGGTCTCTCGATATCACACAGACTTCATATAGCACAATGAAATGGCCTCTTCAACTCCTTCCCTGCCTCGGGCCTATTTAGGTCACATGTGTGCCATAGAGGCAGCTGCCACCCGCCTTAACTCATTTTGAAGTCATTATTATTTCCATAATAGATAATTCAGGAGTGCAAATGAACTCCAGGCTGCCTTGACATTTGTATGCAGATTTTTTTTCTTGGTCGACTTTCCATAAAGATGCTTCTTTATTGAGTCCGTGTGTAGGGTTCCCATTGGCTGTCTCAATGAGCTGCTATTTACAGCATCAGTAAAGTTCCTCCTGTGCACTTACAGGGTTCCTATGCAGTGTGATCAAGTATGGGATCTGATTTTAGTCTGGATAAGCATGGGAAATATTGGGTTTCCAGACTACTGGCCCTATTCTGTTTTCTAAAATGATATGTATCATATACGTCTAGAGCAGACAGCCAGTGCAGTTTAGGGATTTTTTAACATGACTGAATTAATTCAAGTGAATATTTAATGTTTCCTTTAAGTGAGTCTCTTCACTAAAGGGATTGGCAGTCATTTAAATCAAATTGTACTTTGCTGTTTTGGTGATACTGTAAACTGCAATTACAGTATCAAATTCTCAGAGGTGAATATATGCAGGTTTTCTCTCATCATGTTAGAGTACGTATTCACTTGGAGAAAACCAACATGATGTAAAAAAATAGGCTGATAATAAATGAATATATAGCAAATATTATAATTGTCTTCTATCATACCCTGCCATTATTTTGACAATAATATTTTAACACTTAAATTAAAATACTCAAAATTCATGCAGTGAGTGAAAGTGTAATCCTATATTAACTTCATCTGGGTTTGAGGTGTTAGAATGTAACATGCATGTTAACAATTGAATCGTAAAACTATTTATCAGATGTTAAATATGGTCTGAAATGTGTAGGATAGTGACAGTTTGCAGGAATCCTACAGCGTTGATTACTGGCAGATTTTCTTGAAAATTAAACCTAAGTAAATGAGCGCTTTTAGCTTGATACGTTACATCAGTGATGATAATAATGCATCAAATTAGTGGTGTCTCATTTCATTTACAGAACTGCTGTGATGCAACAACCAATGCAATACAACTGGATAAAGTTCTGGATAAAACTGAACATGCTTTTAGTGACAATCACAGGGCATTTCACTTTGAAAGTGTTGCGAAACATGCAAGGAGCATCATAATATCATTATTCATAAACGTCGCCAGAGGGATGTCTTTGTCAACCAATGGCAGATTCCCAGCAAAGAGGGAATCAAAGTTGTCTGGTCTTTAATAATGTTCTCGAATCATTAGCACAGCAATATTTATACATCGTTCATGGAATTTTTATCTGATATGTTTTTTTAAATGTTCCGAGAATGTTTGTAAAATGATCAAGTGGAATGGTCCCATAAGGTATTGATTTTTAGGGGGAATTAAGAGTGGTTGGAGATGAGCTTTGAATTTCTTTCCTTAGTTCAGGCAAGATTTGATTAAAGACGCCATCATGAAGACACACTTTCACAAACTCTCCCACTCCACCTCGTTTCTCATCAACTCCCCCTTAAAATTTGGAGTTTAAGAGCGACAGGGGTGGGACGAGAGAGAGAGGGAAGAGATAAACTGTTGGATGCTTCATTACTCTTATTGTCACATTAACATTCAGGAGGCTTTAGCTTTGCAATGCGCCCGGTTCAGGCATTAAAGGATCTCAATAATCCATACAAGTATGTTCATAAAAATCAGATTACAAAAGCATCGCTCCACCGCTGACAGTTATTGCAAATAAAGTGGAGAGAGAGAGGACAGCGGACGGTTATTGATGCTACTTTGTAGATGTGCGTGCGAGAGAGAGAGGGGAGAGAAAGAGAGAGGAGAAAGAGAGAGAGAGAGAGAGGGAGGAGAGAGAGAAGGAGGAGAGAGAGAGAGAGAGAGAGAGAGAGAGGGGGGAGAGAGAGAGAGAGGGGGAGGAGAGAGAGAGAGAAGGGGAGGAGAGAGAGAGAGAGAGAGAGAGAGGGGGAGGAGAGAGAGAGAGAAGGGGAGGAGAGAGAGAGAGAGAGAGAGAGAGAGAGAGAGAGAGAGAGAGAGAGAGAGGGAGGAGAGAGAGAGAGAGGGGGGAGAGAGAGAGAGAGGGGGAGGAGAGAGAGAGAGAGAGGGGGAGAGAGAGAGAGAGGGGGAGGAGAGAGAGAGAGAGAGAGAGAGAGAGAGAGAGGGAGGAGAGAGAGAAGGAGGAGAGAGAGAGAGAGAGAGAGAGAGAGAGAGAGAGAGGGAGGGAGAGAGAGAGAGAGAGAGAGGGAGAGAGGGGGAGGAGGGAGAGAGGGGGAGGAGAGAGAGAGAGAGAGAGGGAGAGAGGGGGAGGAGAGAGAGAGGGAGAGAGGGGGAGGAGAGAGAGAGAGAGAGGGGAGAGAGAGAGAGAGAGAGAGAGAGAGAGAGAGAGAGAGAGAGAGAGAGGGGGAGGAGAGAGAGAGAGAGAGAGGGGGGAGGAGAGAGAGAGAGAGAGAGAGAGAGAGAGAGAGAGAGAGAGAGAGAGAGAGAGAGAGAGAGAGAGAGAGAGAGAGAGAGAGAGAGAGGGGGGGGGGAGAGGGGGAGGAGAGAGAGAGAGAGAGAGAGAGAGAGAGAGAGAGAGAGAGAGAGAGAGAGAGAGAGAGAGAGAGAGAGAGAGAGAGAGAGAGAGAGAGAGACAGAGAGAGAGAGAGACAGAGAGAGAGAGAGAGAGAGAGAGAGAGAGAGAGGGGGGGGGGAGAGGGAGGAGAGAGAGAGAGAGAGAGAGAGAGAGAGAGAGAGAGAGAGAGAGAGAGAGAGAGGAGAGAGAGAGAGAGAGAGAGAGAGAGAGAGAGAGAGAGAGAGAGGAGAGCGGTGGTTTTATATGATGATATGGGAAGGTTGTCATGTAAGCCAATCACAGTGCCGGACCATTAACGCATCATTGAGGACGTTCTAAATCAAAAGACTGAGTGACATGCTCTGCCACAGTGACAGGTTACAGTCTAATAAATCAACAGTGCCAAGTACTTAACTTATGCTTTTTGATATTTAAAGACATGAGAGAATTAAACTCAAATTAGCATAATGACAATGTGAGAGAAAGTAAAGTGAAATTGGACATAGATGGCTCTAACCCCTATCAAACTGAGGGGTCTTATTTATTTATTTTCATTTTTCTGCATGCATGCGATTAGCCTTCCAGACGTCTAGGGAATTGCAGACATTTTACGAAAGTGTGAGCGTCAGTTGCGGGCTGGCAGAGGCAGTGACTTATTGATAGGGGCGTCAGCTTTAACCTTTGCTCACAGCCAAAGTCCAGTCCTGAGGGAACCGCAGAAAAATGAGCTTTGATGCCTCCGGCCAGCCCTCGCCCTTTAGAGAAAAAGAGAAGGAGAAGCGAGAGGAGGAGGCATGTTCAGTGAACTCCAAAGAGGAATCGATGAAGTGTTGTCCTTGGAGTCTTCTGCACTCTCGGCTGGTGTTAGTTGAGTGCAATTATAGGTCATGTGCCACTCAAAGTGTCATATACTCATGAGATTACTGATCTTTAAACAACTGAGATGTTGCTTTGTTTGCTGCTCCTGACAGGTAGATTGAGACTCGCTGACACATTTGGGTCAGTCTTAAGGGCTGTTCACATCAAAAACAAGAACTATAAAGATAACTATAACTAGGAGCCAAAAGTGATGCCCGGCCTAGGAAAATGGACTTCTTCACCCTTCTTTGAAATATTATTAATGTGTTTTTTAAAAGATTTTGTAAGCATATTGCATAGTTGTGCTAGGATACAATTATTTTATTTATGATAACGCAATAAAACATGACTAAATGTGCCGACATAACTTTTGGCCACGCTGTCATACAAAGAAATTATGAACACATAAAAGAACCAACAAAATATACATAACATTTTTTGAAGGTTTAAATGAACTGAATAATGAATAACAAATATCCCTTCCAGACATAACTTTTGGCCACTACTGTATATCATGGATTCTTTATTTTTTTCATAATGCTGGCATAAAGCTATTTTTATCATTTTTCAGCTGGAAAAAAATCATTCTAAAAAGTGATTCCAACCATATTCTTTATCTGTGCCATTAGTTATAGTTGTGCTGTGCACGGCTATTGTTTCATAGTGATTTAGAACTATATTTGTATCATTATAGTTATCGTCTTTTGTGCGAACAGGCCATTACTAAAGTCCTAATGGCAAGTCTTTGTGTAAGGGTTTTTCTCAGAACCTTGTCCCAAGTGTGATCGTTCTCGGCTTCACACAGTGTCTACACCAGACACAAGCCAATAGATCTCATTATAATCAGTGATTGTGTCCACACTGAATGCATTATGATGAGTCACCGACAGCAACCTGATGCCTTGTTCCGTTTCTGACGTATTACTCACGTCTGCGCTACTGACACGAAGGAAAAGTGGATTTATGATTACTTTGGCGCATTAACACTGTGCCAGACTTTTAAATGCTAAATTCAAACTCTATTGGAATAGACAAAGAACAGTGGAATGAAAAAAATCAAGGTCTAGAGATCGGTTTGAAAAAAAGTATTTACTACTTGAAACTTGAGCTCTGCGTGTTTGGAACGCTGTATTATGTGTCAAGAGAGCAACAGTCAAACATGTCCATCTAGCATGTGTTTACATAGAATAACAAAAGAAAAGCAAAGCATACATAAAAGTGTAATAAGTGACTAAATCAGTCACTTACTCTGTTCCATTTTGGTTATAATGCTGCCTTACACACAGGGCTTGACATTAACACCCACCAAATGTGTGTGTATTTCAGCAGTGGCGTGTAACACAGTCACTCCTACTTGCCACTTTAGCAGGTTGAATTATGTGATATTTAAATGTTTCAATTGTAGTCTTTTAAAAAGGCATCTGGAATAATAAACTAAGTGCAATGCAGTGTTGTCAAAATGTCGATTTTTCATTACCGATACTGAAATGTCTAAAACACTTCCAATACTCATTTCAGTACTCGTTTATTTTTCTTGTTGTGCTTAAACCGTCAAATACACAGGATAATGTCAAAATGCAAGTCTTGGCGAGTATTCACGTAAACACAGTCAGTTATATTTTAAGTGAATGTAGACAGTTCAGAAAGAACATGCATGCGTAACAGAATAAGGGATCCATGTGTCAGGTCTTAAAGTGACAGCAGCCTAAAATACCTGCTGCCACATTATGAGATAATATTAAAATACCTATATGACAGTTTTTCCCCATGGTATCAATGTCAAAATTGTGGCCAGTAAAAAATGCAGTGGCTAGTACCTTTTAAAAGCCACTCGCCACAGAGGCTGGTGAGCAAAAAAGTTACCGTAAAGCCCTGTTTACAAAGTAGCTGTCTATGAAGGCAGTCAGGCAGCTGACTAGGCTTTGGAACAGAGTTTAGTCTCACATAATAAGACTTTAGCCAGCATAAACTCTTGTCTACATTGCAGCTTATTCCAATTCAATCACTTTAGGCCCCTGATGAAATGGAGAAAGTATATTGGGGCCTTTAGATTTCCCCAGACGTTTTTTTAAAAAAATTTTTTTATGTCAGTTTGTTTAATTTGAAATGGGATACAACACTGTCATGCACGTCACAAACTTTGGCAAATCTACCAACAAGTTGTTATTTGGACGTGGGCCATTGAAGAAGTCTGTGAACTTGTAAACAGGGCTTTGTTTTCCGCGGTTCAATAAGAAACATGTATACACAAACTCCCGGAAATTGTGCAAAGCTAATCAGATTGGATTTCGCAAGAGCTCCATTTTGTGTGCAACATGCATGAATTGCGCCGTGAGCAGTCCGTTGGCACTCCACGACAGTGACGTCTGAGACTTTGGAAGCCCTTGTCATCTCAACATTTGCATCAGGTTTATTTATTTCGGAATTGGAAGAGAGCCTTGAATATAAAACAATCATTTGTGTCTCAGAAAGGGAATAAAAGGATGTCAGAGGAGCAGTGGATAGCCTGTGCGGTGGATGCTGAGGGAACAAGAGGGTGATGGAAAAGGATAAATGATGAAAGTGGGAGGATCTGGGAGGAGAGGGAGGGAGAGCGAAACAGCAGGAGACGGATAGGCCAGAAGATGGAGAGAGAGAGGGAAAGAATGAGAGATGTGATAGGCATCTCAGGGAGCCATCAAAAACTCCACTGTGGAGAAAAGAAGGGAAAAGAACTGACAACAGCGGCGAGAGAGCAAACGTGTTTTGACAGACATTCTGCACTTGATGAAATCTTACCTTGCCAGTTCGCTGAGACACACGAATACACTCCGAGACCTGACAAACACCCTGCTGCTGAATTATTCATGTCAGAAAACGCAATTATCCGGCACACTAATGTGGCCAGCGGCGTGAGAGCATTAAAACAACACAACACACACACAAGCAATTCCATCGTGTCAACATAAAGCCCCACCGCGCTCTTCTGCTGGCTGTCTGGTCGGCACTGGCCGCAATTTAACGTTTCTTTTGATCTCCCAGTGTGCACTGCTGCGAGCGCTCAGAAGATATGTGTGTTTGCGACCGCTGCTAAGCCACAGTGATAAGCAGAGATTGTGTATCACCACCTTCTCTTCTGCAAAAGAAATAAGTCATTGTGAAGTCTTCAGCCACACCAGAGACGAGGAAACAAAGGAACCAAAATAAATAGGAATTTGGCTAAAGATGAGGCGTGTTGATTGACATTAGCATATTCAGTCAAGTAACTGGTAGCAATAAAGTGTTTTGACTGGGGATGGACACAAACACTGCAGTGTGACGGAATAAAAGCCTCGCCTCGCATCACCGCTGCTCTGTCCATTCCATTGCCGTCCATCAGTCAAGCTCTTATGTAGATAAAGCACTTCTTCAGTTCCTAACTTTCACAATACCCAGTCACAGGGATGACACCATATTCCCCTTTCTGTTTTGCATCATTTATTAGTATTATTATTATTGAGTGTTCCACCACCAGCATTGTTTTTAAAGTGTTGTATTAATGACATAATAGTCCACCTTTTTTCCTGGAGACTCTTGTGTTCAGTTTGATTCTGTTTGCTACGGATAAGATATTTTTGAACACAAGAATGCACCTCACTACGAAATACATTCAACTTCCTTAAATGGGTTATTATGTTTTTTTTTCACATTTTCAACTTTATTTAGTGTGTATTGTTGCTGTTTGAGCATGAGTTCAAAGCTCTGCAAAGTCGCTCCAGCGGGAGTTACTCTCTATATCAGTGTCAGTGTTTCTGAACTCCCTGGAACTGTACTAGTCTTGAGTTTTCATTCAGGAACGAACATGTCACAATATTTCACAATATATACCCTCATATAGGGCATTATTCAAGGGGACATCCATTTTTAGTGGTGTCCGAAACCATAGTGAAATATTTCAGTTGGTGTGCAATGAATCTAAAATATATGAAAGTTTAATTTTTATCATTACATTATGGAAAACAATGAACTTTATCACAATATGCTAATTTTTTGAGAAGGACCTGTATATACCCTCATATAGGGCATTATTCAAGGGGACATCCATTTGTAGTGGTGTCCGAAACCATAGTGGATGTTATTGAGTGCACTCATATCCCACATTGCACCGCAATATCAAGTGTACTGCCAATGTATACTTAAAGAACGTCCAAATCCGTTCCCTCGTTTTCATTCAGTCCTTCAAGTGATCAATATGAGTCGACTAATGTAGGGAATAGGGATTGAGGGTTTAAGGGGGGATTTCTGATTCAGCCCTAGACTAAGCCTAATTACTAAATAAAAGACATGAAACATGAAAGTGAAAACAAAACCCAAATCCAATTGTGACACACACCTGTAGTCTTGACCACAGGACGTCTCCATTGAGCCTGTTGAATGTGTTCTTGATAAACTTGGTACACCAGAAGGAAATCTCTGAGACGTTTAGGGTTGTTTGGAAAACTCTTTATATGCATTATTTTTGGACTCGTCTTCCCAGAAAATAACCCTATGAATGCCGATGAGCTTTTTGTTTTCATGTTCCAATAATGCACCCATCTGTAGTCAATTGCAACTCTCTCCAAGTTGGAGTAGATGCTCACGACCGTTGGCTTGTTCAATAACCGCAACTCAATCCAAAATCTGGCAGAATGGTCCAGATGACAGGGTGCACGGGAACGTCGTTTCAGCTCGGCACAGAATAGTAATTAAACACTACATTAAATTCCTCTTCATGACCAGTTCAGACTTTTCACGGATCCATTAGAGGCTGAATCTGCCAAGCTAAGAGAATCTTAATTGTGCAATTAATTTGAACGCTGATGTCTAGTGACAGTTGGATTTATGGTGTCTATTGAGGCCAGATCCAGACAAATGTGTGACAGGTTCTATTTTAATACCGCTGATGAGTTGATATCCCGCGACGCCCATTTTGCCAGTCATCTGAAAATCCGCTGTGTTTTTCAGAACTTGTTTCAGAAAAATGCAAGTTATTGTTATTGAGTTATTGTTGCTCATTTCCTGTTTTGATCCCATTTCTCTCACTTCACTGAGGAACGTTTCTATTTTTAAATGTGGTTTGGAAGGACTTTGTGAATGTTAAATTGTTAGGAATCGACAACAACAATGCAACTTTTTGTTTTCTCAAATGGTCACAATTATTCTCAGCAGATAATATCTTCGTTTTTCAGAATCACTTTGTACACTCGCACTCTGTGTACTTGGTCTTTTCCAGTGCCAACAGAGAGGTCAAGCCACAGCATTTATTTCCCCATGCTGCCATATTTGTTTTGAATCTGTTCACTGGATGTGGAAACTTTAGTAACTCAGAGGGGGAAGAAATCAAACCAGCATGTTACCTGGACGCTAGAGCAGTTGTTAAGTGAGAGATTGCTGGATGTGTTGAGGGAGCTCTTTTGTAAGCTCTGGAAAGTTGAAAGTATGTTTGTTCCTGCTCAACAAGTGCCTCTGATTGCCCAAGAGCTGTAGCAATCATCCACACACAGCCTTAAAACACTGACAGCATGAGTGTGCTCACTATGCCATACTACCTACTGTTTTAAAGGAAGTAGAATGCAGTCATGCACATCTTCCTTTTGATGATAAATCTAAGTGAAATGCACATTTTATGTTTTCAGAATCAGCATGTAAAGTGTAAGGGTTTGTCCGTCAACATTGCTGTGTCCGTCAAAAATATTTTTCCAAGTAAAAATGTGTAAAATTGAAATTTGTGGCTGTTGCAGTGCATCTCTCTGTTGAGCTTCACACTATGATTGTCAAGTTAAAAGAAGCTAACATGACAATCACAATTCTGTATGCAAATAGGTTTAAGCTATAAGACCAATTGTAATGTAGTGCACACACATTTATCATCATTGTCTACATTTTTAATGCTTTGAAATTTAACATACTTTGAAATTCAAGATTTTTCTTAATTTGATCTTAGAAGTCTAAAATGTACAAAAACAAATTTGCCCTTAATAAAGTTTCTTTCTTAAAATGCACTGCATTTTAATGCATTTATTATAATTTAATATTTCAAAATGTATGATTTATTTTTAAAATTATGAATTATGGCCAGCCAGAGCTGACCAAATTGTATTATTATTAAATCAATACTTTTAAGTGTTTTTATACTTAAAATGCTACTTATAAAATATATGTACAATGTATGTATCTATCTACTTTTTTTGTACATTTAAAATATTTAAAATTTGCATCACATAAAAAAAAAAAAGTTCGTTCTTTGTTAGTATTTTACTTTTGTTTCATAAGTTCGGTTATTTTTTGCCTGTTTAGATCTTTTATTTGTTCTTTGTTAGTTTCTGTTTTTGTTCTTTCTTTCTTTCTTTCTTTCTTTCTTTCTTTCTTTCTTTCTGGACTTCCTCAGTCTATTTTTTTCTAATATTTAAAAACACAAAATGTGCAAAAACTGACAAATTCTGAATTCATACATGTACTGTAATTGATTATTTTCATACATAAAATGCTATGGAATGTGTAAAGCCTAAGCAAGACAAAGAGGTCAGCCATTTTACTTTTTAAATTTAAAAATGTTTACAATTTTCACCACATAAGAGAAAAAACACCCAGTTAGATTCAGAGGATTTTCATACTATATGAAGTTGAAGTATGCAGTACACCGTGTAGCACAGTATGCGTAAAGCAGTACAGAAGTGTTTCCTTCTAAGTTTTACTAACTTAGGCTACGTCTATATTAATCGGGATTAATCTTAATTAACTATATTAATCGCTCTCCGTCCGCACTAGTGTTTTCAGGCATTTTCCGACTTTTCAGTGTGTATGAGAAACTTTTGGAAAACGTCTGAAACACTAAATTCACCTTATACTGCGCATGTGTAAAACCTCACAAAAGCTCACTGAGGTGATACAGACGGAAAAATAACTAATAAAGTTATCGGGCAATTCTTTTGACCATACACTGATGTGTCCAGGTTTCACTGTCACTGTTTGGTCTAAAACGAGACTAATGTTTTACCGCAGGACAGCAAATGTGAGTGAATTTTCTGTCATCTTTGCAGGACTGTGATATGAAGACTGTGCAAAGTAACATATTTTAGCAGCTGTGTGAAAGTGAACAGCACTTAACCGGCACAATACCGGTATAAACATGAATTTCTATGGGTTCAATTTGCGTCACATGACTAAAATGATGTCATCGTTTTTAAATACATTTTCAGAATGCTTCGTTTTCATTAATAAAAACGCCGTCTCAGTGTGGACGGAAGGCCAAAACGATGCGTTTTCAAACAAAAACGTCTTCATGTGGACAAGGCCTCGAATGAAAGTGTTTGCAGGATATGTTGTATCCACAGTCGTGCGCAGGTTTGCTGTGTGTGTGTGTTGATTGCAGACGGGTGTGTTTCAGCTCTGATTGCTGACGAGCCGCGCCAGAAACAGAAATGACACTCTAATGCGAGTTTTACCGGCAAAAAAGACTCTGCGCTGCGTGTGTCCAGATCTGTTGTTTCCATCCCATTTGACAGTTTCCATAGCAACGGGCAGTCGAGGAAGTGAGCTTGGGCAGGAGGGCACAGGTTGATTAAGATAATTAGCCCCTTTCTTATTCAGTGGGTGTGTCTCTGTGGTTTTGTCCCAAATTACAGCCGGTTTGTTTCATCTGTCAGAACACTGACCGCATCCCATCGGTCTCCACCCCCCAAAAACCCTCAGAGAGAATTAATAAGACAAAGACCGAACTGTCAGTGGAAGTCACAGTCTGATGGCCTCGTCTCTTTATCCAGGGCGGCGCGTTCTGTCTCTAAAAGAGCTTCTGATATAATTATCTGTCTGTCAAAGTTCTGCTATGGCTGTAAGCCTTCGTCTTAGTCACAGTGAGGTAATCCACCACAACTTCTGCTTACACGTGTAAAAGCGAGAACTGCGGTGCTGTCTCTGTCCTGGCAGCCGTTAGCATGAGTGTTTCATCGGAGACGTCGTGACGGTAAAATGAGAACGGGGCCAAGATTGCTATGAGGATCTATTTGTGACTTGGCAGTCTTTCGGGAGTTTTTTTCCCAGAGCCTGAATTATCACGTTCACTGGGACCTTGGCTCTCTCACTCCTGCCTGTACTGTAAGACCCTTAAATCACTGACTTATATTCACTGAGGAAAAGAAAAGTTTTTAAAGTTCTGAACAAGGTCTGTATGGTATCTGAACTTATTTACAATGATTTGCATAATCTTTTTTTATAAGACTCTAGAAAACATACATATACGCTTCCTCATACCCTAATGCAGACCGATGGTAATAATATATCAGCGTGTATCTCTGGGTGAAAATGAGACACAATTATTGTACATTAGAATCATTATTAAGTGGTGTGACTCCTATGTTAGGAACTAACAACAGGTTGAAAGAAGGTAGAAATAAAGTTCTGCATGGAGTTACATGGCTACAATAAATGAACAGAAATTCAAGCATGTTTCAAAGTCTGAAACTACAATCAGAAATCAAAGCTGATTCATGTCTTGAAGGTATCCGCTTAAACGCTGGATTTGACACAGCAGGTCCAAAGCAGCAAATGTGACATCCATTAACCGCTCATCCCCATCTCTCCTCCACCCAGAGCCCGTGTGTTTTTCAGGATAGTCGAGCATCGAGAGCCACTCTCTCTTTTTAAGCACAAACCCTGCCATCCCTACTGTGAAAATTACCCCAACCGTCTCCATTAGCAAGACTGGCACGCTTAAAGTTCAATTGCTTGTTCGAACCCCTTTTACTTCCCTTTAAAATGTTCCCTTGCCCCCCCCCCCCCCCCCACACACACACCCCACACACACCCCCCACACACACACACACACACACACACACGTTTGCCGTCACCAGCGCTTTTGTGGGTTGCATTTACAACAATGCCAGTTTGCGGTGCTGAACCCCAAGCAAGTACTCCATAATTAAACCTAATATTGCAAAGTGCATTGGAAGACAATAGCATTCTGCTAGCATTTTTGTTTCACAAAACAGTTTTGAGCTGCCACCTGTTTTTGCTTAGCACTCTTTTCTCTCAGCTGTGACAGCAATTAGCTGTTGGTAAGGAGCGCGCCGCTCTAGCGCTGTACAGGCCTGATAAACCAGCCTCAGGTCTGGGACACCAGAGCAGCGCTGAAGTCAAGCACTTCTCCTGGTAGCACAGCGTGTTTATATGGACAACAAAACACTGGTAGTGATCAGATAGGCTGATTATGACATAAAGTCTGCTGTAGGTGTATTGTCAGCTCATTGCGTATAATCAAACTGGTGTTGCTAACATTTTTCAGTTTTTTCGTTTGACATTCTTCATTGGGAATTTGATTCTTGTCAAAATGTATGAATGAGGTGTTTGTCTTCACCTCCAACTGCTCGAGTCA
The DNA here is from genome assembly GCA_030578275.1 of Meda fulgida. Taxonomy (NCBI): domain Eukaryota; kingdom Metazoa; phylum Chordata; class Actinopteri; order Cypriniformes; family Leuciscidae; genus Meda; species Meda fulgida. The sequence goes on from CM060639.1 coordinate 25,050,652, forward strand.
CCTTCACTTCAGGTGCTGCCGTTCTCTCTCCTCGCTTTGAGTCTCGTCTAATCTCTCTTTCTCGGGTCTTTGGGTCTAATTGTACCTGAAAGTCTTGAATGTGCATTAGTCAGTGTTTAATATGCGGGCTTTATCAGAAGGTGGCGGGCCAAAGAAACAGTGGTGAGAAATTTCATGTTACTATACTTATCATGCACAGGCCTTCTTTGCAATTACATACTTGACTGATTTCTTTTAGCCTCTTAAATTCATTTCCAATGACCTTTATGTCGTTGCCCCGTTTGGGCGAGAAAGTTTCAGCCTTGCTAATTGTTTCAAACCTTTGCAGCAGTTTGAAGCCAGAGAGCAACATTTAGATTTTTATTTATTTCTTTTCCTTCTTTTATTCATTCCTTCCTTCCTTCTGTAATGTTGTGCAGTCTTTCTTTAGTTTCTTTTTATTTTATTTTATGGAGCCTCTAAAGGAAGGAAAAAACGTATATGAAAAATGAAAAAATTTATCGTTCCCCCGAGAAACTTTGATTTCTTTCCGAGCGAACGCAAAGACTCTTAGAGCAACGCAAAACGTAAAAATAAAAAAAGAAATCCACAAGAAAACGCCTCATTTGTTTTAGTTTTTTGCTGTCTTCAGTTAATTGTTTGTTCATCCTTTTGATTAGTTGTTTATTTTGAATGTGTTTAGGCTTTTGTTTTGTATGCTTGTTTGTTTGTTTTTTTTCATTCAATAACAATTACTTTCTTCTGTTAGTTGTTTTAAAAGTGTTTTTTTTGTTTTTTCCTTTTATTACATCTTTTGTTTATTCTTTGTTTCTAACTTTCATTCATTCAACATTTTTTGTTCGTTTTTCCTTTGTTTCTCTCTTTTGTCTCTGTTAGTCCAGTTTTCTGTCTTTCTTTCTTTCTTTCTTTCTTTCTTTCTTTCTTTCTTTCTTTCTTTCTTTCTTTCTTTCTTTCTTTCTTTCTCTCTCTCTCTCTCTGTCTCTCATCAGTTCCAATGGAGTGAGAGTGAACGACAGACGTCTGCTTCTCTCTCTCTCTCTCTCTCTCTCTCTCTCTCTCTGTTTGCACCGTGTTCAGGCGCTGTGTTATCTCTCATGGGCTCTTCTCTTCATTGTCTGCGCTCTGAGAGTATAATTCAAACTCACTCTGGAAACAAAAGCTTGTAATGAATGCACACCATCCAGTCTGCTTATGAATTAAAGAATTAGTCGCGAGCACAATGGGCCAGGTCGAGCTGCATGCTCCTCTTATAACGTGAGGCATTTCCCTCTGCTTTTCCCTTCAAAGGTGCTTTACTGTTTAAAGGAGTTTAGCTTTTGCTCAAGATCCTAAGACACTCCAGGAGGATTATTCCCGTTATATTCACTGCTGCTTGCTAATGCACAAACAAACACGCTCGTAATAGTCATTTGAATAAGAATATGCACCATTTGGTCATTTTGCGCATGCATGTTTTACAACTGGTTCAAGTTGGTCGTGGATTTGCCAACAGAAATGACTTGGAATTTTTTTTGCCTGCAATATTTCACCATAATATCTCTCTTAAGTTTCAAGGTAATTGTAATAGTTAAGTTGCCCCACACATTCATTTTTATCCAGACATCAACAGCTGTATTAGTATCAGTGATACTGGCCTTCATTCATAAAAATATGTCATTCAACAACTACTGTCTTTATGTTGTCTCTACATTCATTTGTAGATTAACTGTGAAATTATTACATTATAAAATATATAAACTATTATAAACCTATAAAAATGTTATTGTTTTAATTGGTTAGTCATGGGTCACGTATGGCATATTTTTTTTTTTAAATGGCATTAAAAAAGGCATTAAAAAGCATTAAATTGAATTTGAAGATAACGGCAGAAACCCTGGTATCCAATTCCGGAATTGAAATCAATTTTGATTCCCAAACCTAGTCTTTACTGACAGCTCTGCTGCTCCTTCGAGTGCTTCAGATGTGTCTCGGTTGCCATGGAGTATCTGACAAAAACAAGATTATCTGTCAAAGGCGAGAAGTGGCCTAAAACTCACAAAGATGCTTCATTCATTCAAAAACAGCCATGTTTCTATCCATAATGCATATCAGTGTAGAGTGAGCCGGGGAGAGGCACTTCATTGTGTCAGTCTAAAAGACTGTTGTCCTCTGCGTACTTGTGTGTGATAGGAACTAAATGAGTGGGTGAAAATCACACGCGTGAAAAGCGTGTTAGCACTGCATGTGTTCTTCCTGGCGCCTTCACCTGGTTGTCGGTTCTTAACCTGAGAGCTGCTATTGTCTGCTGAGAGCCACCTGGGTTGCCATGGCAACTGCTCGGGCACGGGATGATGGTGTGTGTGTGTGTGTGTGAGGTGTATTATGAAAGGAAAGAGAGATAGGGGCCTCACCCTAATGCTTGGCTGAATCTATATAACTCATCTCCAGCTTTGCTCTCGGCAGCTGGACTAAGGCCAAGCACCTGGCATTCTTCAACTGTGTGTGTGTGTGTGTGTGTGTGTGTGTGCTGAACCTTTCTTTAAACACATTACTTTTGCTTTTAATGTATACAAGTGCTACTGAGAGTGGATTTTTCCCCAATGAATCACTCTTTTAATGACTTCCCAGATGGAAAATTCTGGTTTTGGAACATGGTAGCTGATCCAAAGTGGTGTATTAGCTGTGACCAAGATGATGTACTCGGTTTAAAGTTGGTCCACTTGTTCATAGACCAGTCAGAAATTATTCCAGTGTCCAAATGCACACTATACACACACTATTTGCTGCATAAAGCTTTGGATTTTCTAACAATGTAATTCTGAAATAGTTCACTGATATGGAAGTGTATTTATATCATGGGTTTGAATCTGCACTGTAATTTGATTTCCCTGTGAACAACAGGAGATCGTCCACTTAATGAGTGCCAAGACAATTCTCCATAGAAACCACTGTAAACATCCTGTTTAATGAGTCATGTGATCCTGCTGTGCTAATCTCCTCACCTCTCACTTCAGCACTCTGTAATTCAACTGGAAGGCTATATTGTGTTTACGGTGTTCATATTATATTCATTGTTTTGATCTTTAATAGCATTGTATTCATGTATCAGCTATGATTTTATGGTGTGAAAAAAAGTGTAATTTCTACACCACTTACGTTGCCAAATAGAACTGCAAAAATAGTAGGTATTCTTCAATCGTAAACACTTTCCCCGTCTGTCATTGGTCGAAACAGACCCATAGCCCCGTCCTAATCTCTTGCCATTGGTTGAGTTGTGCCTACTTCAATACTATATAGTATGCAAAAAATATTATGCATGCAAAGTAGTATGTCCTAATTCACAGGTTTCATAAAACAGTAGGTAAAAAGTTCCCGGATGACCTATTTATTCCGGTGATATTCTGAAGTGTGCATCCGATGGACACTTTACTATCCCATGAGGCCACGGGAGGGGATTTATGTACAGTATGCTGAGAAGCAACATAACTGACATCATAGGTCACATAAAAATGACAACATGGCAGACTGTAGTATGTCCAAATGTCATTCATACAACACACATTCATATACAGAACATACTTTTTTTTAACAATAAGTTTAAAGACAAATGTAGGATCTACGATACGGGATGCAATTTCAGACGCAGCAACAGTGGGAATATACAGTATGCTGGTGGAATTAATCTATGAGTTGATTACTTATAGTTGCATATTAAACTAGGGCAGCAACTTTGATATAAATATTAAATAGCATCTGATACACTAAGTATAAATAGCAATTCTATTCTATTTATTCTATTCATTATATTTATACTAAGTGCAAGTAGCAACATATTACATATGTTACATAAACATAGAAGTATTTTCTTTGCAATAAGTGTAAATAGTAGTTAGATGCTATTTGCACCTCAGTGTTGTTGTACATTAAACAGTATGCAATAATAACAGAGTGTAAATGACTATATTCTTTAGACTTATTAAATAGATGGCGCCCTAAGCCATCACCTTCCCCTAACCCTACCCGATAAACACTTTATTATTAAACGCACAGTACACACTTTATTCCCACTTTTTGAATATTTTCTTAATTTTTATTGAAAATAAATGCTTTCCGATCTGATATGTGATGGAAAAAGAGAGTAGGGTGAGTTTTGACCCTTACAGTATTTCTACTATTGACAATCCAGCATCTTCCCTAATTTTGTCTGGTCCAATCAGGCGCCAGTGGGTGGAGTTAGTGTAAACAGCCTCTGCCAATAAGGTGGGCTTAGTGTAAATAGAAACTCAGAATAAACTGTGGAAAGTATTTTAATATTGAAACAATAAATACATTTTTACTCTCTTAACTTAATATCTTTTGTGCCTTTCCTTTATCTCTATAGAAAGAAGAACAATATGATTTAATATTGACTCCGGATGGAACGAGAGAGTTTTTGACCTTCGAAATCCCTCTCAATGACTCGGGCTCGGCAGGGTTAGGGGTCAGCGTCAAGGGCAACCGATCTAAAGAGAACCACGCTGACCTGGGCATATTCGTCAAGTCTATAATCACTGGAGGAGCCGCATGCAAGGTGAGGAGCGTCTGCGGGCCACGGCCTGATTTTGCCGAGTTAGACGCATTCCTGGGTCTACATGTTTTGTTAATCCTGGAAAAATATTCCTGTCCGAAATTTCATCACAACAATATCCCTAAACCTAACCCTACCCATAAAATCCCTAACATCAGACAACACTGATGTAGAAGCACCTAGCCCTGGTTATAAGCCTAAACTTGACATAAACTGTAAACTTCTTCCTCAAATCTGATTGGTTGATTGGAATGATCCAGAAGCACGTTGCACTGGTTGAAATCAGGTTCTGTCGGCGGCCTGATTGGCTGCATGCGTTTTTTTCATATTCGATCTTTATTCAAAGAGAAATGTTCTTGTGTGCAATCACAGGATGGGCGGCTGAGGGTAAATGACCAGCTGATAGCAGTTAATGGAGAGTCTCTACTGGAAAAGACCAATCAGGAAGCCATGGAGACCCTCCGCAAGTCCATGTCCATCGAGGGCAACAAGAGAGGCATGATTCAGCTGATCGTTGCCCGACGGCTCGCAGGGAGAGGAGAGGTACGTTACACACCGTCTCTAGCATGCACAGGAACATCCACTGGGCTCTTTGTACATCGTGCTTTTGGCTTTAAACTGCATTGTCAACATGCCCTTGTGAAACGGAAGTGTGCTTCATTTTACTGGATGTGCAATTTTAGTGTTCTTCAAGTCTTAAAAGTATATATATATATATATAAAAAAAATGGACTTGCAGATAATATTCTATAAATGATATAAAACGCCACTTAAGTGCACATAAACAGTACACTTTCATGACTGTTTCTTAATACACTTAAGTACACTTTTAAACACTTTTTAATAGTGTGCAATTAAACGTTTTCCTTCAAAATACATTTTAAATCATTGTGTTTTAACTGTAGGGTGTTATTTGCTGTTACATTTAAAGTTAATATATTTTAGATGTACAGAATTGCAACTTCATTAATTACTAATGTATTTAAATACATGACATACAAGTTTCAGTAGAAATGACCATAACATATATTTTAGTGTCTTGTCAGTCCCTTCGGCAGTACACTTTAACCGTATTTCGAAGACAATAAAAGTAATTATGACATTAAATATATAAAATGTACTTAAATCCTACTTAAGTGGGTCAAAAATTCACTCTAAAGTTAAACTAAATGTATTTAATATAAAGTTCAACTCAATTGCATTTTAATTGAAAAATTAGTGTTTGAAAACTTTTTTTTCTTTTTTTTTACTAGGAAAAACTAATTACAAACAGAGCAACATTTATGTTTTTGTGCTAAGGGATATTTCTGCAATGACACAATGAGAAATGCATTTTACTATAAAAGCCAAACATAATGTAGGCAGTTAATTTTGCCAGTAGGTGGCGCTGTCAGTAAACTGCATGTGTGCGCTCAGGGCATTGTGCCGATGATAGCTAGAAAGTTTCAAGCCTCAAAGCGTTCCAACGATTCAAGCTTTGGGTCCTCTTAAACACATGTATTTGTTCTGATGCATTGCATGTCATTGATGTGGTGTATTAAATAAAAGTTTTTATAATATCTGACCAACATGGCCTGGAGATTATCTGACCCAAATTTGGGGATGAAAAGTATGTTTATGACAAAATTCTAAATGGTGGAAATCTAGTGTAGAATAAATTGAAATATTGAACTCTGTGTGACCCAAAGAACCAGAACTGAGCTTTGATGGAGCAAGAGGGTTTGAGAGACTCGGAAATCAGGCACTTTAATGCAGCATAAAGGATAATACACTGACAGACAATAACTCAGTGGCTGGTTATTAAATGCTGATTATGAATATGACTTTCTGCTGTTCTTCCTGCATTAAGATGAACGCTCAGAGTGACTGACAGTCAGAGTTGAGTTGTATGTGAAGACAGGGAAGTTTGACTGCAGAAAAAGTGAATTAAAGTGAGTAGCTGTTATCAGACAGAGAGAGAGAGAGAGAGAGAGAGAGAGACACTGGGGTGTGAGCGGAGGATTGCGATCGAAAGTAATTTGACCGCTGAAATGCTCATGCTGATTTGTACTGATAACAGATGGCAGTATGAAATATCAAATATCAACTCCAAATGCCATATTTTCCATCCCCCCTCTTTCCCGAATGCAATCCTTTGGATGTGTGTTTGTGTTTCTTTTCTCTCTCTCTTTTTTGCCCGCACAGAGTCATAACATCAGAAAGCGTAATCTAACACTTATCTTTCTAAAGAATATACGACAGCCGCTTTGAAGCCGCGGCGCTCGGAGGAGATGAATCTCGGAATGATGACTGCTTATGGAAATGAGATGATGGTGTGTGACCGCACTCGGGATGATTCCCACAGGAAAACCTTATCGCTCAGAACTTGCTCTTTCGCAGCTCAGGGGACTTAATAGAGTTCTCGTTTATGTTTCTTTTAAGTATCGGATTTTTCTTACGATTTCCTGTGAGAAATAAAAATAGACAGTACAAGGCAAGCGTTGGCCTTCAGTACTAGTATAAAGCTGTAAAGTGAAAGTGGATACTATAACTCAGATCATTTGCTTTTGGAAATATTAGATGAGAGATGTTTGAATTCATGATGCTGAAACTCTAAAGGAGAGGCAGGAGACTCACTATCTGATCTTTTTCATCAATTCTTTTAAAGATTTATTAAAAGAACCATTCCACAAGTCAGCTCGCCGCTCAGTGAACACTGGACACTGTAATACATTAACCCTGTGACTACAATGTTACGCAATCTACTGCTAAATCCACATCAGGGACCCAAGAGCGACTAGATCAGTGCTCGTCATGTCACAACTGTGCTAATGTTTTCAACCTCGTACTGTGTGTCAGGGACGTCGTTAGGCCTATTTTAGGGGGGCTGAAGCTACCCCAAAATGTTCCTTAGCCCCCCTAAATGATAATAAGAACAACAATAGCAATTTGATTTATGAGTATCCTCATAAGGGAAGGGGATACGGGATATTTTCGGGAGTCTCCCGCATAATAATAGCGGATCCCTGATGTGCACAAATTAGTTCAAATCTCCCAGAATATCTAGAGCTCGCGAGCTCCAAACCATGTAGCGCGCGCACACAGACACAGTCCTCGCGTGTGTGTGCAAATGTAAAGCTACCCCCCCCCCCCCCCACCACAACCATTTATTTTTCAGACATTTAAATACATATAATAGCATTCAAAAAGTTGGGATCGGTGAGATTTTGTAACTACATTTTTTATATACTTTTTTATACTTCTGCTCACCACGGCTGCACTTGTTTATGGAAGCTTGTTTTTGCCACACAAAAAAAAAATGCGACTTTTTATCTCACAATTCTGACTTTTTTTCTCACAATTGCTTGTTTACAGAAGTGTTTCAGAATTGCGAGACGTAATCTTTATCTTATGAGATAAAAAGTCGCAAATGTTTTAATCTGTGGCGAGAACAAGCTTCCAAACTTATTTGATCAATAATACAGTAAAAACAGCAGTTACATTAGTAATATTAATGGCAAAGTTCCCCTGCATCATTTCGAGTGAGTGAGTGACAGAACAGAAGTTACTGAATTATACAATGAGGATGAGACCTGTGTCAGTTGATATAGATTCGTCCTTATCATTTATTTTCGTGGAATGTATTAAGTTTTTTAGGACTGCTTAAAGTTACTGACACGGGCCGTAAAGAATGAATGGATGAATAAGAAAATGCTTTGCAGTTGCTTTCGGGTCTTTTAATATAGAACATCAATCTAACAGCACTGTAGTCACACACATCACACAAATGACATCTCAGAGGTTGATCAAACTGTTTTAGACATACAGGTGACACTTGAAAAATTAGAATATCGTGCAAAAGTTATACTTTTGATGATTATGGCTTATAGATTATGAAAACCACAAATAAAAAATCTCAGAAAATTTGAATATTACACAAAATCAATAAAAAAAAGGATTTGAAATACAGATATGTCTGCCTTCTGAAAAGTATAATTATGTATATAGTTATATATAATCTGAATTACTGAAATTTTCCGAGTTTCACCTGTACAGGTCCTTCTCAAAAAATTAGCATATTGTGATAAAGTTCATTATTTTCCATAATGTAATGATACAAATTTAACTTTCATATATTTTAGATTCATTGCACACTAAGTGAAATATTTCAGGTGTTTTATTGTTTTAATACTGATGATTTTGGCATATAGCTCATGAAAACCCCAAATTCCTGTCTCAAAAAATTAGCATATTTCATCCGACCAATAAAAGAAGTGTTTTTAATAAATAAATAAAAGTCAACCTTCAAATAATTATGTTCAGTTATGCACTCAATACTTGGTCGGGAATCCTTTTGCAGAAATGACTGCTTCAAGGCGGCGTGGCATGGAGGCAATCAGCCTGTGGCACTGCTGAGGTGTTCTGGAGGCCCAGGATGCTTCGAGAGCGGCCTTAAGCTCATCCAGAGTGTTGGGTCTTGCGTCTCTCAACTTTCTCTTCACAATATTCCACAGATTCTCTATGGGGTTCAGGTCAGGAGAGTTGGCAGGCCAATTGAGCACAGTAATACCATGGTCAGTAAACCATTTACCAGTGGTTTTGGCACTGTGAGCAGGTGCCAGGTCGTGCTGAAAAATGAAATCTTCATCTCCATAAAGCTTTTCAGCAGGTGGAAGCATGAAGTGCTCCAAAATCTCCTGATAGCTAGCTGCATTGACCCTGCCCTTGATAAAACACAGTGGACTGACACCAGCAGCTGACATGGCACCCCAGACCATCACTGACTGTGGGTACTTGACACTGGACTTCAGGCATTTTGGCATTTCCTTCTCCCCAGTCTTCCTCCAGACTCTGGCACCTTGATTTCCGAATGACATGCAACCACTGAGCAACAGTCCAGTGCTGCTTCTCTGTAGCCCAGGTCAGGCGCTTCTGCCGCTGTTTCTGGTTCAAAAGTGTCTTGACCTGGGGAATGCGGCACCTGTAGCCCATTTCCTGCACACGCCTGTGCACGGTGGCTCTGGATGTTTCTACTCCAGACTCAGTCCACTGCTTCCGCAGGTCCCCCAAGCTCTGGAGTCGGTCCTTCTCCACAATCTTCCTCAGGGTCCGGTCACCTCTTCTCGTTGTGCAGCGTTTTTTGCCACACTTTTTCCTTCCCACAGACTTCCCACTGAGGTGCCTTGATCCAGCACTCTGGGAACAGCCTATTTGTTCAGAAATGTCTTTCTGTGTCTTACCCTCTTGCTTGAGGGTGTCAATGATGGCCTTCTGGACAGCAGTCAGGTCGGCAGTCTTACCCATGATTGCGGTTTTGAGTAATGAAACAGGCTGGGAGTTTTTAAAAGCCTCAGGAATCTTTTGCAGGTGTTTAGAGTTAATTAGTTGATTCAGATGGTTAGGTTAATAGCTCGTTTAGAGAACCTTTTCATGATATGCTAATTTTTTGAGACAGGAATTTGGGGTTTTCATGAGCTGTATGCCAAAATCATCAGTATTAAAACAATAAAACACCTGAAATACTTCAGTTGGTGTGAAATGAATCTAAAATATATGAAATTTTAATTTGTATCATTACATTATGGAAAATAATGAACTTTATCACAATATGCTAATTTTTTTAGAAGGACCTGTATATGATATGAGGAATACAACATATTTGCTTCCATCAGATAATTATGTGGGAACCGGGAAAACACGAGCATGAAACCAATGAATGAACTTCCGAGTCTACAAAATGCCTTTAAGCTTTATACGGTGTCCTGAAGCTGTAGAATAATTCGGAGAATAATTCCAGTGCTCAATACTCTCCATGACGTCTTAAGTTGTGGAGATGAATATGTGAATATCTCTGTCTCTTGGGAATGTTTGTTTCGGTCTTCAGCTCCGGCGGGTCTGGCTTATGTTCGGAGAATATTGCTCATGCGTATGCTTTTCTTTTTGGATGTAGGACTTGTTTAGCCAACACAGATTCTTCACTTTGACTTTGATTGACTGAGCACAACTAAATATGTTCGGTGAATATACATTTTTAATTTTAAGTGAAGACCTTAAGCTACGATTAGTACGATGCAGCTTTTTTATGGGGATAATTATTTGGAAGTCATTTATTGAGCCAATTGTCTGTTTCCACATTTTTTCTAAATTCATTTTTTTTTGTGTTACTTTATGTACCAGTCAAAAAACATAAAAATGATGTCTTTTGTTGTCATTCACGGACGTACACACAGAAACAGCACACTCTGCTGAGCTCAGATCAGTCTTTATTAGCGTGTGTGTTGAGTTTCTTATGGAGCTTTGAGATCACGCTGAGATCCCATCAATACACTCACACACACATCCCATCAATTCACTCACACACACATCCCATCAATACACTCACACACACATCCCATCCAAGGTCACCCGCCGCCTGCCGAAACGCCCTGCTCAACCTCTCTCTTATCTGTCTGTCAGATGAAGATTAGGGTGAGGATGAAGATGAAGATGAGGATGATGATGAGGGTGAAGATGAGGGTGAAGATGAGGATGATGAGGATGATGATGAGGATGTGGATGATGATGAGGGTGAAGATGATGAGGATGATGATGAGGATGTGGATGATGATGAGGGTGAAGATGATGAGGATGATGATGAGGATGTGGATGATGATGATGATGATGAGGGTGAAGATGATGAAGATGAGGATGATGATGAGGATGATGATGAGGGTGAAGATGATGAGGATGATGATGAGGATGTGGATGATGAGGGTGAAGATGATGAAGATGAGGATGATGATGATGATGTGGATGATGATGAGGATGATGAAGATGAGGGTGAGGATGATGATGATGATGATGAAGATGAGGATGATGATGATGATGATGACGATGAGGATGAAGATGAGGATGATGATGAAGATGAGGATGATTAGGTGGATGATGAGGATGAGGATGATGAAGAGGAAGATGAGAATGATGATGATGAGGATGATGATAATGAGGATGAAGATGAGGATGATGAAGAGGAAGATGAGGATGAGGATGAAGATGAGGATGATGAAGAGGAAGATGAGGGTGAAGATGAGGGTGAAGGTGAGGGTGAAGATGAGGATGGTGAGGAATGATGATGAGGATGATGATGTGGATGATGATGATGATGATGAGGGTGAAGATGATGAAGATGAGGATGATGATGTGGATGATGATGATGAAGATGAGGGTGAGGATGATGATGATGAGGATGATGAAGATGAGGATGATGAAGATGATGAGGATGAAGATGATGAAGATGAGGATGATGATGAAGATGAGGATGATAAGGATGAAGATGACGATGATTAGGATGAAGATGAGGATGATGAAGAGGAAGATGAGAATGATGATGATGAGGATGATGATAATGAGGATGAAGAGGAAGAGGAAGATGAAGATGAGGATGATGAAGAGGAAGATGAGGATGAAGATGAGGATGATGAAGAGGAAGATGAGGATGAAGATGATGGTGATAATGAGGATGAGGATGATGATGAGGATGAAGATGATGATGATGATGACGATGAGGATGAAGATGAGGATGATGATGAAGATGAGGATGATAAGGTGGATGATGAGGATGAGGATGATGAAGAGGAAGATGAGAATGATGATGATGATGAGGATGATGATAATGAGGATGAAGATGAGGATGATGAAGAGGAAGATGAGGATGAGGATGAAGATGAGGGTGAAGATGAGGATGATGAGGATGATGATGTGGATGATGATGATGATGATGATGAGGGTGAAGATGATGAGGGTGATGATGATGATGTGGATGATGATGATGATGATGATGAAGATGAGGGTGAGGATGATGATGAGGATGATGAAGATGAGGATGAAGATGAGGATGATGATGAGGATGATGAAGATGATGAGGATGAAGATGATGAAGATGAGGATGATGATGAAGATGAGGATGATGAGGATGAAGATGACGATGATTAGGATGAAGATGAGGATGATGAAGAGGAAGATGATGAGGATGATGATAATGAGGATGAAGAGGAAGATGAGGATGATGAAGAGGAAGATGAGGATGATGAGGATGAGGATGAAGATGAAGATGATGAAGAGGAAGATGAGGATGAAGATGATGGTGATAATGAGGATGAAGATGATGATGATGATGATGAGGAGGATGATGATGATGAGGATGAGGATGATGATAATGAGGATAAGGATGAGGATGATGATAATGAGGATGATGATGATGATGATGATGATGAAGATGAGGATGAGGAGGATGATGAAGATGGGGATGATGAGGATATGATAATGAGGATGAGGATGATGAGGATAAGGAAGATGATGATGATGATGATGAGGAGGATGATGAGGATGAGGATGATGATAATGAGGATAAGGATGAGGATGATGATAATGAGGATGATGATGATGATGATGATGAAGATGAGGATGAGGAGGATGATGAAGATGGGGATGATGAGGATATGATAATGAGGATGAGGATGATGAGGATAAGGAAGATGATGATGATGATGATGATTATGAAGATGATGATGATGATGATGATGATGATGATGATTATGGTTGCTTTCATCATTGTAATGAACTTTACAGCATAGCCGGACCCCTGCTGTGGCCAAACATACACTACAAATTGCTCTTTGATACGGCTTTCGGAGAGAGAGAGAGGGAAAGCTGAATAAGGACAAAGAGAGATGGAGAGAGTCGTGTAAGTGTATAGAAGAGGAGAATGATGGGTAGAGGGAGTTTGCAGGAGTGTGTGTCGGGGACGACGGCCCCGCTCTCTGTGACAGACGGCAGTTTGCTATTGTCAGAGAGCAAATGCAGGAAAACAGAGGCCAGCATTAAAATGAATAAGATCCATCACTGTCCGCTGGCGTGTGTGTGTGTGTGTGTGCGCGTGCGTGTGCGCGCGTGTGTGTGTGTGTGTGTGTGTGTGTGTACTAACTGCAGTCCCGGTGCTTGGGAAGGAAATGTTTGTGTGAGTGTAGGAAAGAGGCTACATGTATTTACAGAGGTAATTTGAGACAAATTTAACTAATAGATGTAAAAATAAATAAATAAACATGAAAAAAGGCATAATTAAATGTGTAAAGCCACTATTCTCTTCCAGGTCAAACTGTACCTAAAGGCAACATGTGTAACAATTAGTTTACATCGGTATACATCTTAGAATTTTTTTGTAATCTGAAAAAGTAAATAAAATGTATCCAGACATCAATGGCTTATTGATCAGTATCCACCTTATTCCTGCGCCTCATGACGCTTTGCACGAATTATGGGTGTAACATCCGTTAAGCTGTAAACAAGCAGTGAAAGACTCGCTCTGTGAACGCAATACGTTAAAAAAGTGTCACAATGAGATGATCTAATCTACTCACCCTTCAACCATCGAACATTAAAAGGACATTTAAAGTGTAAAAGCATCAAGGCACTTTCAACAGACCAAATAACCACAAAAGCCCCACTGTATAGGCCATATATGTAGGCTTATGTAACTTATGTTGCCTTAATCAAAAATATTCATAACTTCAGCATTACGTGATACTATTTCAAAGTGATCTCCGTCCTTTTGACAGATTATAAATTGTATTTACCTGTGAAAGCAAACCTGGAAAGAGACGTGAGGATTTGAGGAGGATTAATGAGATTCTTCGTGCGTTCCAGCGAATAATTAATGAAGTATATCGTAAATTAAATTCGGGAGAACAGACCACAAATGTGCAGTATATGTTGTTATTTTCATACTTTTACAACGGATTGCAAAGGGAAACAAGAAAATAATCATGAGGAGAAGAATTGAAAAGAGCTCTGCTGTAGGCCTATTCTCGTTCTAACAGGTCGTGTTAAAACACGTTAAAATACCAAGTTTAACGTTATTCTCATGATGTCTGAAGATAAATCATGAAGGGGAACTGCCAGCTCATGCAGTCACACTGACGGATCCGCTTTATTTGTAGGGAAACCGTATGATTTGAAATGATTCGTTTCAGTCTTTTTGAACGGGAGTTCCCCAAACCGGAAGTGCCGCCCATCATTCAGAACGCAGTAAACCCGTCAGGAAGAAGCTGGATAGGTGTTATCAATCATTTAGTTGTTGTTGCTAGTTTGAGTTGAGAAATACACATTTCAGAATTATCACTAATCAATGTGTACATTTTGCTTTAGAAACAAGCAAGTTGACTCATGAAACCATTTGTTTATTATATCTCAATAGCAATATTGACCTCAATAATCGCAATATGACATGTTCCCCAAATCGCACAAACCTAATACACATGATGTAACTTCTGATGTCATCATCACCTTCTGTTGCTCCAGCTGAAGGCGTACGCTCTTGCGGCTCATAGAGGGACTTGGAAAGGCCTGACATGTGGAGAGTGACCTGATTTTGTCACAATTACAGTAGATTCAGAGTCTCAGACTGTAAATGAAGGGTTTAATAATCAGCCGCTGACTTGAGTGAAACTCTCTGGGGTTTCCGGCTGGGAATCTGGGATATCAGACTTTTTGCAGCAGTGATGCTCTTCATAAGGGATTGTCTTGACCCAGATACTGATGTAATGTATTATTGGTCATTGCGTTTTCGTCTTCAGTTCAATAATTGAGGCTGAGCGATTCCAATCGATGGCTTTCCGTTTCTATTAATATAAGTTCATATGTTCTCACGCAATTACAATTCTTGCAGTCGTTTGAACTCAATTCATTTCTTAAAATACGTATCATTGTTTCCTGGCGCTGAGTTTTCCCTTTACCCCGTTGCAGTTAAACTATGGGACAAGTAAAAAAAAAAACTTTTCAGTTTCAGTGTTCATTACAGTTAATGCTTTTATTACAACATGTTTTGCTGTAAGTTATCAGAGTTCAACAGAGTGCTGGAAGACCGCCTCTGAGGATTGTGGGTAATTGCAAGCGTATGTTTCTCCTCATAAAGTTTGGCTTTTGAGCCTATCAGCACTGGATTATTAAAATGAGAAATTAATACATTTCCTGGCATCGCGTGTGTCCGATTAGTTCCCCACGGCTCTGGTGTGCTGTTAAACTGTGACGTCGAGGTGTCAGTACGGTTGAATCAAGGCGTGTTTGAGGCAGAAATGACCGTTGCATTCTCTGTGTTTAGATGTACTACATTCAAAATGCTTTAGAGTCGAATGTTAAAGGGTTGACGATGTGTGTAAAAAATATCATTTGCCACTTTTCCACCGTCGGGCCTGAAGCGGAGAAGCGCTTCACTAAAACACTCCTCTCTGGAACAACGTCACACAAACATCATTTCACCAACGAATGGAAGTTTTATCAGAATATAAGCGTAAAGAAATCACTGGAAACGAACATGATAAAAGCGGCCGTTTGTTGATTATCTAAAGGTTTATTTAAAACCCAAGCGTAGATGTTCTGCCACTGTTTATCACTACTAAGTGATGCATTGACCATAGTACATTTATTTACAGGTGAAACTCGAAAAATTAGAATATCGTGCACAAGTAATCATTTTGATGGTTATGTTTTATAGCTTATGAAAACCCCAAATTCAAAATCTCCAAAAAATTGAATATTACATGAAATCAATACAAAAGCGATTTTAAATACAGAAATGTCGGCCCTCTGAAAAGCATAATCATGCATATGTACATAGTTATATATACTAAATATATTAGTTTCAACCTTTTCCTGAAATACACTTTTGCACAATATTCAAATTTTTTGAGTTTCACGTGTATATCAAGATTCCACATTAGTCATACAGAAATAAAGTGGTTTATTTCACAAAAGAAAGAGGACACACATACTTATTCAGTCGCGTCCCTTTCTGTTTTTTTGTTGTCACATGTTTTCATCACATTTAGAAAGAACGATAATTTCTGCATAATTTCCTCCAAAAATACGACCTGAGGAGCTTTAGCACAACAGTCCCAACACAGTTATATTTTCAGTCAGAGATACTTGCTTTATTGTATGACATATGCGGATCTAAATATGGATATCAGACATGTATAAAGATACCAGACGTACTGACAAATAAAAGAAATTCACGACTGTGATAGCCTATGTGATTTGTCTGATTTCTTCAAGCAGTCGTATTTACCACGATAACTATGGTAATGGTTAGCATGTATAGTCTTTTGCATCACATATCAATATTTCTGCCTTATCCGATGACCAGAATCCACATCAGATCACAAACAGAAGGCATTCAAACACTCGCTGCGGTCTCAAAGTGAGTTTTGACTGGCCCTGACACACACACACACACACACACACACACACACACACACACACACACACACACACACACACACACACACACACACACACACACACACACACACACACACACACACACACACACACACACAAACACACACACAAACACAAACACACACACACACACACACACACACACACACACACACTTTGGGCCCAACAGTGGAAATGCAACTATTGAGCTACAACACATTATTCATAATATTAATGATTTTGTACATTTTGTCAAGAAAAATAAAGTTTTCAGTGTGAATTTTCATATAACACACGCATCATCATCATCATAAAGAATGTCTGAAGAACTGTGAGTGGCCCTCAGGTCCACTTTTTCATTCTCAGTTTCTTTGATTTCTCTTTGTGGAAGTAAGAAAATATCCTCAAAGTTATTCCACATGCGTTAGGGACGTAATAAATGCACACGCTGTCCTCAGAGATGCTCTGCTCTTTGAAAGTAATGCATTTGCATCGAGCCGAAAATGTCACTGTGGTTTGATGTTTTACAAAAGTACTATTTAACTGGATTTTACTTACAAGTGCTTCTCATTTCCTTCTTCAGAACTTGTTCAGATTATTTGATCTTTGTAGATTGGTCTCAGAGGAGGTGTACAATAACCTGGTAGATGTGATCTGCTCTAAATGGCAGGAGAGAAAAACGAATCTAAACCTGTTTAAAGCGAGTAAACAGAGCATCGGCGTAAGAGCAACTACATGCACTTCTTGCTGTGCTGCACAAATACTACTCACCATGAAATCATAATTGACCATTCTTATTTTTTATGGAATATCCTAGTATTAAGTATAAATGATTTATTTGTGCACATCATAATTCATATGCCTGGTAATGCTGAATGAGAATCAGTTCCTCTTGCAGCATCTCTTCTCTGATGATGTGGGCGGGGCTATAACCTGTCACTCACATGAGATCAGCCAATAGAAAACCACAACCATCCAATCAGTTCCACACAGACACAATCAAGCCCCGCCCACTTTCACTTAGATATACGCTTTAAAAATAATCTGTATTATTTTATTAAAGATGCCATTATGCCAGTGTGAAAGTCTTAATATCTTATGCAGTGTTTCTTCTAGAGTAAATATATATCTGATCTATCTAATATCTTGTTGAAATGATTTTTAAATATTTTTTAATAGAAAAAATCCCAGTAAAAGGTTGGCATAAAACAGAAGTTGCACTAGTCTTTTCTTCTCTACTGTGACGTATATCAAAGTAAAACTGCTTCTCGAATGAGAAAAAAAAGTGTAAATGTTTAGTGTTTTTTTTAGTGTCTCTCCAGTAAAAATATCCATTTTCAAACACATTAAGTAGTCATTGTTGCTTTGTCAGTGCTGTAACTTGAGTTGTAATGTGCAGTGTGAAATAGAAGCTTTAGACTGTAATTCTTTAGCATTCTTGCTGAAGTACGTCCCGATTATGAAGACCTGTACATTTTTACTAAAAGAGTGCCTCCTGTGCATAAAAACAACCCATGTGGTGTGTATCCACATAACGTTTATGAAAGCTGACATCAGGAAGGAAGTGTCATGCTGTCTACAGAAACTGTCCTGCTGAAACGAGTGTCTGATCGATTGTGTCTTGAGAGAGCTATCAATCAGCCTGACTGGTAAATTATGGTTTTATTAGCGTTGAGCCAGACTGCGGCTCCACGGGGCGAAGCGGGGCATGATGGGACGCATCCATACGCCAAGCAATATGCGGAGGACTTCTGGATCTGTACTTCATTCGTTTATTTACTCTCCGGTGGACCTTTTTGACATGAACTCACAATGAGTTACTGATGTCATATCACTGTGACTGGGATTCAGGAGGATGACAGAAGCATCATGGGAAATGTAGTTTTGCACTTCAAAGACATTGCAAATAGGGAGGAGTGTGTGTGTGTGTGTGTGTGTGTGTGTGTGTACGAGGCCGTCTTGTTTGACTGGAGGCTCAGAATGAAGACGCTCTCTCTAATCCACTTACAGCTCAGAAGGGAAACTCAATTGGTTCACCTGAGAAAGTAATTGATTGAATCAAAGGGCAGCGCACTGAGCCTCAGTGGCATTGAGCAGATCGGGTGTCACGACAGACACTCAATCTGACTCAGTCACACTCCACAAGGTGAACCGAGACAGTTATGGACAGAAGAGGTCAGTGGAGCTCACATGTGCTCTTTATTTTCAGTTAATATAAGTCTGACATATACAAAAGTATTTTAAATGCACTTAAAGTTATAATAATAATAATAATAATATACATTATTTTTATTTTTATTATAAGTCGTAGTAGTATTAATAATAATAATTATAATAATAGTAGTATTAACTTGACTATATTAATGTATTTCCATTAGATTTTTAAACAATTTCCAATTTCCACACTTATCTTTTCCCTAAAAATTATATATATATACACAGTATATATAATCTTAATATATGAGTAAGTGTAAACATATGAATATTTTTTTTATATTTATTAGTAGTATATTATAATATAGTAATATTAATATATATTTAATATATATTAATAGATATATTAATATATATCTATATATTTAATATATATATATATTTAATATTAAGGAACATTAATATATATCTATATATATATATCTTTTATTTATTTAAAATCTTTTATTTATTTTTTATTTATTTTTTGGAAAGATTTTATAAGGAATATCCACACCGATTAATTAATCTAATTAATTGTAAATTAATCCCACATCAAATTTGGCTGAGAAATAACCCCCAAAAGATAATTTAAAGTCATTATTTTGTTAAATGAGAAAAGCATCAAGCATTACAAAACATTACAGAAAGTAGCTTTAGAAAGAAATATTTTATTTGATTCAACATAGATTTTACTACACACAAACTTTAAGGCCTGTTCTTTTTTCTTGTTGCGTAAATCAATATCATATTTGAGACATTATATTATAAAAATATAATGAGACACGAACTATACACACTCATACTGCCCATATTAATGTCTAGTATTCAAAAAAAC
Organism: Meda fulgida; assembly: GCA_030578275.1. NCBI lineage: Eukaryota > Metazoa > Chordata > Actinopteri > Cypriniformes > Leuciscidae > Meda > Meda fulgida. The sequence goes on from CM060639.1 coordinate 25,070,460, forward strand.
ATTCCAAGTGAAGTATGTCAGTACACTAAGGTTAACCAATCACAATAAAGCTCATTTACATTGCGAAGTCTCACAAGTATAGTAGCACAAATCTGCCTTTTTAATACTGAGGGTCAAAATGGTCAGGGGTTGGTTTTGGGTGCAAGAAACCTTGACTAACACAGTATGATAAGTGGATTTCAGATATGGCTCCTTTAACTTCTGCAGTTGTACCCATTCAGCCCTTACTCTCACCGGTGTGAGAATTAATTCACTCATTATGGGGACACATAATAAACTGTCACTGGCTCTAAAGGACAGTATTCACAGGGTACATTACAGCAGTTCGACCCACAGCTGCACAGCCTCGGGCGCTTGGAGCCGTCATAATCCACTTGAAAAATAGACTGCAAATATGTGGGAGAGGACAACAGATCTGCCTCAGAAAGGCTCATCTCCTCTGTGTAAATGAATGGGATTGTAGAGATGAGATAGAGAGGGCTAATGAGGCTGTCTGGGTCTCTGAGAGATCTGTGTGTGACAGCGAGAGGACTGTCATTACAGGCCGAAAGGGACGCGGGATTAACACCTCATAAACAGCATCAGGCCAGCGGTGTGTGTGTGTGTGTGTGTGTGTTATAGACAGGATTAGAGCTACTGTATGATGCTGATATTATATAGGCAATGAGATCTTCTCTCTCATCCAAGGTCAGAAAGGATTTTCTCAAACATTTTCTAATGTAAAATGTGAATTACAGTGATTTTATCACGACTAGGGCAACAATTTGAAAAAGACTAGTGTTAAGTTGTTGAATTATTCATAACTAGATTTTTTTTTTTTTTTTTTTTTGCCTGTGTAATACAAAAGTTGCTTGGTCAATACTAAGGAATTATGAGTGGTTTTGTGCCATTCAGAAATGAATTGAGAATGTCTTTAATTCAATTAAATGTAGATTAAGGAATTTTACTTAAAATTGGAGTTTGAGTATACGGAATTAAATTTACTGTAATTTTAATTGGATGGATGGATGGATAGATGATGGATGGATGGACGGACGGATGATGGATGGACGGATGATGGAAGGATGGATGGTTGGATGGATGGATGGATGATGGTTGGATGGATGGATGGATGATGGTTGGATGGATGGACGGATGATGGTTGGATTGATGGATGGATGGACGGATGGATGGATGGATGGATGGATGGACGGATGGATGATGTATGGATGGAAGATGGACGAATGATGGATGGATGGATGGACGGATGGATGATGTATGGATGGAAGATGGATGGACGGATGGATGATGGATGGATGGATGGATGGATCATGGATGGATGATGGATGGATGGATGGATGGATGGATGGATGGATGGATGGAGGATGGATGGATGGAGGATGGATGGATGGAGGATGGATGGATGGATGGAGGATGGATGGATGGATCGATGGATGAATGGATGAATGGATGGATGGATGGATGGATGGATGGATAGACGGACAGGCAATGCCAGCCTCTGAGGAAGACTGTAAAGGGAGTGTTTTAATCCACATGGCTAATCCTGTTTAAGAAGCACTAGATTAGCAGAGATTACGAGTAGAGAGGGCAGAATAAACGAGTTCATAATAACTCCTCTAAAAAAAAAAAAAGTGAAATATCTTGATCTTGTGTTCACCACAGACCTTATTTCAGTAATTAATCCAAAAACCTATTAAAAAAAAACCCATTGACATCAGGTCGATGGAACTGGAAGTGCTGAAATGCAAACTCATTTCCAGGTTTTGGCCCACAAAAAATGCATCATGCTGGATCCCAGTTGTAATGACATTAGCATAGCATAGCTAAATAGCATTACATTTTAACAAGTTAGGCAACACATATAGTTTCTTCAGAATTTGTAAAATGTTAACTTTCTCTTTTGTTTACGGATCAGGGATCACCAATGCAAAACACTATTTATCTTGGCAGATTGTGAGTAGAAATCCACTTCATTCATTCTTTCATATTTATAAATAATTAAATAAGTCCTGAATACAGAAAGAGATGTAGGACGTAGGGTACATTTTGTAGGGAATGCAATGATGCATTCATGAAAAGCCTTCCCATAGTTCCCTTGAGGTTTGTCTACAGATCCAGAGAGCTGTGTCTAAAAACACTGACATGTGGATCTTGGTCTTCCTAGTAGACAGGAGCACAGGTGCTGAGAATTATGGTAAAGAAGTTCCTGCCAACCCTCCTTCTCAACACAGCCTCATTCAGGAGCAGGTCCTGTGGGAGCAAGTGAACCCCTCTCACGATTAATGCGGGCCCATGGGGAACGTGTATAACACTATAAGAACATGCTAGCTCTTAAAGCACCTGAGACCAGACCTCAGTCACCACCAACCTGAGCACAAGAGCGCAGTAACTGCTCTATAGTGCTAGAGGCGGGTAACAGCTCTATAGTGCTAGAGGCGGGTAACAGCTCTATAGTACTAGAGGCGGGTAACAGCTCTATAGTGCTAGAGGCGGGTAACGGCTCTATATAGAGGCGGGTAACGGCTCTATATAGAGGCGGGTAACAGCTCTATAGTGTTAGAGGCAGGTAACAGCTCTATAGTGTTAGAGGCGGGTAACAGCTCTATAGTGTTAGAGGCGGGTAACAGCTCTATATAGAGGCGGGTAACAGCGCTATAGTGCTAGAGATGGGTAACAGCTCTATAGTGCTAGAGGCGGGTGACAGCTCTCTATAGTGCTAGAGGCTATAGTGCTAGAGGCGGGTAACAGCTCTAGTGCTAGAGGCGGGTAACAGCTCTATAGTGGTACAGGCGGGTAACAGCTCTATAGTGTTAGACGCGGGTAACAGCGCTATAGTGTTAGAGACGCGTGACAGCGCTATAGTGCTAGAGACGGGTAACAGCTCTATAGTGCTAGAGACGGGTAACAGCTCTATAGTGCTAGAGGCGGGTAACAGCTCTATAGTGCTAGAGACGGGTAACAGCTCTATAGTGCTAGAGGCGGGTAACAGCTCTATAGTGGTACAGGCCGGTAACAGCTCTATAGTGCTAGAGGCTATAGTGCTAGAGACGGGTAACAGCTCTATGGTGCTAGAGGCAGGTAACAGCTCTATAGTGCTAGAGGCGGGTAACATCTCTATAGTGTTAGAGGCGGGTAACAGCTCTATAGTGCTAGAGGTGGGTAACAGCTCTATAGTGCTAGAGGTGGGTAACAGCTCTATAGTGATAGAGGCGGGTAACAGCTCTATAGTGGTACAGGTGGGTAACAGCTCTATAGTGCTAGAGGCGGGTAACAGCTCTATAGTGCTAGAGGCGGGTAACGGCTCTATAGTGCTAGAGGCGCAGTAACGGCTCTATAGTGCTAGAGGTGGGTAACAGATCTATAGTGCCAGAGGCGGGTAACAGCTCTATAGTGCTAGAGGTGGGTAACAGCTCTATAGTGCTAGAGGCGGGTAACAGCTCTATAGTGTTAGAGGCGGGCAGAGCCGGACAGTAACGGAGTACATTTACTTGAGTACAGTACTTAAGTACAATTTTGAGGGATCTGTACTTTACTCGAGTATCATTTTTGGGGAGTACTCATGACTTTACTCAAGTACATTAGAGAGGTAAATATTGTACTCTTTACTCCACTACATTTCTATCCATAACGGTGAGTACCCGTTACTACTTCTAAAAAAGAATAAAGGAAAAAAGAAAAATCTCGGAAACCCTCAATTTGTTGTCTCAATTTTGTTGCGTGATTGGATTGTGCAGGCGCCACTGATTGAGACAGCCTATCAACAATCACCTTCAGCTTTCCGCCAAAGTCAACTCCATGCTCAGATTTAGGTCAGAGATGAAACCATGGATGAAGACGCAGTGGGTCCATCCCGGGAATGTGCCACATAGACATAATAAATACATAGACACCCTATTGGATGCTGGAGCGTACGTCAACAGCGCCGCCATATCAAGGAGGGCAACTTGCCCATACCTCTCATTATGGGAATAGAGAAAAATGCCTGTTTCGTGTGCTGCTTGGGGCTGTACAAGTCGCCACACAATTGAAAACAGGTCCCAGGGAATTACCTTCCACAAACAAGACTGAACTTTTTTTTCTGGTTGTATTTGGTAATTATATAATTAGTAATAGTAACGTACACCACGTGCAAACCACAGAAATCGGCTGATAAATGTAAACGTTATTATTGTTTTTATCCAGGAAAACCGCAGCTCACCCGTTTACTTGCATTTGTTCACAGCGCAGTTTTGCCCTCCGCAAAATGGCGGACACGTTGACGTATCGCAGCAACGCTCCAAAGCGGTCAATAGGGCGTCTATGTATTTATTATGTCTATGATGTGCCAGCCCGTGGCCCCGCCTCGCCTGGCTATTTACATATTCTGAATTTTCTGAAATTTTCTTAAATGTTAAATAAAGCAACATGCAAGATGAAAATTACTTGATTTTATTTTCAATTCCTTTTACATTCTCCAAGGTATTAACATTAACACTTTTCATCACTCCATGTAGGACGTTTCTGTACATAAATGTAAGCCCTGTGGCAGCAGTAATGCAATATTTAGAAAATGTAGGCTACTCTTGTACTCTTGATACTCAAGTACTTTTAAAAACAAGTACTTCAGTACTTTTACTTAAGTAGACATCTGACTGTAGTACTTTTACTTGTAGTTGAGTAAAATTTAGCAAGGGGTATCTGTACTTTTACTCAAGTAATGAAGCTGTGTACTCTGTCCGCCTCTGGAGGCGGGTAACAGCTCTATAGTGGTACAGGTGGGTAACAGCTCTATAGTGCTAGAGGCGGGTAACAGCTCTATAGTGCTAGAGGCGGGTAACAGCTCTATAGTGCTAGAGGCGGGTAACAGCTCTATAGTGTTAAAGGCGGGTAACAGCTCTATAGTGCTAGAGGCGGGTAACAGCTCTATAGTGCTAGAGGCGGGTAACAGCTCTATAGTGCTAGAGGCGGGTAACAGCTCTATAGTGCTAGAGGCGCAGTAACGGCTCTATAGTGCTAGAGGCGGGTAACAGCTCTATAGTGCTAGAGGCGGGTATCAGCTCTATAGTGCTAGAGGCGGGTAACAGCTATATAGTGCTAGAGGCGGGTAACAGCTCTATAGTGCTAGAGGCGCAGTAGCGGCTCTATAGTGCTAGAGGCGGGTAACAGCTCTATAGTGCTAGAGGCGGGTATCAGCTCTATAGTGCTTGAGACGGGTAACAGCTCTATATAGAGGCGGGTAACAGCGCTATAGTGCTAGTGGCGGGTAACGGCTCTATATAGAGACGGGTAACAGCGCTATAGTGCTAGAGGCGGGTAACGGCTCTATAGTGCTAGAGGCGTAGTAACGGCTCTATAGTGCTAGAGGCGGGTAACAGCTCTATATTGCTAGAGGCGGGTAACGGCTCTATAGTGCTAGAGGCGGGTAACGGCTCTATAGTGCTAGAGGCGCAGTAACGGCTCTATAGTGCTAGAGGCGGGTAACAGGTCTATAGTGCTAGAGGCGGGTAACAGCTCTATAGTGCTAGAGACGGGTAACAGCTCTATAGTGCTAGAGACGGGTAACAGCTCTAAAGTGCAAGAGACAGGTAACAGCTCTATAGTGCTAGAGGCACAGTAACGGCTCTATAGTGCTAGAGGCGGGTAACAGCTCTATATAGAGACCGGTAACAGCTCTAGTGCTAGAGACGGGTAACAGCTCTATATAGAGACGGGTAACAGCTCTATAGTGCTAGAGGCGCAGTAACGGCTCTATAGTGCTAGAGACGGGTAACAGCTCTATATAGAGACGGGTAACAGCTCAATATAGAGACGGGCAACAGCTCTATAGTGCTAGAGGCGGGTAACAGCTCTATATAGAGACGGGTAACAGCTCTATAGTGCTAGAGGCGGGTAACAGCTCTATATAGAGACGGGTAACAGCTCTATAGTGCTAGAGGCGGGTAACAGCTCTATATAGAGACGGGTAACAGCTCTATAGTGCTAGAGACGGGTAACAGCTCTATAGTGCTAGAGGGACGAGATGTGCAGGACAACAGATGTCTGGCCTCAGATAAGAACTTTATTTGACTTTTTGAGTTTTGCTTTGCTCACTCTTTGTTTAGCGTTTTTTTGCATTGTTTTAGACGAGAATTTTTTTTTAATTGTTTTAAGTTTTGTTTTGAGATTTGTTTTGTTTATTTGCATTGTTTTAGATGAGCATCTGACAAAATTTTGGGACAATTGCACTTTCTAACTATTAACTATTTTATCAACTTTTATTTTACTTATTTTAGTGTTGTTTTGAATAAAGTTTAGTTTTGTTCGTATTGTTTGAGGCATGCATCTGATAAAATGTGACAATTGTGTTTTGTTCAATCTAGTTTTTTAGGCATTTTAGGCTTGCATTTCACAACTTTGTGACAATTGTGTTTAAAGCAAGAAAAACTGTTTTATATTGAATTTTATTTTTTTTTGTTTTTTTTTGTTTACATTCTAGGCTTGCATTTGACAATTTTGTGACAATTGCGCATAAAGCAAGAAAAACTGTTTTATTGAATTTAATTTGACATTTTAGGCTTGTGTCTGACTATATCTGCTGACAATTCTCCCTAAAGCAAGATCAACTTTTTGCTAAAGGGACAAGTCAAATAAAGCATCTGAAAGATTAAAAAGCCAGTATATTTTATATATATATATATATATATTTCTCTCCAGGAGTCTCCGAGTAGCCCGACTGTGTCTGTGAACTCTCCACGAGATGAACATGAGAGGCGTATCTCTCAGTCGCTGTATTCCGGAGAGAGCCTGGATGACCAGCACACCCCACGACACACTATGCTGGGGAGATTGATGGGTAAGCTGATAAAAACACTCATAATTTTAGTCTCAGCCACAGAAGCCTCTGGTGTATCATTGCACACAAAAATGACCAGAGCTTTCTCGAACCGAAGAAATCCAATCTGATCGGCTGACTTTAAGAATTATTCTGGATTCAGGACGTAATTGTTTTCATCAGTCCAGATGTCCTTGCTTACCTGTCATTTCTGGTTTCCACATACAGTATATCCGGATTGTCATTGAAAGGAAATGGGTCAATTTGCATGTCATTCGCAGATCTTTTCCTGTCTAAAGGGGCGTTCACACCGTGCAGTTATAGGAGCTCAGTTATAGGAGCTCAGTTATGGAGCTCAGTTATAGTCGCTCAGTTATAGTCGCTCAGTTATAGGAGCTCAGTTATAAGAGCTAGCCACCAGGGCGGTTCCCAAGAACTAATTTTCCCCTAGAGTAATTTTCCTGTTTGCATTTGCTCTACCTGTTGGAACTTAGTCTCTGAAGTGACATAATCCAGCAAAGACGATGTCATTTAGGCGCACCGTGATTGGTTCAGGAGTGCCTGGACTTCGGTCTGTCTATCACCGTTTTCCATGTTTGTGGAGTAAGTATGTGTAAACTGTGTGTTTGCATTGCTTTTTATAAATGGCCTGTGCCAGTGTTTTGCATGCCATGCATTCAGCCAATCAACTTAAACTTGCGTCATTGGTATTTTCTACATGCTGGGTTAGACACAAGCAGCAACCTTCCCGTCTCTCTGAATCCAACACGGAAGTGACTTAAACTGGAATTCATCGACTGGCCTCTAGAGACAGGCTACAATCCCATAGACCCCCATGTTAATATGCCCAACTTTACAGCAGAAAATAATGTTTACAGCCTTTTACAAAAAGTGGTTTTGGTCTATATAGCTAATTTTGCCCTTCATGACGACTGGGTGGGGGCGAATTTTTTTAAACTCATCCGTTTAAATTATATTAAACCTTAAAGTTGTGTATAATTAAGGGCGTGGCCACTTGAGTGACAGGTGGATTGCCGCTGATGTCACTACTAGCTGTTTGTCTGCTGTCTGTTAGCATCACGTCACCTCAGCTAATCCGCCTCGCTGCACATTTTCGGTTATCGGGGAGTGATCCGGCCGGCTCCGCCCACTTTCGGCTTCAAAAATGCCCTTCAGAAACACTACAGGTGATGTCATGCACACTACGACCATATTTTTCACACAGTCTATGGTTAGACACAACTATGAAGTCTAATTTAGGCGTTCCTTTAGCTAAAATCGGTCCCGGTTCATTTGGTGCGAATACACAAAAAACGGAGTATTTCCGCCTTTAGATGTAGGAACTGTGAAAACGTTCCTCTGGTGTCAAAGCCTCTTATGTGGATGGTTCTTGGTCAAAATAGCTGCAATGTTGGGCAGTCTTTATGGTGATAGTCATAGGTTTGCTCTGCAAGACTATGTACAGCATGCACACACACATACTGTTTATGTCTTGACCTTCTGTTTCCATTCCCTCCTGTTTCCACCGGACATATACGGTTTAAATACACAGATGAATCAACACCTGGACACACACAGGCTCAGCCCCGCCAGTCCCAGCATGCTCCTGTGGTTTTGTAAATGGGGGTTAATGTCATTTTCAAGCCTCTGTCTCATCCAGCATGACTCTTTCAAGTCAGTCCTGATTTTTCTCAAACTCCGCTCCATTTCTAGTCCTGCCAGACAATTGGAATCGACAGACCAATCCTTTCAGCGTCATGCTTGTCATTTCACAATCGACTACTCAGTCTTGAACAATAAGCTCTTTAGTACCTGACGCAAACCCTGATCTCTCTCCGCCTTTCTTCCACTTCTTGTTTTCTCTCATCTTCTTGTTCTGACCTTGTCTTCTGCGTGTGATAATGAGTCAGTCAATGACGTCTCGTTCTCCTCATCAGAGTTACAGTGGCAAATGTGTCTGATGGCCGATTGCTCTTTCAAAGCCTTCTATCGGTTTTTGCCCTTTTTGTTGTCATTTTAATTCATAGTCGGGATTGTACACAAGACAGGAAATTATGGGGGGGGGGGGGGGTATAGGGGTCAAAATAATAATAATATATGTTATTCTTATCACTAATACTATATAACATGTTGTGAGTGTGTGTGTGTGTGTGTATATATATATATATATATATATATATATATATATATATATATATAAACAAACTCTTTTTTATAGGATTTAGAAGATCTCAGAATTGTCTTTCACCTTGTCTCTCTGTTTTCCACTCTTCATTCTTTCCTAGTTGGTTTGCACAAATGTATGCATTGACACTTTTTTTTCTAAAAGCATGCGAGTGAATCGTCCCTGTCTCCTGTGCGGAGAAACTCTAAAACTTCTCAAAAAGCAGCACTTCAGAGAGTTTAGCTCTACATCTTCTCCGGAGGAAGGTAAAAAGGCAAAGTTTGAGAAAGTTTACCTCAGGGATGATGGCAGCCTTCAGCTGTTGTAGGCCTGACACGTTGTCATATATCTCATCAACTTTAGTTTTCTCGCCACATGCACCTGAGAATTGTTTCGCCACTTCTCACTCACTTGCATGACATGTTATTTGTGTTTGTGAAAACATGAAAAATGCAACAATAACAGATGACACATGAAATGGCCCATTACTGATGTTCTGAATGACAGAATGTCTGTCCCGTAACTTTCTGCGCTGTAGGACGTGAGGTTGGACCGTGATGTATGTGTTTGTCAGAGGTCATCTTCTACAGGACCCGGGTGAAGACCTGCCTGGCGCCGCGTGCTGCATCACTGTCAGGGAAATAGTCTTCAGGAGCCACAACTCCTTTCACACATATCTGCTGTCACTCAGGAAGGAGCAGACGTGGCGTGTGTGAGCTGCAAGGTTAGCGAGATGATGTCGTCTTGCGTGGCTGTTATGACAGGTCGGGATGAGGAATGAAACTTTAAAGCTGGAAAAGAGACTGAAATGGGGGGAAAAAACTCACAGGAATAAAGTGCTATAAGTACAAATTGATAGTTGACACATTTAGGGTACCATTTTTATATGACTGGATAAAGGAAATTACTAATCTTAGGTTGTGTAACTGGTCTCCATGTTCATTTGGTTAGTTGTCTTTATTTATACCTGTCACTAATTAAAAAATTAAAATTAAAATTAAAAACTGTCTTGCAACTATTAAAAAAACACATAATTAAATAAATAAACGGTGTAATTCATCTGAATTATTGTATGTAAAAACAAACAAAATGAACATATTGCAAAATGCTGTTTAACTCTTTACCTGCCAGCGTTTTTTAAAGCAGTTCGATCATTTTCACTTCATTTCACTTCAACTTTCATGGTCCCCAGAATATTTTGTTGTATGAATATCTGAAAATGGAATATTTTAATAGAAAGAACAGACCCTCTGTTATCTATCTATCTATCTATCTATCTATCTATCTATCTATCTATCTATCTATCTATCTATCTATCTATCTATCTATCTATCTATCTATCTATCCATTTTACCTAACCATCCATCTACAGGACGATATTCTGGCAGGCATGAGCATAATGAGCATAATTCACTACTGTAGTGCATGGAGTTTGATATTTCAGACAAATCATGTCCTGAACGACAATAAACAAAAACAACAAAAAACTATTTGAAATGGGATCTGACCTTTGGGACTGAAATGCATTTCCGAAAATCTAGTTTTAATTGTTTTTCAAACCAAATACTAATGATTTCACGTCATTCTCTTCTGTTCAGGTTGCAAACATTGCAAATATTCTTGTCACATGTAACATTTTCCTTCTTCCTAGAGGTGACGTGTGAAAGTGCACCTTTTCAGTCGAGCAGGCGTGCTGTAGATGTTCTTGTAGTCTTTTATGTTCGAGTTGCACTTAGTGTTACTTAAACATGTTAAACACAGTTAAAGTGACACACAGAGGGACTTTTTTTCAATCATTTAAGGGAATGCGCTGTACCAATTTGAATTTGCCCTTCACAACTGTTGATTTGGAGAGAGAAGTGCCTCTAAGTGTGTGACGGGAAAGGTTAGCCCCATTAAACGGCGGAAATAGGCACTGTGCTAATGCTCGTACCAAAAACTGGGATATACGAGTCCATTAATAATCCTTGGTGTAAAACAGCGTTTCTGTGACTGCTGCTCCTGGAGACTCACTGTATTCTGCCCATACAGAGACATATTGAGTATATTCTGAATGAATCTATCTCTGAATGACAGTCATTACAGTTGCGAATGCCTTGTGCACTTCAGGTAATCACAGAGGCAGAACATTGTAGAGCGTAGTCATTTAAACAGAGTACTGGAAATCATCTTCGGCACCTTTGAACAGGTAGAAAAAAGAGAAAGAATTCATATTGCCTGTAGGATAAGTTAATAAGCCATGTTGGATTAACACATGTATATGATAATATCTAACAATAGTTAGGCTACATAATATTGGCCAGGGGTTTTCAAAGTGGGGAGCGCTGCAAGTTGGAAGAAAAAAAAAAGCAGAGAAAAAAAAAGTAAAAATATGTATGTTATTAGAGTATTGTTATGAAATAGCATTATAAAGATTCGTCGCATAGCCTACCTGACCATTATACTTTTAATGCTAATCTAGAGATGCACCGATTGATTGGCTGGTGACGGGAATTGGACAATTTTCACGTGATCGGCGACAGCCGGCCGGCCGGTCAGTTTGACATATGTCGATTTTATCGAGCGGCGCATGATTAACATCGCGCAACATCAGCATCGCATGTGCACACGGAACGCACATGTAGGAAACCTCGTGAATCACGGCCGTTTCCGATCGCAGGCGAGATCGGCGCGTGAGCAGCGCGTATTTATGAGTGCATTCACCCCGCGAGCAGTGCACAGATCACGCTCAATTAAAGGGAAAGCACACTTTTGATGGACACAATAAATGTGATTTCACACAAAAAGTGCCTAAAATGCAAATCATTTGCATATCTAGTGTGTTTTAACAAGAACTGGAGTAGGCTATGTCAGAGAAGAAAATGAAGACTCAAAAATATTTATAGAAAATGTACCAATTTAAACTTGTCTTAATTATTCAGTTTGGGTAAAACTATATGGTGTTTTATAAATAAAAAAAAATCGAAAATAAATATTTTTATGTGCTGTAAAGTTTCTGATAGGCTGGTATCAAACACCATCACATAATCTGATGTTCACCAGATGTTTTATTTATTTATTTCTACATTTGTCCTAGTATTGTCGATGGGTTCAATAACACATCCTGCTGGCGATTAGGCTTGTGATTTACTTAGCAAATTGTTTAGCTTGGTAAGCTTGTAATTTGGTTATTGTTTTGTTAAGCAATAAAGCTGTGATGTAGATATGATTTGACTAGAATTTTAGCTTGTGATTTGGTTAATGATTACAATACGGCTTGCGATTTAGATAATGTTTCACTATTAATTTAGCTTGATTTAGTTGGTGATTTGGCCAGCAGCCATGTCACCCTGTACCCAGGACTGGTCACCACTGAAGCTGAGCAGGGCTGAGCTGGTTAGTTCCTGGATGCGAGACTCCTGGGAAAAACAGGTTTCTGCTGGAAGAGGTGTTAGTGAGGCCAGCAGGGGGCGCTCACCCTGTGGTCAGTGTAGTGACGGAGACACTATACTGTCAAAGAGCACCGTCCTTCGAATGAGACGTTAAACTGACGTCCTGACTCTCTGTGGTCATTAAAAATATGTATGTCCTTCAAAAAAGAATAGGGGTGTAACCCCGGCGTCCTGGCCAAATCTGCCCCTTGGCCTCTGTCCATCATGGCCTCATCATCCCTATATACTGATTGGCTTCATCACTGTCTCCTCTCCACCAGTAAGCTGGTGTATGTGTGTGTGTGTGTGTGTGTGTGTGTGGTGTGTGTGTGTGTGTGTGTGCGTGCGTGCGTTCTGGTGCAATATGGCTGCCGTCGCATCATCCAGGTGGAGCTGCACGTTGGTGGTGTTTGAGGAGATTCCCCCTTCCATGTAAAGCGCTTTGAGGTCCCTGAAAAAAGCGCTATATAAATGTAACTAATTTTAATTATTAGTGATTAAGCTTGTGATTTGGTTAGCGTTTACCTGGCAGTGGGCCTAACTCTTGTGATTCAGCTAGCGATGTGACTAGTAATTTAGCCTTTGATTTATTTAACAATTTGGTTAGCAATTAAGCTTTTGATTTGGTTGGTAATTAGCTAGCAGCTTCTGATTCAGCTACGATTGAACTAGTGGTGTATGTTGTAATTTACTTAGCAGTTGGTTTGTGATTGGCTAGCAATTGCTAATGTGTGTTTTGTAACTGCTAAATGACTAACATGTACCGTACCTTTAATCATTACGCATACATTTTTATCCAAGTATGCAGAATGCTACAACAAAATTGATTCATCTGAGGGAGACGCAGATATGGGGGAAAATGCTTTGGAAACTCATATATCAGAGCGCTAATTATCTTTAGACTTATTTTATTTCTTAAACATAAAACTAATTAACAGGAAAGCTAATGTTGCTTGTCTTTGCAGCTGCATTAGCGATTAAACTTAACTACTTCAAAGTTAAACTCCTTTTTTTTCATGTGTTTTCTCTGATGTTTTATCCTCCAACAAAACATTAAGCTGCAAATTAATTAATCCTGAAGCTTACTGTAAGCTTGTAATATTTTATCTTTGTGTAATATCTGTTCTCATATAAAGAGATAAAAGAGCATTAACACTAAAGCTTGTGAGTCCGAGTGATGGGCGGGGCTTAATCTAACAGTTCAATCACATTGATTGGCCGCAGTGGCTGTCAGTCAGAGTAATGGGCGGGGCTTAATCTGGCAATTCCATCACATTGATTGGCCGCAGTGGCTGTCAATCAGAGTGATGGGTGGGGCTTAATCTGACAGGTCCATCACATTGATTGGCCGCAGTTGCTGTCAGTCAGAGTGATGGACGGGGCTTAATCTGACAGCGTCAGAGTGATGGGTGGGGCTTAATCTTACAGGTCCATCACATTGTTTCGGCGCAGTGGCTGTCAGTCAGAGTGATGGGTGGGGCTTAATCTGACAGTTTCTTCACATTGATTGGCCCCAGTGGCTGTCAGTCAGAGTGATGGGCGGGGCTTAATCTGACAGTTCCTTCACATTGATTGGCCCCAGTGGCTGTCAGTCAGAGAGATTGGCGGGGCTGTCAGTGGGATGAGCTGCTGGCTGTGAAACTGTGAAGATGTAGCATATACACTGAGCCTTACATCAATCTAACTGGCAATGTGTATCCACCTCTCGCAAGTCTCGACTACACAGGCTACTTGTCAAGGTATAATGCAGCAGGTGGCAGATACACATCTCGGGCTGAATCAGATGTGTTTGTTCTTCTTTCTCCATTTCTCTTTTCTCCTGTTGTCTTGGCCAGGACTTTGTGGGTTATCTTGTTTAAAAGAGTGGTTATTTTAATAAAAGTACAAAAAATATGCAAGATCTTGGCAGTAATCAAGGATTTATTTGATGTGGAGTCAATTTTAGTGGTCTTGTTAGCTGTGAGCATAACTTTGTCCAAATTGAAAAGTCCAGCCATGTAGCAGAAATTCTCACTGTGTTGCATATTGCGGACCGGTCTTACTTCTGGACGTGCTGTTTCAGAGGATAATCTTTTCACACCACAGGAATCATGGAAATTTACTTCAGCTGTTAATGGCTGAAGAATTGACAACATTTGCCGGCCATGAATATTTCTAACTGACATTTTCTTATTGTGATTTTTTAGAATATAGTATACCCTGTATGTGTTTTGTTAATTATTTAGTACTTCACTGAATTTTTGCAAGAAGCAGTGTAAAAAGCTAGTGAATTGCAGCAACATATTTAAAGTAAAAATCAGTCATTTTTTTGTTTGCTCAATGGATTTTTTTTTTTAAACCATCAACTCTAAGCTTATGATAGTAAATTGTGCAATTCAATAGATTAAATTCAGGTTAATCTGATTTACTCGCATTGATTTAAAATAATGTATCAATTATCAAAACATTACAATAAAAAAATACAAAGAAATAACAAAAAAAATTAACTTGAAATAAGTCCCTTCTGTTCATTGAGACTTAATTTATTTAATAAAAAAAGTACAAAAAAACTGTTTGAAATCTATTTTAATATTTTTAAATGTAGCAGCATCATTAATACAGTCTTCAGTGTCACATGATACTTTAGAAATAATTATAATATGATAATTTGCTGGTCAAGAAACATTTCTGATTGTTATCAATGTTGAATTTTTTTTTGATGCTTCATATTTATTTGAAAATTGTAATGCATATTTTCAAGATCCTTTGATGAATAGAAAGTTCTAAAGAACAGCATTTATTTGAAATAGAAATATTTTGTACCAGTGTAACAGAGGTCCTAACTGTCATCCTCGTTGAATAAAAGTGTTCGTTTCTCGTTTGTCTATTTTGAGCAAATTTTATTTACTCGCCAAAGCTGGCTTGTTGCCTAAGTCAGCTTTTAGGAAGGATAACAAATAGAATCTATATATAGATAGAGACATACAAGAGAGTAAACGTTGAACTTTTAATATTTCACTCTTTCATCACATCTCTACGTGAATCCCGAGCTGTGACCTTTTTTCCTCAAGGTATATTTTTCTCAGTATCTCTACTCTCTTGTGAATGGCACAGTAGCAGAACTAGAATGACAGAGATGTGCTGGGAATTGCATCACACTAACAGTGCCTCCTCAGACTCCCTCGGCTTCTCTTAAGTGGTTTGTCTGTGGCTGTCAGGTTAGCACACCCGCTGTATTAATCTGCTGATGAAGACTACAGGATAATGAGAGCTGCTATGCTAACAGGTGGAGGGTTGATGGGAGATAACAGACTTATAGTGACCACCAGAGCCTGAAACACTCGCAAAACGAGAAGAGAGAGACCCGCTCTTATTGTTGTTTCTCCCTGTGATATTACTGTGCCACACACTGCTCAGGGACCTGACCTCTAGAGTGTTACACACACACAAACAATGCATGTGTGCATTTTAGGCCTGTCAGTTAGCACATTAATTCCGTGCAATTAGTTATAAAACAATAGCATCACAAAAAAAATATACACAATTAATGGATACCCCTGCAGTAAGGATTTTTCAGATGATGATACTATTAAAGAGGAAATATTATGCCCTTTTACAAAGTTTTGGGCTCTACTAGAACAGGTTTTCATGCTTGAATGTTCAAAAAGCACATTATTTCCTCATATTCTCCATTGTTGCGGCTCCTCTCTTCCCAGTCTGCCAGTAACGCTCTGTTTACTTCCTGTCTCTATGAAGCCCCTCCTTCTGAAAAGCACACTGTGCTCTGATTGGTCGCCTGGAGCAGTGTGTTGTTATTGGTCGAGCTCTTTGAGTGTGTTTGGGAAATGTCATTTCAATTACTATAACCGGCAGTTTCAACACACTACTAACTAACTCAACCAGGCCCCGCCCCTTTATTCTGCGTATTAATTATTTAAATTAGGAATATTGTGACGTGTTCGTTCCCGGAAGAAACTCAAGACTACAATGGAGGCATTTCAGGAGTTCAGAAACACTGACACTGATATAGAGAATACAAGCTTATGAGATTCCTTGTGAATTGTAAAATGTCAAATGGGACACTGTCCCGTCTCACGGGCCTCACAGGTGCATGAAGCAACACCTCACACACGACCTCTAATACACATCAATTGCACTAGTTGAGACAGGGCCTAAATGTAAGATAGTAGTCTGGCCAAGAAGCTATTTAGCTTTTAGTTTTTACTGCTTTTATAGGCTCTCCACCTAGCAGGGTTGTGGACTCGAGTCGCATGACTTGGACTTGACTTGGACTCGAGTCCCAAATTTGATGACTTGCGACTCGACTTGACATATTCAAAGATGACTTGCGACTCGACTTAGTCTTTGACAACAGTGACTCGCGACTTGACTCGGACATGAGCCCTATGACTTAGAAAGACTTGACCTACCTTCTTAAACCACAGATCAGAGTTGTAATAATCACGGACTGTAGTATAGCACTGTATCATGGACGCATGACCACAGCTGATTAGCGCTGCTTTCGCACGTTTGGCACTGAGCCAGAGCGCGTGATGGAGTGTGTTCAGCAGCGCGTGTCAGTTGTCATTTATTATCACACGTTCAGACAGTTTTCAACCAAATAATGTTTTCTTTTTTCTTTTTCAGGCATTTAAATACACAAGTACTAGCGAACCATTTATAATTTGAGAAAAAAAACACACTGATATCTAAGTAAGCGGAAATAATAAACCTTTCAAATGTAATTTTGAGACATGTTATTTCCCCCCCACAACAAACGCACATTTTAGCCTATAAGCAACTATAAAGTCTTCTCCCTGTTCACCAGCCACTCACTTTCATGTCTTTTGGAAGAAATGGATGGATTTACGTTACGTTTTGTAAAATACAGGCACGTAGCCCCAAAAAGTGTCACGTGCGCTTGATACGTCGCCATGGAAATAGGAATGTTGTAGTTCAATTACTGTCGCGTTTACAAAATAATTTAACCAGGGACTCAATATTTTAAACTTAATGTGTAGCAAATCACGATTAATTTTCCCAATGAACAGTTACTTTTATTTTTATTTTTAAATCTGCATTGCCACAATAAATTTGATAATATTATATTATATCATATTTTAAAAGCCTTCCTGATATAAATTAGTATACATTTAATTTACTATAGTAATTAACACTGAGACAGTAATTTGTGCAAAAATCACTAATGACTTGTTTAAGACTTGAAGCTTAAACTCGAGGAATTGCAACTTGACTTGGACTTGTCTGTCTTGACTTGGGACTTGAATGCAAAGACTCGAGACTTACTTGTGACTTGCAAAACAATGACTTGGTCTCACCTCTGCCACCTAGAACTCAGAAGTTTTTTTTTTTTTTTTTGTCAGTTTCTGTAAGGGAAACTTTTCAAGCCATGAATTTGTGATAGCTGACTTTAAACTGATCTCAGCTGTGTGTCTGAAAAAGCATCGCGAGTTAAGTTGATCTATGATCCACTTAGGCGTATAATGCAGTTGAGAGATACATGATCTAATGGTAATTAGAAGATTTTGCTTTTGCTTTGTTAAAACCTGCCAGTTTTAACTTCAAATTTGAACAAAGGATAGTGTATTCTCTAGTGGGTGATATTTCAAACTTCTTGAGCTGATGTTGTACTTCAATTTCAACAAACAAAATTATATCCATTAATAGTCTTTGTTGTTAATGTGTACTCGAACCATTTGATTTTCATTTACATTTATGCATTTGTGAGACATGTGTGTATTAATAGACATGCATTGCATTCAAGGTACACATTTCATTAGTTGCTTTCCCTTGGATTCGAACTCATGGCCTTGGGATTGCTAGCCGTGCTTTAATGATTGAGCTACATGCATGCTAATATTGTACAGCTAATGTTATTTAGAAAAACAACTTATGGTTACAACTACTTTGCTACGAAGTTTCTGAGTTGTCACCGTAAAGGTAATTAATGGAACATATTGTAAGTTTCGAACCAACAACCGTCTGGTTACTGCCACAGTGGTTGGATTGATCTGTTTTGCTGGTTTTTAGGCAGGGAAACCAGCTCTCTGACCAACTATACCAGAAAAACACCATTAAAAATATATATTTTGGCTGGGAGTATTGCATTGCTTTGTTGTTTTAATGACTGAGGCTATTTCTTTCACTATTTCCTGTGTTTACTGTATAAGCCCATTCTCATGTAACATAACTCAAATCAAATGTGACAGTTAATGTTGCCAACACATATGATGCAATATAATATCAAATGGTTACTGTGCTTTTGGAAGATGTATTCTGAAAACATAGCGGAGAGGCTGTGGCATCAAAGGCCCTCAGATCTCAATGATGACCTGCTGGATTTCCCCGACCACAGCAAGCCACTGTGGATGGACATTCATGATAAACACTTGGCTTGCGCTCAATCCCCTGCTTCTGGGAAAATTTGATTGTTGATGACTTTGTTCCTAAATACATGGGAGGTTGTGATTAATACCACATGTTGACCTATTTATTTCATTTAAAAATATTTTTGGATTACCGGATTACACAAAGTTGCATTATGCTTTTTTTTCAATGACTGGAGGAAACTGAAACCTTCTTGTTCCCGCACGTCTGTTTCGGTGAAGCCCAGCTTTCAAATTGCCTTCTTTAGATGCTCTTGAAATAAACTCAGTGCACAGATTCTTCTTAAAAGCTTTTGCTCACCATGAGCTAAATCATTGAGACTGGAAACTTGCTCGAATCTGCTTGAATACCTGGAATAATTGAAGTTTTATGGCATGACCTTTCATTTTGTGCTTAAATTTGGGTTAAAGTCACATTTTGGACCTTTGGACCTCAACCATCTTAAAAACCATCCTGGTGACTAGCAAATGTCATATACTGGATGGTGGCAGTCTGATGTGTTGCCATCAGGACAAGCTCAACTAGCTTAACCAACAAGACCAGCATGTTCAACCAGCTTCGCCAGAAATTACAGTTGCTTCGGCTACATTTTACTTGTATTAGTAACTTAAAGTTGCTTAATTTTAAGTTTTCTACCCTATATTTGATTTGACTATACTACAAGGCTGTTGAATGCTTTATTCTGATTGCTTGACAACCATTTGCACTTATTTTTATTTTTTGTGTAAATACACAGCTAAAGTAGTTCCAGGCATATTTTGACCCCATTATAGTTCCATATCACATCGCCAAATTATTTACGTTGTTTCAAACAGCAAAAGAACCAAAACCCACAAAGATATTGACCAAGCAAATAAATATAACAAACAATAGTATACAAATATCAAACTATTTCAGTTTGTGCCACAAATTTATGTTTTATTATTAATGGAAATCCTGCTCTCTTTCTCTTGCTCTCTGTCTTCCCTTCGCGTTATGGCCGCATTACCAACTCATTCATTTTCCAATAATTCAACATTTCTTGAGTGTTCCCACACTACAAGAAATACAAGTAGGAACTTTTCTGATAAGTTTTCAAACTCTGCTTCCCTCCACCAACCATCCTGAAACCCTACTACTGCCCTCTTTCATTCTGGACGCAGTATCGAGGAACCGTTTCATTCAAGTTTATTTGTTCGAGCCCCGATTTGGGTGGCCAACGCTGCGGTCCACGCCAATCACTTAATTCCCACAATGGCTTGATTCTGGGCCCAGCAAACAGGCAATGGGAGGACTATTTGTTATAGCAAGAGAGACCCTGCAAGAGATCGTCTGATCGCAGCGTGACAGAAAACAACAGCAGTCCACCACCATGCCATCAGCGCCCTGCAAGCAGAATAGCATGCAGATTAAACAGAAGAGGCAGTTACAAACACAAACGGCTCATTCATGAGGACCAACAGTTTGGGAAAGACTGCACATGATTGCCTTGATGTTTATCCCCAAATGACCTGAATCAAATGTCCTCTGGATGCAAGCATGATGCAGAGCTTTGGAAATCTTCAACGATTAAACAAAAGCATGATGTGTTTGGGAGGGAAAGATATTTTGGGTAAAGCAACAGTCTTTTGTTTTTGCTCCAGTCATCCAGTTTGAGCTAAACTGCGTCCTGTTTAGCTTGCATTATAACATTTATTGTCGGATGAATATCATCATAAATGGATCAAGCTAAAAATGCATAAAACAAGTTTCTTGAGGTTGTTTTTCGATGGGTAATGATCTCTTTGCACTATTGTGGCCACATCCAAACTAAGGCTACGTCTACATTAATCCGGATACATTTGAAAACAGTGTATACACACTCCGTCCACACTTGCGTTTTCAAACGCTTTACAAAAGTTTCTCATCCACACTGAAATGTCTGAAAACACCAAATTCACCTCACAGTGTATGCGTAAAACCATATCAAAGCTCACTGAGATGATACTTAAAAAAAAAAAAAAGTTATCACGCAATTCTTCTGGCAGGATAAATTTATTTTGCAAAATAAAACACTCACCATTATATGTTTGGTCTAAAACGCGAGTACTCTCATGTTTTACCGCAGGACAGCAA
Organism: Meda fulgida; assembly: GCA_030578275.1. NCBI lineage: Eukaryota > Metazoa > Chordata > Actinopteri > Cypriniformes > Leuciscidae > Meda > Meda fulgida. Next base: position 25,091,305 of record CM060639.1, read on the forward strand.
ATACAAGTGAATTTCTGTCATCTTTGCAGGACTGTGATATGAAGACTGTGCAAAGTAACATATTTTAGCAGCTGTGTGAAAAGTGAACAGCACTTAACCGGCACAATACCGGTATAAACATGAATATCTATGGGGTCAATATGCATCATGTGACTAAACTTACGCCATTGTTTTTAAATACCTCAGTTTTGACACTCCACGCTACAACACGAAAACACTAATTTATCCACTTTGGAGAGCGTTTTCAAAAAGCTTAGTTTTCCTTAGTAAAAACACTGTCTCCGGCCAAAACGGGGAGAAAAAGATGCGTTTTCAAACGATAAACATATTAGTGTGGACAAGGCCTAAGATGACAAAAGTTTTTCTTACTTTTAACCCACCCAACTCTTCACATCATGCCGACTCTCATCCACATTCTGGGTAATGGGTCTAGACAAGGCGCTGAAGATGATGTCAGCAGGATTTGTCAGTCGCTAACACCTTCCCACCAGGACAAAGCTCTCTGAAGAACATCCAGCAGAGCTTTTTAGTACGTCAGTCCCAGAAGCTTACTGAGCAGGTACATCACTGTGCCTTCACAAATCATTAGAAATGAGCTGTTTGAAATTCTGTACTCCTCTACTGTACAAGCCTGCTGGTTTCCCGTCCTCTTCTCAGAGCCTAACGTATAATGAGCCAAGTACGCCTTCGCTATTTTCCTTGTCCTGCAATTAAGAGGTCCGTTTTTAAGCAGATTTTTTTATGATTCACCGTGAAATCATGAGCGAGAGTGGGTGGACGGGGGATATAATCTCAATAAAACGGGCGGCCAATTAGTCGACCACAGCAGAATTGTGGTCTATGCGTTTTTATCTTCCGTGTTAAAGACTTTCACCTTTTCACTGTGTCATATTGGCTATTTCTATAGGTGTCCTTCACGCCATTTAGAAGAGCCAAGAGTAATGCCAGGAAACAGGAGGTCAGCACTCATGTCAAAAAATCTGTAGGAATAGCCTCATTTACTGCAAGAACATGACTGTGTTCAGCACTAAAGCCAATTAAAACCATGTTCTGCATAAGCACAAAAAAATGACCTTGCATGGACATTCTGCCACTTTCAAGTGTCTGGATCCTTTCTTTTTTTGGTGGAATTTCTTTTTTCATGTGGATTAATCCTGGTCACAGACAGTTTCTTGAAATGTATCATTTTGTCGGATCAGAGGCATGACCCCCCCCCCCCCCCCCCTCCCAATTTTTTAATTAATTGAAAAAAAAAATCACTTATCATTCAAACGTATTTCTTCAGACTTGAATCAATCTGACTTTTCTATGACAGGCTGTTTAATTTCTGAATCCAAATAAAAAAATGTTGATGTCATGATGAAGAAAAAATATTTTAACCAATTTCATCTCTTGAAATTAAAATTTTTTCACTTAATTTTGTATTATATATACTGTATATATATATATATAAGATTTTTAGAAGATTTTGTCTGCCATATTAAAGTTTGGTGGTGAACTTTCAGGAAAATGCAGTTTAAAAAAATCACAAAATAGGAAATTATATCCCCTGAAGACTCTCATGGATTTAAAATATCATATAATTTGAACGCAAAGTTAGTTCAGGTGTGACTCCCTAAAAACGTAATTACATTTATGAATTAATTCAGAGTATTTGTTTAAAAAAATGCATTAAAATGTATTTTTGAAAATCTGGACTAAGGGGCTGTTTACACAACACCGTTTCCAAATAAAAACAGAAAACGTTGTATTCGTCCGTTCATGTACACGACAGTGGCGTTCTGGGGCCTGAATACAAACTTTTGAATGTGTGTTTCAAAGTGCAAGTTTTTGAAAGCGATACAGTTATCGTCTCCGTGTAAACTGTGAAAACGGTGACGGCATGCACATGCGTATTACGTGTTCAGTCTATAGGCATGTGTGTTTGGCGCGAGTGCTCTGTACATGAATGCGTATGTGCGTAG
>CM060639.1:25100768-25183268 GCA_030578275.1 Meda fulgida
TCTCTCTCTCTCTCTCTCTCTCTCTCTCCCTCTCTCTCTCTCTCTCTCCATCTCTCTCTCTCTCTCTCTCTCTCTCTCTCTCTCTCTCTCTCTCTCTCAGGTAACTTTCAGCTGTCCCCCACTGTGAATATGCCCCAGGATGACACAGTGATCATTGAAGATGATAGGCCGCCTGTTCTTCCTGCCCGCTTGTCTGACCAATCATCATCGAGCTCTCACGAAGACATGGGGTTTGTGACAGAAATGCCAGAATCCTGGCCCAAAGATGTCCAGATCCAGGATGAAAGGTAATAATATCACCCACCACACAATCCTGACAATAACCCGTTTAAGTAAGTAGCTGCATATTTAAAAGGTGCACCCAAATAATGGACGAATTAACAAACAGGAATGTTGAAAAATGTTAAATGATGTCCATTCACATGAGATGAACTCATATCTATGGAAGCTTGTTTTCAGCACACAATAAAACATTTTGATGATTTTTGTTCTGGTATGCATGAATAATCAAATGAAATAAGCATGAATAATAAATGAAATAATGTAATATATATATATATAAATTAGATTTGTAATAGTAGGGTACTAAATTAAATTAAGTTCTACATTATAAAATCACCAATGTGAAATACAAAATAAACAAACTAATAAAAACCAAAGAACTAAATAAAGGATCATATTTCTTTATAAAATTATGGGTAACATTTTATTTTAAGGTAACTTAGTTAAACGTTACTAAAAGTACTTACTATAGTTATAGTAACAGTAAAATATGCATAATTACAAGTAACTTACCCTAAACCAAACCCTAAGCATAACTTTATAGTAAGTACATGTAGTTAATTAGAATTACTCAGTACTTATTTGAGTACAATCAAACTGTCACCTTGAAATAAGGAGAATTATGTTTTATTTAGTTTTTTGTGTTCGCGTATGTGTGCTTAAAATGATTTTTTTTGAGACGCACGTTTATGATTTAATACGCAGACATGATTTTACTGTCTTTAAAGATCAGCCGGATTTTTTGATTTTGTATGTTTTGTAGATGCCATCTAATGATCCTCCTTCATTCAGTGCCGATCTTTAATCACAGACCCGGGTTCAGCTCTTACCGGATTTTAAAACCTAAAATGTATCTTTCAAGCACAGAAAGCGAGTGGCGAGTCATACTTTTATGCATTATTAAAATAGTCTGTGCCATTGGGTGTTTGATGGAGCGCATTGATTTGACCCCAGCTAATGATTTCTGATATCTAGTCTGTGAAAAAGCCCAAATCACAGCCATTATGTTTGCACACATCGCTGAAATGTGAGAGCTGAGGAATACGTCTCTGTGGTGTAAGGGTGCAGTGTGTTAGCGACCGCGGCCCCGTCCCAGCAGGGAACACACACTGCGTCTCTGTGGTGTAACGGTGCAGTGTGTTAGCGACCGCGGTCCCGTCCCAGCAGGGAACACACACTGCGTCTCTGTGGTGTAACGGTGTAGTGTGTTAGCGACCGCGGCCCCGTCCCAGCAGGGAACACACACTGCGTCTCTGTGGTGTAACGGTGCAGTGTGTTAGCGACCGCGGTCCCGTCCCAGCAGGGAACACACACTGCGTCTCTGTGGTGTAACGGTGTAGTGTGTTAGCGACCGCGGTCCCGTCCCAGCAGGGAACACACACTGCGTCTCTGTGGTGTAACGGTGCAGTGTGTTAGCGACCGCGGTCCCGTCCCAGCAGGGAACACACACTGCGTCTCTGTGGTGTAACGGTGCAGTGTGTTAGCGACCGCGGTCCCGTCCCAGCAGGGAACACACACTGCGTCTCTGTGGTGTAACGGTGTAGTGTGTTAGCGGCCGCGGTCCCGTCCCAGCAGGGAACACACACTGCGTCTCTGTGGTGTAACGGTGTAGTGTGTTAGCGACCGCGGTCCCGTCCCAGCAGGGAACACACACTGCGTCTCTGTGGTGTAACGGTGCAGTGTGTTAGCGACCGCGGTCCCGTCCCAGCAGGGAACACACACTGCGTCTCTGTGGTGTAACGGTGTAGTGTGTTAGCGACCGCGGTCCCGTCCCAGCAGGGAACACACACTGCGTCTCTGTGGTGTAACGGTGTAGTGTGTTAGCGACCGCGGTCCCGTCCCAGCAGGGAACACACACTGCGTCTCTGTGGTGTAACGGTGCAGTGTGTTAGCGACCGCGGTCCCGTCCCAGCAGGGAACACACACTGCGTCTCTGTGGTGTAACGGTGCAGTGTGTTAGCGACCGCGGTCCCGTCCCAGCAGGGAACACACACTGCGTCTCTGTGGTGTAACGGTGTAGTGTGTTAGCGACCGCGGTCCCGTCCCAGCAGGGAACACACACTGCGTCTCTGTGGTGTAACGGTGTAGTGTGTTAGCGACCGCGGTCCCGTCCCAGCAGGGAACACACACTGCGTCTCTGTGGTGTAACGGTGTAGTGTGTTAGCGACCGCGGTCCCGTCCCAGCAGGGAACACACACTGCGTCTCTGTGGTGTAACGGTGCAGTGTGTTAGCGACCGCGGTCCCGTCCCAGCAGGGAACACACACTGCGTCTCTGTGGTGTAACGGTGCAGTGTGTTAGCGACCGCGGTCCCGTCCCAGCAGGGAACACACACTGCGTCTCTGTGGTGTAACGGTGCAGTGTGTTAGCGACCGCGGTCCCGTCCCAGCAGGGAACACACACTGCGTCTCTGTGGTGTAACGGTGCAGTGTGTTAGCGACCGCGGCCCCGTCCCAGCAGGGAACACACACTGCGTCTCTGTGGTGTAACGGTGCAGTGTGTTAGCGACCGCGGCCCCGTCCCAGCAGGGAACACACACTGCGTCTCTGTGGTGTAACGGTGCAGTGTGTTAGCGACCGCGGCCCCGTCCCAGCAGGGAACACACACTGCGTCTCTGTGGTGTAACGGTGCAGTGTGTTAGCGACCGCGGTCCCGTCCCAGCAGGGAACACACACTGCGTCTCTGTGGTGTAACGGTGCAGTGTGTTAGCGACCGCGGTCCCGTCCCAGCAGGGAACACACACTGCGTCTCTGTGGTGTAACGGTGCAGTGTGTTAGCGACCGCGGTCCCGTCCCAGCAGGGAACACACACTGCGTCTCTGTGGTGTAACGGTGCAGTGTGTTAGCGACCGCGGTCCCGTCCCAGCAGGGAACACACACTGCGTCTCTGTGGTGTAACGGTGCAGTGTGTTAGCGACCGCGGCCCCGTCCCAGCAGGGAACACACACTGCGTCTCTGTGGTGTAACGGTGCAGTGTGTTAGCGACCGCGGCCCCGTCCCAGCAGGGAACACACACTGCGTCTCTGTGGTGTAACGGTGCAGTGTGTTAGCGACCGCGGTCCCGTCCCAGCAGGGAACACACACTGCGTCTCTGTGGTGTAACGGTGCAGTGTGTTAGCGACCGCGGCCCCGTCCCAGCAGGGAACACACACTGCGTCTCTGTGGTGTAACGGTGCAGTGTGTTAGCGACCGCGGTCCCGTCCCAGCAGGGAACACACACTGCGTCTCTGTGGTGTAACGGTGCAGTGTGTTAGCGACCGCGGCCCCGTCCCAGCAGGGAACACACACTGCGTCTCTGTGGTGTAACGGTGTAGTGTGTTAGCGACCGCGGTCCCGTCCCAGCAGGGAACACACACTGCGTCTCTGTGGTGTAACGGTGTAGTGTGTTAGCGACCGCGGTCCCGTCCCAGCAGGGAACACACACTGCGTCTCTGTGGTGTAACGGTGCAGTGTGTTAGCGACCGCGGTCCCGTCCCAGCAGGGAACACACACTGCGTCTCTGTGGTGTAACGGTGCAGTGTGTTAGCGACCGCGGTCCCGTCCCAGCAGGGAACACACACTGCGCCTCTGTGGTGTAACGGTGCAGTGTGTTAGCGACCGCGGTCCCGTCCCAGCAGGGAACACACACTGCGTCTCTGTGGTGTAACGGTGCAGTGTGTTAGCGACCGCGGTCCCGTCCCAGCAGGGAACACACACTGCGTCTCTGTGGTGTAACGGTGTAGTGTGTTAGCGACCGCGGTCCCGTCCCAGCAGGGAACACACACTGCTCTCACACACTGCTCTCACACACTGCTCTCCAGGTCTCGTGCTTTTACTTGCGTTTGATGTTTGAGGCTCAAAAGTGCTGTGGAGATATTGTATATGTGTGTTTAATAATGCATATGATCTGTGCGGTTTAGGGAGCGGGCAAGTCTCACTGTTTGAAATTTAGGCAACTCTTTACCATGGTTTTACTATAGTAAATCTAACTGGCAATTTAGCAAAAGTAAGATAGTAAATCATATTTTAGGGCATTGAGAAATCATCTTTTTCATTACAGCTAATGTGTTTTGTTTTTTACAACATATTTGCCTGGATCTGCATGTTCTGAAGAGGATGGTTTTACCTGGTGTTACTACACATAGCAGTTAAAGTGGAGTGTCTAAGATTGTTCTGTGTGACAGCGATTTTTTCTGATAAGGAATGGATTAAACCCATTTTAATATGAAAAATGGATTAGTATAAATGAGAAAGACTCTTGACCTAATTTGACTAAAATCCTTCATGAATTACTGAAGCTCATTGTAGCTTTGGGAAGTTTTTTTTTTTAATATATATTTTAATTTAGCTTTTTTGATTTTGTCTTTTTTATTAGTGTTTGTTATTAATGTTTCTCTTTCTCACTTTATTTTGTTTATTTCCATGGTAATCCTTCATCATAATTTCAGTTTTCAGCTTATTCCATTTTTTGTTTAATTCTGACATTTTGAAATTATTTCTATATTTTGTTTTAGTTAATAATAATACTGAATTGAACTGAGTATCTAATGTTTACTGTTATTGCAAATCAAATGTATAATGAAGTTATTTAAACTATAATAATAATAATAATAATAATAAGGTTGTAACACACGTGTGTGTGTGTGTGTGTGTGTGTGTGTGTGTGTGTGTGTGTGTGTGTGTGTGTGTGTGTGTGTGTGTGTGTGTGTGTGTGTGTGTGTGTGCGCGTGTGTGTGTGTGTGTGCGTGTGTGTGTGTGTGTGTGTGTGTGTGTGTGTGTGTGTGTGTGTGTGTGCGTGTGTGTGCGTGTGTCCGTGCGTGTTCTTGGCCATCATGGGAACCATTTAGCGGTTTGGTTTAGCCATTTAGCCCTGAATCTAGTTGTTTATTTCTTAAGCAAGTCCTGTGTGTGCTTGTTTGCGCGTGTGTGTGTGTGTGTTTGCGCGTGTGTGTACGTTAGGCCTAGTTCACGCTCCTCGGGCTGAAAGAGGTTCCTAAAGCAAGTGACTTGAGCAATTCATTTCTGTCCACTTTCAATCTCGCTCTCAGTCCCATGAGAAAACTACATGCTTTCCTACAAACCCTTTCAGGCCCAATCTCTCTCTATCTCTCTCTCTCTCTCTCTCTCTCTCTCTCTCTCTCTCTCTCTCTCTCTCTCTCTCTCTCTCTCTCTCTCTCTCTCTCTCTCTCTCTCTCTCTCTCTCTCTCTCTCTCTCTCTCTCTCTCTCACTCATAATATATTATTTGACTCACTGTATGTTGCGTGTATTATGTTTCTGAAAGTTGTGTAATTTTGTCATCATGGATCAAGGCCATGGCAGTGCTGTCATTCTCACACACACACACACACACACACACACACTTGGCAGAAGTGTGTAGTGCAGCACTGCCTCAGGTTAGTCTGAATTATTCATGTCGAAGGGGTCTTAGAAGAACACAACTCTCTCGTCTGTTTCATTCTCTCATGCAGATTTATGACTAAATTAATTTAGCAGAAGACACATATGTGTCTCTCACTGATTCATCTCCCCGGCCATACATTCATACAGTACACGTGTGTATCCAAACGTTGTGTCAGTTACTCGTCCACTGGTGGGAGCTAACACACACACACACACACACACACACACATGTTTACTTAGCTATCTAAATGGGGACATTCCATAGACGTAATGGATTTTATTCTGTACAAACTGAATATTCTGTCCGGTTTTGGTCACTTCTGGGTACAAATTTGTCCCCAAAATATAGTTAAGTAGGTACACACACACACACACACACACACACACACACACACACACCCACACACACACAAACAAACACACACACACACACACACTCTAACATACTACACTCTTATAAATAAAGGTTCCACAAGGGGATTTTCAGAAACGTTGTTGTTTCCCGAAAGGACCTTTCAGTGAATGTTTCTTAAAAGATGAAAAATGTGAAGAACATTTTAATAATCTAAAGAACCTTCTTCTTCCTTTTGTGCACTGGAAAGGTTCTTCACGGACCCTGTATTTTCAAGAGTGTGTGACAGATACAGGACGAGTAGTATGCTAGTATGCTATCCTGAAAAGAGAGCTTGGATGGAATACAAGGTTACTAGTTTTTATACACATAAATAAAGAAACAATGCATTATAAATAAAAGTAAAAATATTGTAACATTTGGTAGTCCAATTAAACAATCTGCCATTGCATGCAAAGTTCAGAACAACAACCATCTTTTTTTATGTTTTATTATTAAAGCAGAACATAGAACAAAACACAGTTAGACAAAACCATCAATACAAAATACATAAATCAGAAAGTAGGATGTACGTGTAATTATTTGAAGTGTGTGTAAAATTGTGTTGAGTATGTGTTTATCTCTATTATAAGTTTCCTAATATATATGTAGAACAACGCTCTTTATTTCAGATATCACCATCTTTGGGCTTTAAAGGTTCTTTATGAAGCATCTGACAAACCCTTTTATGTTCTATATAGAACCTTTTCTTCTTAGAGTCTATATATATATATCTATTCTGCAGAAATTCTGCTCTCCCTCTGTCGTGAAGGATGGCCTCTCGCAGGAGTGTGTGTGCACAGAAGCGTATCTCTCATTAGCACATTAGTAGAGCTACTCTCAAGACAAATGGCTCTTTAGCACGGCCAAACCATAAACATTAATAAACTGACCTAGTTTTGCAAAACCAGAAACAGCCATTTCAGTGAGCATGCATGTGTGTGTCCAGTACCTAAGTCTGATAATGGTCTTTAAATAAAGTATGTTTGCTTGAGGTGTGTTAATGAATGCATGTTTGCTAGAGCAATAAGTCACATGAAGCCTTCATTACAGTCGGGACCATTGGTGGTGAATCTCACGGAAGTGATGAAGAACATATTTGACTCTTTGATTCACAATCTCTCCGTTCGCATCAAACGCCTGTTGTTCTGTTTCTGAAGCTGTCCTGCTGATGTGTGTTTAAAGGCAGCTGGTGGTGGTCAGTCCTGTCGGGCCACAGTTAATCGGACACTGCTCTAATGGCCTAATTGAGAGTGATGGAGTGGTGTGTTTGTGTGTGTGCGTGCGGTCAGCTTGTGTTCAGTGGCCTGGTCTATATTGTAGTTGAAAGAGATTTTATTTCTGATTTAACTTGTGTTAAGAACTTAATTTGCATGCATTAGATTAGTGTGTGTAGAACAGTTTGTGTTTGTGATTCCTCGTTGAGATTCCTCATAAAGCCTTACGAAGTCATATCTCATGTGTGGGTTTTGTGTTGATATGTTGCCGTGTGCTCGACTGTTTTAATTACACATTCTCCCCAACTGCTAATGGATCCCTGTTGGATATGAATATTAAGATTGCACAGCGGTGCGCTGTTGTTCCAACATGTTCAACATATTGCTCAACCCTATTGTGTGTGTCTGTACTGTACACCTCCCAGATGTGTTTCAGTCAACCCTCTTGAGTCACCATACTGCGGTTCATATTTATCTCTGAAGTCTTTATGCTTGTAACATCTACAAACACACACACACACACACACACACACACACACACACACACACACACATACTGGTTTAGCTATATTAGTGAGGACCTTGGCAGAACTATGCATTAGTGAGGACCAGGCATTCTAAAGGCCATAGAGAAAAACGAATGCCATCGATCACCATTAGGTGGCTCCAGACGCACGAAAATCACTTTAAATATAGAACACACGCAAATGGTAAAATGGAAAACACACACAAGAAAATACACAAACTTGTGAGGTCACGCTGTTGCTAAGTGATTAGTATCGCCTATTTTAAATGCGTATATCATACTATAGACAAAACATTAATTATTCAAAGGTTCAAGGTTTTTATTAGTATTAAAAAATGTAACCAAATATGAATGCTAACCGTAGCTGAGTTTTTTTCTATATTGATATTAGAATCAACAACATGCGATTTTGATGCTGTCAATTTAAAAAATAAAATAATGTTTTAATTAGGATAACGATTGATCTCACGACCAATTCGTACAGTGAGTAAAAGGTAATTTAATTCGTACGATTTATCTAAACCCTAGTGATGGGTAGTTCAACACGATCTCATGAAAGTGCGTATCTATACCACGAATTTAATTTCTCGTGCTATTTATACGCCAAAAATATTTGTTTTTTTTGCGTGCATATGCTACGCACTGTAAATCTCTTGGGTATGGGAAATAGTGCGTATCATATGCACGCGAAAACTTTTTTGGCGTATAAATGGCACGATAAATTAAATTCGTGGTATAGATACGCACTTTCATGTCTGGGTTAGAGGTAGCAGCTAGGTTATTCGTACCAATTCATACGAATTGGGCAACTCGTAAAATATGTACGATTTAACAAAAATCGTATGAATTCGTACGAATTAGACACTTCGCAAACATTTTACGAATTGAATTGACGTTTTGAATTGACAGTAACTGTAGCAAGCCATGCATTTCTCTCGATGTTAACCAAAACTTTAAAATCGCATATATAATTAATTATATTATGTTGAAATGAATTTATAACCAAATATATAAATTTGTCTTCAGCGATTTAAATGGAATACTAATATATCTTAAAATACTATATATATAACATAGGTAGTGATATTTGTGTTAAGGATGTTTTGTTTATTTGTTCAAAAATAAGGTAAAAACTGTGAAATATTTTTCGAATGTAAATCAACTGTTTTCTATGTGAATATCTAGTAAAGTGTATTTTATTCCTGTGATCAAAGCTGAATTTCAGCATCATTACTCCAGTCTTCAGTGTCACATGATCCTTCAGAAATCAGGAGAATATGATTATTTGATGCTCAATAAACATTTATGATTATTATCAGTGTTGAAAACAGTTTTTTGTTGAATAGAAAGGTTAAAAAAAAGGGCATTTATCTTAAATGTTTTTGAATGGTAGACTTATTACATAACTGCTATGGACTCTGAAGAGAAAATTAGAAAGTTTGGGTCTTAATTTAACAAATAAACGTGTGTTATATATAATATGACTCGGAAGCCAAAATCCTATAGGACAGAGTTCATTCCTACAAGAATTTTGACAGAAACGTGTGTAGGCAATACACAAAAATAATACTTTTCATTCTGCATGGGAAAAGTGCCCTTTATTTTGTCACAGTCGCAACACTGGGTGCACGACCCAAGACTAGGGAACAACACCGTATTTAATAGAACACTCAAGGTGTGCAGAAGACGAGGCAGGTTAACAGGAATAGTCCTGCGTTCACTCCAGGGCGAGCACTATAGCCTCCTAAGCACCTGTGGTCCTTTCTCTCAAACATGGAAAGTGAAGAGGAACAGCTCGAAGGAATAACAAATGGATAACCATAGAAACTAACATGAACTCAAACAGACAATAAAAAACATAAAAAATTTGTAATCAGTAGAAATCAATATACAGTGCCAGCATAATTATTATGCAAGTTGATATTCTGATCATCTTTTTCCCCAAGCATTTTACAAACCACATTAATCTGCTTGATTGAAAAATCAAGCAATGATCAGAATATCAACTTGAATAATAATTTTGCACATACTGTATTCAGACTTTATGAAGTGCTTTCTTCCACTGAAGAAATGTAGGTAAAGTGCATAGAGTTTACACAAAATACAAAAGATTTCTATTTTTCCAACCGAAGAAAGAGAGATAGAAGTGCTTACTCTGGAAATGCACTACTGGAGAAATAGAAATCTTTTGTATTTAGTACAAATATCAAGGGATTTATCAATCAAGCAGATTAATGTGGTTTGTAAAATGCTTGGGGAAAAAGATGATCAGAATATCAACTTGCATAATAATTATGCTGGCACTGTATATTGATTTCTACTGATTACTTGCTTCCTCTGATAAAGGAAATGTAGGTAAAGTGCATAAAGTTTACACAAACAAAATATTTCTATTCTTTTAACAAAAAAAAAATGAAGGAATGCTGTCTTTTTCTTTCTTTCTTTGGTTTCTTTAAGAAGCAAGTTTCCTTTTCATGGTTTGAATAGTGTTATGGACAAAGTTTTTAATGTCAACCCAAGATCTTGACCTAAGGACTGGATTTGCATCCAGACATGACTGACACTCTGTTTTTCCAGGAACTTTTCTCAAGGAAAAGAATTTTCCCAGTGTGCGCTTTACAGCGCCCTGCTCTTCGCCACTCCATGGCCTCCTAGGAGCTTTCGTTCCTGAAACACAAAACAAATGTCAAAATAAACAAAATCTTTGAAAAGCTGTAGCTAAATGTATAAAGAAACCTCACTCTATAATCACAGGTTTCATCACTAGCCAGGTTTCCATCCAAGGATTGTTTTGCAAAAAACAAATAAAAAAGGTTTTACGCTACAAAATCTTCCCTAACATAGGAAACATTCGGAAATCAGTTCGTAAAGACTTGTTGAGACAAAGGGCTCTATCGCAAATAAATGTGGTCATACAACAGAATTAGCCTATGTGGAGCTTCAGCGTTCATGGTGTTTCTCTTGTAAGGGGTTTTACAGTCAAAGACCCAGAACCAGATATTTGAAAGAAGACCCGGAGTCAGAATTATAATAAATTAAAGAAAAGTTTTACTGAAGATAGTTTGAATTTTCATCATTAGGAGTTTGTAGGCCGCCTTCTGATGATGGAACTGCAAACTATCTTCAGTAAAACTTTTCTTTAATTTATTATAATTCTGACTCTGGGTCTTCTTTCAAATATCTGGTTCTGGGTCGTTGACTGTAAAACCCTTTACACTCTCATTAAAGCAGTTTCTCTGTAAAGTTCTGTTAAATTATTTTAGTATTATTAAATAGACAAAATTACAAAAATGTGGATTTATATTCTAATATATTTTTTCTTGATTACACATAATTTGACTTAAGTTTCTTTTATTTTGAAACATTGAGTCAAAATTCATTTTATAAAACTTTTAGGTAATTAACTGGGAAAAGTTTCATGGTGATTTCTGCTAGTTTACCCTATTCCATAATTTTACCTTATTTATCTGTAGTGTCTCGCCTTAAGTTTAAATATTTTAAGTCTCAAAGTGAGTACTGCACCTTCTCCAATTACTAATTGGCCAGGCAAAGTAAGCTATTTGGAAAGCATATAAAATTGAAAATGAAGAAAGAGGAGTTAATATAGTAGAATTGTTTAAAGGCTTAATGGAATCAAGAGTTAAAATGGAGTATGAATTTTATAAAGTGAATAATGATATGTTAATTTTAAAAAGGAAGTGGTGCATAAATGCAACATTTATTTCTGTGAATGATAACAAATTAGTGTTTCATTGGTATTGTTGAAATTTTGATGGAATAATATTGATTAGAAATTGTATGTTGCATTTATTATTAATTGTTACCAAGTACTATTATTAATTTAAAAATATATATATAATATGGTTGTAAAATAAAGTGTTTAAAGGTCTTTCTCACAATGCGCAAATGGCTTCATAGTATCTACATTTATTTTGCCCTGCAAGCGAGCTTCACAGTGCAATACAAGACTTTAGCGAACATTGTTATATATCATACCAATGTATAAATTCATGTGATTTTAAATGGTAAAGAAACTCTCTGAGAGATAAAAGTGTCTGCTAAATGATTAAATGTCAAGCTAAGAATTGACCAGGTTGAATAAGTTGTGCAGAAGAGCAGCATATTCATTACCTGAGAACATTTCTATGATGTGTTGTTTGTGTGGAGGAGGGTGACCGACAGACTTTCTTGAGGTAGAGAGTTGTTCATCTTCATTCTCTGAGGCTTCTGGAGATCACAACAGTGTAAAGTTAAATCACATCAAAACTACACGTTGATCTTTTCAAGAGACAGATTCTACACAACATCCATAACAGCTCTAATGACTGCTTACCCGTTTCTGAGATGTGACGCTTGCGTTTGCGACCGACAGACTTTCTTGAGGTAGAGAGTTGTTCATCTTCATTCTCTGAGGCTTCTGGAGATCACAACAGTGTAAAGTTAAATCACATCAAAACTACACGTTGATCTTTTCAAGAGACAGATTCTACACAACATCCATAACAGCTCTAATGACTGCTTACCCGTTTCTGAGATGTGACGCTTGCGTTTGCGACCGACAGACTTTCTTGAGGTAGAGAGTTGTTCATCTTCATTCTCTGAGGCTTCTGGAGATCACAACAGTGTAAAGTTAAATCACATCAGAACTACATGTTGATCTTTTCAAGAGACAGATTCTACACAACATCCATAACAGCTCTAATGACTGCTTACCCGTTTCTGAGATGTGACGCTTGCGTTTGCGACCGACAGACTTTCTTGAGGTAGAGAGTTGTTCATCTTCGTTCTCTGAGGCTTCTGGAGATCACAACAGTGTAAAGTTAAATCACATCAGAACTACATGTTGATCTTTTCAAGAGACAGATTCTACACAACATCCATAACAGCTCTAATGACTGCTTACCCGTTTCTGAGATGTGACGCTTGCGTTTGCGACCGACAGACTTTCTTGAGGTAGAGAGTTGTTCATCTTCATTCTCTGAGGCTTCTGGAGATCACAACAGTGTAAAGTTAAATCACATCAAAACTACATGTTGATCTTTTCAAGAGACAGATTCTACACAACATCCATAACAGCTCTAATGACTGCTTACCCGTTTCTGAGATGTGACGCTTGCGTTTGCGACCGACAGACTTTCTTGAGGTAGAGAGTTGTTCATCTTCATTCTCTGAGGCTTCTGGAGATCACAACAGTGTAAAGTTAAATCACATCAAAACTACACGTTGATCTTTTCAAGAGACAGATTCTACACAACATCCATAACAGCTCTAATGACTGCTTACCCGTTTCTGAGATGTGACGCTTGCGTTTGCGACCGACAGACTTTCTTGAGGTAGAGAGTTGTTCATCTTCATTCTCTGAGGCTTCTGGAGATCACAACAGTGTAAAGTTAAATCACATCAGAACTACATGTTGATCTTTTCAAGAGACAGATTCTACACAACATCCATAACAGCTCTAATGACTGCTTACCCGTTTCTGAGATGTGACGCTTGCGTTTACGACCGACAGACTTTCTTGAGGTAGAGAGTTGTTCATCTTCATTCTCTGAGGCTTCTGGAGATCACAACAGTGTAAAGTTAAATCACATCAAAACTACATGTTGATCTTTTCAAGAGACAGATTCTACACAACATCCATAACAGCTCTAATGACTGCTTACCCGTTTCTGAGATGTGACGCTTGCGTTTACGACCGACAGACTTTCTTGAGGTAGAGAGTTGTTCATCTTCGTTCTCTGAGGCTTCTGGAGATCACAACAGTGTAAAGTTAAATCACATCAAAACTACATGTTGATAAGCATTTGCTAAATTGATCATAATATCTGGAAAAAGTTGTCTGATAATACTGCACGTTCTTGTGTTCATTAGAAAGGGCAGTTATATTGATACTCCAAATGTTTGTAACCAAACAGTGTTGGCTCACCACTGGCTTCCATAGTATTTATTTTCCTACTATAGAAGTCAACGGTGCCCCAAAACTGTTTGGTTACAAAAATTCTTCAAAATATCTTCCTTAGTGTTCAGCTGAACAAAGATATTCAACTCGAGGGTGAGTAAATAATGACAGAATTTTATTATTTTTATGTGAACTATCCCTTTAAAGTGATGATAAAATAGAAAACATTTTACTCCAAGACACTATGGTTGTGGATTGCTCCTTGCAGGGTTTAAATCAGCAACCTTTCCATTATCACCTTTAACCTAAGTACTAGATCTCTTTAGTACTGACCTATTTCTGTGGTTTGGCATTCATGCTCTTGCCGGCATCTGGAAGCAGGGCTTGTGTCATTTTTAGTATCTGTAAAGCAAACAATTTAAAAAAGTGTCATATGAACAAAACACAAAACCACAGATATGATGCATTAAATACAATCCAAATCCATTTTACTCACCATCAGTACCAAATGTAATCTCGTCCAAAGATTTTCCTTTATAACATTCTGCACCTCTTTCTAAAGACAAAAGCAACTTGCTTACTTTTGCAAGTTGAATTGTATTTTCAGACAGTCTGTAGTACTCGCGGTGCACTCTAATGTCATGTCCCAGGAATTTGGCCAATTGGTCAAGTTCATTGTTTTTTAAATTCATGATCTGACTCAGAGTTGCTACTTGTTTCCTTAACTTGGTCGATGTAAGGCTCCTGGGGTCTTTTGCACCACAAGTTTTAGAAAATTTCCTCAAACAGTCTGATCCACGGATGTGCGTTAAAGCCCCCACCCTGGCAAAAACATAAGGATTGTCTTCATCGATGCCCACTTTGCTCCTGCTTTCATTCAACATGTCCATGGACTCAACCATGTCCTTTGTAAGAAGGACAGGCACTTTCTTGCCTTTCTTCCCTCGGATCTCTAATCGAGTCAACTCATTGCACAACTGTTGTTCTAATTTAGTCAGTGATTTTACCACATCTTTGTTAGGAGGCTTGACATTTCGACTCACGTATGATGTAAGGAGCAATTTGGATGCTTCACCTACACGTCTCCGATTAAAAAGAATGATTTGACTGAGCAAAGTCTCAGCCAAGACCTTCCAGTCAGCAACATTGACATTCTCTCTGAGTTTTTGTTTTGAGACCTTCTCCGCACATTTGAGGTGTTTTTGTAAAGCCATGGCATCTTCCGTAAGGGGAATAGTGTCCCCCTTGTTCCACTTGCTTTGCTGCAAAGTGTTGAGGGCCTGACTCGAAATGTTGGTACGCCAATGACTATCAATTAGTTTAATGAAGTTTTTCAACTTTTTTTCAGTGTCTCTGTCCCCAGCCATTAAACACTGTCCTAAACTGAGCTGGCAGGCTTTCTTCAATGAGTATCCAATTTTCAGAGCAAGAGACGGGGTTTTAAACATATTTAAATCTGGTTGAAATTGGCTTACTTCCTTACAAGCTGTGACGGCTAACAGAAAGTTCTCTGGCTTACAGAGCTCTGTAAGGTTCCTCACTTTTTTTGATTTTGTTTTTACTTCAATCATAAACCTGGCCAGCTCCCTCATTTTTTGTATTATATAGTGATGTTGTGATTTGTCATGGCCACACTTTATATAAAGGGATTCACCATAAAGACAAATCAAACTGTCCTCCATTATTGTTTGTGTTATTTCATCTTGGCGCATGGTTTGTAACAGAGCTCTAATGTCTGCAGAGCACTTTGCTGCCATTGGAATCAGACAGGCTGCAGCTGATCTCACGCTCTCGCCTTTTTTCTTCTTCACATCCCCCTGTCCCCTACATGTCTTTGTGTGTTTCCACAAGTCTTTTTTCATAAAAAATGCTAAACAATCAGGGCAGGGAAGGAAATCAGAAATTACTGCATCTGCAGTCGGTTGTCTCCAAGTAATGATCTCTCCACGTCCCGTTTCCAAAACTCCTACATTGTGATAGTAATTCCCCTGGTTCCGAAGCTGTTCAAGAAGAACCTTTCTTTTCTTTGAGCCTTTGGGGAAACTCAAGGCTTTAGCTACTTCTAACTCATTTGAATGGCTTCTCTCTAAATGTCTTGATATTTTGCCTTGCGGCTTTTCACAGAAGACACAGTACTGTTTTTTGTTCCAAATACGTTTCCCGTTAGAATTGTGCTGACTTGTTTTGATTGTCATTTTTCGCTTTGCATGCTCAATCTCATTCGGTGAATGAAACATTTTCTCTTTAAAATTCTTTTGAACTTTCTCTTCAATCTTCGACTCTTCTGAATCCAGGTCTTCATCAGTAGACTCCTCCCTTGAAGGAATAAAGACACTGCCCTCATCAGTTGAGTCCATGTCAGCCTGGTTCGATTGCTCCTGTTTACAAAAACAATTTTATCATTCACAAACCTTTTATTTAGGTAAGATCAAAATGTTTAAAATTAGATATTGGTTATATAATAAATAAAATAAAATGAATACATTTATTTAATATTTAAAGGTGTTAACTGTAATCTTACACTGCAAAATGATAACTTACAAAGGATTAAATTCATCACAATTATGTAATGAATGATAACAAAGCAAAAAAATAAATAAATCACTCCGTCACCCCAAAGCCAAAACACTTCTATTCCACAGAATGAAATATGAAATAGATGCAGATGAGGATGTGCAAATGAGAGAATTGTCATGTTTGAATGAACTATTTCTTTAATGTTAACTTATCAAATGAAAGTGGTCCTTGATCTTTTGACACCAAAATGGTCATTGCCTATGAAAACAATGTCATTTTTAAAACTCAAAACTTCCTCCTTATTGTGTGGTCACATTTACTATTGCTCAGCAAACTTTTGCAGACAAATATGTGCCAAAATGACAAAAACATCCAAAGCTATTCTGCCAGTTAGCAAACTAACCAACCCTAAACAACTTCATTCCAAGCAGCCTCAATTTAAGGATAATTTTAAACTATTTAAGTGTAATGTTGTACAAAACTGGCTGAGTAGATTAGGGATGCACCGAATATTCGGCCACCGAAAGACTTTTATCACCGAAAAAATACGGCCGAAATGTTGTGATGACGCAAACAGAAACCGGTTCGTTGGACCATTTTTCCTGCCTTCCAAAATGTAGTTATTTCAAAGGCGCATGGCAAGCGTGCGATGGCGCGACTATGACAGCATCGCCCAACATCAAATGGTAAACGTAATGAAAGCGGAACGAAACTGCACTACTCGTTATTTTGTGTTTCATGGACCGTTTATCAGTCAGGACCAATGCAGCACGAGCCAATCTCGATCAAGCGACACTGTTACACAGCGCTGAGACATCCAGTAAAGATAGCATTTGAGTTCGCCACTGAAGTAATGACATTGCTGCGAGATCTGGTGAGAAGCATTCACATTTCTCCGTTATTAACGGATCAAACAGCGCTGACGTGGAAACCAGGAAGAAACATTGTGCCACGAATTAACCATCCAGTGTCCACAGATCAGCAACATCACCATGGCTTTACTGTAGTAACACTCACTGTAACCATGGAAGTTTGGCAGGAATAGTAAGACACGCGAGACTCGGCACGTTCAGAATTAATACACTTTTTATAAACTACAGAACAGCGTGCGAGCTGGAAGCGGCGCGCCTCACGCAGGGCTTATGCTCCGAGAACGGACACTGCACTAGTGATATAAAACATGTGTTTTATGTCACTATAGTGCGTTCTCGGAGCATAAGCCCTGGCAGTGCCCGCGTGAGGCGAGACGCGCCGCTTCCTGTTCTGATGCAGGTCTGTTAACTTAAGCAATACTTTTAACAAAGTAGTCTAATATTTTTTCTGACTAACAAATTACTGTCACAGTAAAAGGTAGATTTAAATAAATAAAAACGAAATTTCAATAAAGAAAAACAAAATTTAATTAAAGAAAAACGAAATTTCAATAAAGAAAAACCGTTGTGTTATGTTTTAATAATTAGGCGGCGGCCTAACACCTGTCTGAGGGCTGTTTGTTGGCTACAGTATTCTCGTTCATAGATTAAAATAATTTTTCGTTTATTTAATGTTATTATTAAGAATAGCTGTAGGCCATGTTGGCCATTGTCTGTTATGGTTTAGGAGATGTTGTCCTTAACAGAAGTTGACACTTGTCTTTTTGAAAAATAAAAAGAATAATATTAATTATACAAAAGAGTTGTTCTGTCCGTTATTAGAAGGCACGCAGTGAGTTAGACCTGCCTTGGCCGGTGCGTCTTTTACGCATTCTGAAGGTGTCTGTTTTATCCATTGGGTTTATCGTGTTGCAGTCTGAGTCTATTAGGCAACATTCCGCATAAGATGGGCTAGATTTGGAAATACATTACATCTACATTTCAGTGGTAACAGATAAGGTGATGATGATCATCATCTTTCTTTATTATTGTAAGCACTACCTCAAACTAAAGCCGCGTCTCTTCGGAGCTGTCATTTTCTTAAATGAGCCGCGGCAATGTTTCAAATGAGCTTCTAACGCTAGACTAACGCCTTTATTTTCAACGTGATCACCATGTAGCCAAACCATTTCGAAACTAAGGAGCCATTTGTCCTCCGATTATATGCAAGCTCATCGGCGCCGTGTTTGCGGGACTCATGTTACTTTCGCGCTGTAGGGGATTTTAATAGCGTAGCATATTTTAAACTAAACGGTTAACCGGTTTCAACCTCTTAATGAGGCTCGGTGGTCGGTCAAGAAATGTTTTAGTTTTCGCCATCCCTACACTGCATACACACTGCAAACGGAGTATGTGTGAAACGGGCGTTAAGTCAACTGTGTTGTTAACGTAATCGACCCTAGCTGTCCTTGTTTGTAGGTAGTAGGGGTGGAGCCGAACCCAAATACAGTATTCTGAAAGGCACAAATAACATCTTTTTTACGAATACTTATTTCAAACAAAAACTTACAAAATATTTGTTTTCGGGAACAAGAAAAACTTTATATTAAAAAGCTGCGTTTCCTCATGAGATCGCAGTGCATGCCCGGATGAGTGAGTTAGTGAGTGAGTGACGTTCAGGAAGAGGTGACTGACACAGGCTGCTCCACACAGCAACAGAGGGCTCGGCTGTGCGAAAAAACACCTAACTGCATCACTATTTTTGTTGAATAGATTTGTGTACCTTTACTGGGTTCCGGAGGCAGTTTATAACTTTAGGGAAGTGGAGTTTGATCAGGAGATTATTCCATTACGCTGCATTATTGACGTCTGCAGTCAGGTGCTCTCATGTTCGCTCTGTTTACGTAGCTCTGTTAGCTCAGTAATTTAGACAATAGGCTGTTGACAGAATAACGTTAACGTTCGGTTAAAAGGGTTAAAAAATGCTTGTGAAGTTGTGTCGAATTGTATGCACTTGTGGGAGTTATATGGTACGCAGACATCCCAAGTCTCCCGGAAGTTCAGGGAGTCTACCGCATATTGATAGCGGCTCCCTTATGCCTCTCTCTCTCTCTCTTTCTCTCTGCGTTGATATCTGACCAAAAAAACGTATACGGATAGCGCGAGGGTCATGTGCATTCATTACAATTTTAATATTCATGTGGTGAGACGTCGCTATTAAAGGATAAGCTCCCAGCACTTCGTCCACATCGCACCAGAACCTGTTCTCGGTTCCCAACCCTAATCATCTCTGAATATATCTTGGCAAAGCTGAAAAGACTGAGTCTTTCTCTTTAAGAACATGCTCGGCAGAAGTGCAAAAAAAGAAGAAACCAGCATCTCTTAGACAGCGACAACACGGTCTTCTCCAATGCAGCTCAACCACGCCTCACTGGGATTACTTAAATGAGGAACATTGTAACTTCATAAGATCCGGAATAAATCATTGTATTTCTTGGAAAGTGGACTTTGAGCTTTGTAAACTTGCAGATCTCTTTTGTATTCAAGCAGCAACATTACACACTAACTAAAGTTGGAAAAGCATAACAGGGTTCCAGACTGCGACCATTTTTTGAGAATGTGCGGGTTAAAATTGTATGTGGTCGCATGTGTGCGAGTGCATGATCATGTACTCCTCAGTTAAATTCACGCATGCGCAACAGAACGGCATTGTATCAGCAGCTGCTGCAGTCCGTAACTTATGTTCAAAATGAACGAGTACATCATGAATCCATTTTCCAAACCGTGTTTTTGACTTATCCTGAATCACTACGGTACGCCTAAAATAAGTGTTTATATTCTGACTATTTTATCCCGGGGTCGGCTCGGCTGCGGAGTTGCGTAGGCCTACAGTCAAACCATGGGGAGGGGTGGGATGTTGGTCAGCCAGCAAATAACCCTCCCAAACAAGCAGTGGAGGGATGATTTGTGCTGCGCGTCGTGTACAAAAAGTTCAAGACAATTCAACTTCGGCAGCGGGTGGGCGTGTGCGCGCGCACAACCGCGACAGTTTCACGGTAACGCACTCGCTTGTCGCTGCACCTTGTGCCCGACCACTTCACCTCGCTCTAAAGGCTGATTTATACTTCTGCGTCGGACCTACGCGGAGCCTCTACGCTATAGACTACGCGTTGGTTTTCATTTATACTTCTGTGTCGTTGTCCGTGTTGACGCGCAATTACACACGCAGAGGGAGCGTGTGAAACCCGAGGGAGCGGGTCTAGCAATCACAGCGCTTGCGTCCGCGTAGAATTGATACCTGTTCAGAAAAAACCCCAAGAAAATAGGACTCTGATGGTAACTTGTTTTAACAAGCTAGATAAAAGGTTATGCCCTGGCAGTGGCAAATAGCTTTGGTTTAATATTTGATTTGATTACATTAATGTTTAAGTTGAGATTTACAAGAAATATTTTATTGCTACTGTGTAAAGGGAATACTGCTGGTAAAAAGCACATTAGGCTATTTGTTTAAAGTTTTTTCAGTACATTAAATCAAAAGTGTGCAATACACTACTTTAGAATTCATTATTCAATTTTGCGCATAACAATGCGATTAATCACGATTAATTGCAAGAAACTCATGCGATTAATCGCGATTTTAAAAAAATGGAATCGTTGCCCAGCACTAAATCAAATATAGCGACTAACACAACGTGTCACCAGCGCCGCCTCAGATGCTTGTCAGAATTTGTGACAGTTGTTGACGTGCTCTTCCTGGAACAACGCACTGAAACCGGCAACTAAACCCAATGAATTCACAACGATTTAATAAAACAGTGTTCTGATGTTAGGTTCTGATATGACAGTCCCAAATGAATCATGGTTATTATTAGTCGTGCATTCTGCTTGAGCGGCGTGCACTGAATGAATAACCGTTGAGCCCTTTGCTAGCGCGTTATTTAACTCAAAGAAACGCATCCTATATTAGATTAATCAGATATATATACGAAATAAACATAATATTACAAATTATATCTGCATAAAATGACGTGAATGCACAAGTGAACTTGAACTAAGTTACGTGCCATTCAGAATTACTCATGTTGTGGAGGCGCTCTTCCTGGAACAACGCGACACGGCAACTAAACCCAAATAATTAACAATGTTTTATTACAATATTCTTTATAATGTTATGTAATAGAACAGTCCCAATAGTCATTATAAGTCGTGCATTGCCGTTTGAGCTGCGTGCGCTAAAGATCACGCTTAATAATCAATCACATCGAAACATTTTACAATCCTACTAGCCCTTTACATTCTCATTAATTTGGTGAGGAACATAGCGTTTTGAGCAGCCCCTGCAGCAGACGCATATTGCAGTATTAAGGCTAACGATTAATCGATTAATTGATCGTTAATTTAAACGATGATCGATTATGGGAATTTGTGAAAATTGACATCCCTACTGCATAGTGTTCACTGAATAAATTAAACACGGATTAATCTTTGTTAAGGTAGTGTTTTGTTGTTTGATTAACATTAGACAGAGACAGCAGTAGGTATTTATAGGCTGCTGTCCCTTTAAGACCTGATGCACTAATCTAATATAAAGATGCACATCCAATTTCTTTCTCTACTGTAGGGTTAGGCAAAATACTTGCAGAGACAGTTATTTTAAGATAATTTTATGTGTATGTGTCCGTTCAAGCGAAAAGGATACGCGAATGAGGAATCAATTCGGTGTTTGCACACTGTCTGAGACACGGCTCTCTGTGTGCTCACTTTGAGTGAGTGTACACAGACAACAGCGCGAGTACTGAATTAAACATGCAAATTATCAACTACGATCTGTTTCGCCCCCACTAGTTTCGTAATAATACGAATAATGCGATTTTGCTGGGCAAATCATTAGAAACAAAAACATATTGACAAGTGCTCACTAGGGCTGTCACTTTTTATTCGATATTCAAATATGCATTCGAACATGACATGAAATATCCGTAATCGAACTATAAATAAACTATCCGGTTTTTAAAGTGGCATGTTTAGCGCATTTTTTACAGCGTTTTTACAGCGTTTTTTAAATTTATTATTAGACTATTGTTTGCCATCTCATCCAGGAGCGGGTGCTCTAAACGTTATTGTAGCGTCGGCCCATGACCAAATCAAGCGAATAATAGCCACCCTGTTTTGAAAATGGAAGATAACGTACAGAACGGCCAGCCTGAGCGAATAATTACGACCCCAACTCATCTAAAAAGTAGTGTCTGGAAATATTTTGGGTTCTACAACGTAGATACCACTTATCTTAACATTGACGCGCAAATACCTGTGTGTGCCAGGCACGTGTGCGCGCTCCGAGCACGTGCTCTCCACCGCGGGAACATCGTCAATAAAGAGAGCCGCGCTTGATCCAGATCAAAATTGGTGTTTCTAGCACACAATATTAAGAAATGAATTAGGCTAGGCTATAGACCTTATTCCTGTTGCTGTTTAAGTTGTCACATTATTGTTTGTGCCGTGCTTTTCCGCTTCTGTTTTTTTCCATGTAACGTTAGCCTAATTTTGTGACTGACTGTGCATAGTGGCATTTCATATTAAGTTGATAACCTGCTGTTTTAAACATTAAGTCAAACATTTTTTTAAAGACAGGCCTGAGTCCTGTTTATGACTGTCAGACTGTTAATAAATTTGTGATTGAATCTCCGATACGGTGGGGGGGGGGGGGGCTCGTAGATATTCGGATATATTCGAATACATTGCTTGATATTTGATATCCGTTCGAATAAATTTTTCTCAAAAGTGACAGTCCAAGTGCTCACCACAATTTTACTCTTGTGCCCTTAAAGGGTTAGTTCACCCAAAAATGTAAAATTGTCACACACACTTAGGATTTTGGTGGTATGACCAAAATTCTGTTTCCCGGTATGACTAATTTTATTTCACAGTAACAATATATTTCACGATATAGTTATTTATATATGTAGTTAAAATATCACGTTAACAACAACCCTTTTGAAAGCGTCATTCCTTTGTGGACCCTCTTGATCTGCTTTCTCCATGTTTCTTTGACAAATCTCAGTGTCACGCACGCTGCACGCGAGGTAACCACGCCCACTTATCTACCTGTCGCGGTATACACGGAATAAAAAAATCAGTTACGCTTCGCGGTAACGATATATTCCATCATACCACACAGCCCTACACACACTCATGTAGTTTCAAACCTGTATCACTTTCTTTCATCTGCAGAACACAAAAGATCATATTTTGAAGACTCAAACTATATTATTTTGTGTTTCACAGGAGACATTCATACAGGTTTGAAACTACTTGAGGGAGTAAAAGACAAATGGTCATTTTTGGGTGAAAATGTATAGGCTATAGCTGTTTGTGAATATATGTATAATAACGTATAATCATAAAAACATACAATGACCTAAATCATACCTCATAAAGAAAAATGCCCTTAACTATGACTTACCTCTATAAAGATTTCTTGGACAAAATCAGGGGGGTCGTTTTTTCCATCTTGGTCCTCATCCCTCTTCTGTCTGTCTTGGTCCTCATCCCTCTTCTGTCTGTCTTGGTCCTCATCCCTCTTCTGTCTGTCTTGGTCCTCATCCCTCTTCTGTCTGTTTTGGTCCTCATCCCTCTTCTGTCTGTCTTGGTCCTCATCCCTCTTCTGTCTGTCTTGGTCCTCATCCCTCTTCTGTCTGTCTTGGTCCTCATCCCTCTTCTGTCTGTCTTGGTCCTCATCCCTCTTCTGTCCATCTTGGTCCTCATCCCTCTTCTGTCCATCTTGGTCCTCATCCCTCTTCTGTCCGTCTTGGTCCTCATCCCTCTTCTGTCCATCTTGGTCCTCATCCCTCTTCTGTCCATCTTGGTCCTCATCCCTCTTCTGTCTGTCTTCCCATGACATTTCCATCTGTAATCAATAATTTATAAAGTTAAAGCCAGGGTTAGTTCACCCAAAAATGAAAATTATATTTGCAATTACTCGCACTCATGTTGTTCCAACCCCGTAAGACTTTCGTTCATCTTCAGAACACTAATTAATATATATAATATATCTTAAAAATATCTTCAAAAATATCTTAATTTAAGTTCTGAAGATGAACGAAAGTCTTACAGGGTTGGAAAAACATGAGAGAGAGTAATAACTGACAGAATTTTCATTTTTGGGTGAACTAACCCTTTAACTCAAAGGTAACAGAAAACTAAAACAATTCAGCTTAACACACTGAAAACTAAACAGAATATATCCATACTTGTCTAAAAAACAACAACTAAAACTCCCAAGATTAGAGGCTAAGAGATATTTACCCCTAACACCATTAACAACTCCTTTACTACTCAGTACATCACTTATATGGTTAACATAAGATGTTAGGCTAAAGCATAAAAGCAATATCTATGTAAATCTCTTTAAATATGAGCTAATTAAACAATAATATTCTTAATTACAGTTGTAAAAGTTGAAGACATCACTATTTGTATACAGGCTATTCATATATGACTAATATAAAGGCTGCAATATATCAACTATGAATAGTTTGCAAATGATGTGTAAGGACTTTATTACCACTTACTATAACGTGTTATGAAATAATTCTACAAACGAAGATAAAGACTTGACGTGTATCTGAGTCTTCTCGAGTAAACGAGCTCAGGAGCAGCAGTTCCCCTCCCCCACTGAGAGCCCGCGTGGGGGAGGGGAGAGTGGGGGAGGGGAGAGTGGGGGAGGGGAGAGTGGGGGAGGGGAGAGTGGGGGAGGGGAACTGCTGCTCCTGAGCTCGTTTACTCGAGAAGACTCATGTCAAGCGATTTTGGCTGAGCAGAGTGAGCAGTCCGCTCTCACCCTATTCAACGATAAAATCATTTATTAAAACTAAGCTATACAAAACATATTTCCGAATTATTAATACAATGAGGTATTTAATGTCTGTTACAGTGCTATGTTACTTCTCAACTGGTCAACTAACGTTACCAACAAACTTAGCTACATTTAAGTCTTAATTAGTGCCTCTAAGATCATGTTTTAATGAAGAGAATCATACTTTTAGCAGCGTTTTGTGAACAGTAAAAACAAAAAAAGTTTCGGTTATTGTTATCAATCTTAATAATATTGTTGATTTGACTGAACTGAGCTGGACGATGACATCACTGTTTAGAAATGCCGTTTAGATAAATTAACAAAATAAATAACTTTTTAACTAACTTACAGAAATTAATCAACACAGAACTTACGTTACTTAAGCTGGACAATGACATTATTTTCTTCTAGAGCTACTGTACATCCAAAACAAACTTTGTTGCATAATTGTCCTGTTATATGTAACGTTAAAGCTTCTTTTAAACGATCTGTATTGTAAAAAGCTCTATATAAATTAAGCTGACTCAACCTCTCTCCCTCCCCCATCCCCTGTATTTATCGATAGCCTACATATAAAAACGTGAACACTAAATTTAACCATGAAATAACACGGATGCAAGTGTCAAATAAATCGACAGTTCATATTTAATGATTTAAAACATTACTTACTTCGTCCTTTAATCTGTTTCCGTCGTGTGTCTCCTCGCAGGCTCTGTGGTGATCTCGCAGCCGCTTCAGTCTCCGTCGAAATCTTTCAGACATTTTATTTCTTGTCACGTTTCGCGGATAAGAGCGCGCTCTGATATCTATATACTCCACATGACGTAATGCTGGCGCAAAAAAACATAAAACCCACACTATTCGCCGTCCATACTACATCTCTGTTAGTATGCAGCTCGTTGAAAATCTAGTTGCAATTAATTTGTGTGGCAGTTGTTGCTGAAATCCAAACATCGTATATGTACTGTTTATTTACGAAAGACTATTGTGTAAAGTGATATATTTATATTATAAATAAATAAATGAATACAGTTTTCTAAAGATATGTATTTTTTTCATTGGCCAGCTATCAATCAATCACAAAAATCACCAAACCAATCAAAAACCCAGAGTTGAACTCTTCCAACCAATAGAAAATAGGCTGCAGGACGCGCCATTATCCTTTAGGGGGAGCTCAGGAGAATGAAGGAAACACAGTTTTGTCATGATTTAATATTGGAATGAGGACATCTGAGAAATTTGCACAGCACAATGCCTAGCCCCCCTGGGGTCTAAATTGAGCAAAATAAAGTGAGGACCACGATTTTGTCCTCACTTTACCAAAAGGTCCTCACTTAAAAGGTGTTTTGTCACATTTCGGTCCTCACTAGTATAGCAATACAGACACACACACACACACACACACACACACACACACACACAACTTTAAATAGACATAATGATTTTTATTCTGTACAAACTGTAAATTCTCTCCCCTTACACTAACCCTAACCCTAAATCTACCCGTCACGGAAAACTTTCTGCATTTTTACATTTTCAAACAACATTAGTCTGATTTATAAGCTGATTTCCTTATGAGGAGCAAAAAATGTAACCACTTGGACAAGGATTTCGGATATTGGCATTTTTGTGTACCCATAACGTAGGGTTTACCAAGACACACACGCACACACACACACACACACACACACACACACACACACACACACACACACACACACACACACACACACGCTTAAAGTAATAAATGAACATAATATCTACCAACCCTCATGTTGTTCCAAACTGTATGACTTACTTTCTATCAAAAAAATATATTTTGCATTAAGAAAATAAAACCTATTTTTTAAGATAAAAATAAACCTAGATTTTCCCTTGATGATTAAGGGCATTTATCCTAAATTATCTTTACTTTATTAAAAAAATGAAAAATGAATCAAGCCTTGCTTTATATTATAATGAAATCGAATGAGAACTGGTGTTGTCAACCTTAAAAATGGCCAAAACCCACCATAAAAGTACATTAAAGGTGGTTCAACTTAAATCATTTATTATTAAAATGAACAAAAATTTTAATGGCAGAAAATTATTTCTGTCTGTTTCTCACACAAAGTTGTCGTACAACACCTGAAGAGTTGCAATGTCATGCACACGTTGTATGAACTTCAATTATGTAGTTTTTCCGTTCTTTAAAAAAAAAGTGATTTAATGTCCCCGTTTGTAGTAAGTACGTTACTGTTGTGATTCACTGAATAACAGTGGATTAAGTGTAATGGTCATTTCTGGGTTAACTATTACTTTAAATTAGCCAACATTAAAATAGTAATAATACAAAAAAAAAAACATAAAAAATATATTAAATACAAAAATAAAATAAATAGAAATGATTAATTTGACCTGAATTAGCTGGCCAAGCAAACGCATCTCTCTGAGACCAGAGTGTGTGAGGAGCTGTCGTGAAGAGAACACACATAATTACAGCAGGGTTTGAGAGAGTAAGGAGGATACACTGAGCTTATCTTCACTATAGGCTCCTCTCTCTGCTCGACATGTGCTGGACAACATGCATCCAATCAAACATCATAACATCACGATCAATACCAACAACACACACGTCTACCCGCTCTAATAAAACAACACACACACACATTTACATGTCAGAGAGCTTCCGCTGGCCTGACGCTTCTCACCACAGCTCATTCTGCAATATCACAGTCCGCATAATTTCTTCCCGGATTATTTCAGTCTCCTGACTCTGAACTGATTGATTGATTTCTGGATTAAGACAGTAAAACAGTAATACAAAGTATAACATGCTAAAGTCAAATACTTATTTCCAGCACGGTCATTGGTTTCAAGGAGCAATCAAAGCAGACTAAAAACACACACAGTATGAAGGGGGTAAAAAGACATCACAACTAAATAAAAACAAAAAACGCTGTAAAAACTCCAATTTATCAATAAATATTCACCTTGTTCCATAAAAGTTTCTTGACCTGTGTTTTAAAAATCAGTTTTTTAGCGGTAGGCAAACTATTCTATGCCATGATGCAGTATAAAAGACGTATTTCTGCTTGCATTAGTAGCTCTAGGAACTATGCAAGAGCGGATGCTGGGCCTAGGATTATGACTGTGCTGCGTATGGACCGTGGTTAAGTAGCATTAATATTTGCGGGCATGACCATTAACAATGTTAAACTTCTCTGTTAGCTTGTGTTAAGTTGTTTGGATCCTTTAAACCTGGTTCTGCTCTTGTGCGGTTCTCAAAGTTCAGACGCGATTGTGCGATTACATCCGTCTGCGCTGAACCACTCGCTCCAGTAAAAGGATTCGTGACTTAAACCAGTAAAAAGGGAAGGTTTTGAGCAGAACACGTGAGCGGGAGGTTCACAGGAACGGTGCGAGAGAACGTGTGAACCTCCGCTTCGGTGCGTTTAGGACGAGGGGATATTAGTGAGAAACGTGCTTTTAAACTTTTTAAACTCTGCTTTTGTGAAGTGAAGATATTGTGAAGTTACACGAACATTGATTTGCATTATTATTTGCCAATTTATGAAGAATAAATGGATCAAATATGCCTGCAAATATGTGTTTCTACTATGGCATTAGTAACCAAATGTTTTGCTTTTGCGTGACTGCATCCTTCCACACCTTTAATATCTTAGTTTTAATAGAATATTTCAGCTTTGAGTATTTCATATTTCATTGATGTAGTCCATGCTGGACACAGTTTTACTCAGTTTCAGTCTATATTCAGTTTGTAAACACTTCATTTGGTTCTCCAGATCTCATGTCTCAGATGCAGTGTGTCCATATTCCCTCTCAGGGACACAGTGTGCGCATGTTTGTTATGAAGTAAGAAGGAATAAGGGATGAATAATGCATCATTCATGTGTTTGTCCTCCTGTCAGTGGATTCGGGAGCGTGTGTGTGTGTGTGTGTGTGTGTGTGTGTGTGTGTGTGTGTGTGTGTGTGTGTGTGTGTGTGTGTGTGTGTGTGTGTGTGTGTGTGTGTGTGTGTGTTGTTACTGTAGCGAGTGATGGAGGTCTAAACCAAGGTCTTGTTCATTGTTTAGACTGGAGATTGAAGGCTGGGGGATAGGTGTGTTTTATACTGGGCTGAACTGAGTCTCTCTCTCTCTCTCTCTCTCTCTCTCTCTCTCTCTCTCTCTCTCTCTCTCTCTCTCTCTCTCTCTCTCTCTCTCTCTCTCTCTCTCTCTCTCTCTCTTATTATTATTCAGGTTTTTCAATAACCCCATACAAATTATTCTATCTATCCATCCATCTGTCTGTCTGTCTATCCATATATCTGTCTATTATTATTCAGGTTTTTTCAATAACCCCATAAATTCAATGTCTTGCTTTATTTATTTATGTATGTATTTATGTATTTTAGTAATAATAATTATTAGTTATTAATAATAATAATAATAATAAGTATTATTATTTTTATAATTAGTATTATTATTATTATTAATACTAATAATAGTAATATTATTATTATCTTATTCCTTTTTTTTCTTTCAATAACCCTATAACAATTTAAAAAAACAACTGTAGGCCATTCATTCATTCATTCATTCATTCATTCATTCATTCATTCATTCATTCATTCTGTTTTTCAGTAACCCAATCAAAAAAATCATGTTATTTATTTATTTATCCATTTATAAAAGTAAAAACAACAATGGGAAGTAATATTTATATATGTATTTATATAATTTTTCCCAATGTTTCTTGATTAATTTTATATAAATCCCTGTATATATTAATATTTTAGTAATATCATTCATATTGTATAATAAATAATCACAATAAAATGAATATTTCTTCTCCCTCTCACCGTCCATCAGTCCGGACACAGATATGGATGCACAGTTCCAGAGGGAAGGCTTTGCCCGGCAGAGCATGTCAGAGAAGAGGACCAAACAGTTCGATGATGCTTCTCAACTGGAGATTATCAAGAGCCGCAAATCCAAGAGTATGGACCTAGGTAACTAACCACTCTCAATCCCACAACTCCCACACCATTCCCACAACTCCGACACACTCAATCCCACAACCCCCACACCATTCCCACAACTCCCACACCATTCCCACAACTCCCACACACTCAATCCCACAACTCCCACACACTCAATCCCACAACTCCCACACCATTCCCACAACTCCCTCACCATTCCCACAACTCCCACACACTCAAACCCACAACTCCCACACACTCAAACCCACAACTCCCACACACTCAATCCCACAACTCCCACACCATTCCCACAACTCCCACACACTCAATCCCACAACTCCCACACCATTCCCACAACTCCCACACACTCAATCCCACTACTCCCACACACTCAATCCCACAACTCCCACACCATTCCCACAACTCCCACACACTCAATCCCACAACTCCCACGCACTCAATCCCACAACTCCCACACCATTCCCACAACTCCCTCACCATTCCCACAACTCCCACACACTCAAACCAACAACTCCCACACACTCAAACCCACAACTCACACACAATCCCACAACTCCCACTCAATCCCACAACTCCCACAAGCACAATCCCACAAGCTCAATCCCACAACTCCCACACACTCAATCCCACAACTCCCAAACACTCAATCCCACAACTCCCACACCATTCCCACAACTCCCACACACTCAATCACACTACTCCCACACCATTCCCACAACTCCCACACACTCAATCCCACAACTCCCACACCATTCCCACAACTCCCACACACTCAATCCCACTACTCCCACACCATTCCCACAACTCCCACACACTCAATCCCACAACTCCCAGACCATTCCCACAACTCCCACACACTCAATCCCACAACTCCCACACACTCAATCCCACAACTCCCACACCATTCCCACAACTCCCTCACCATTCCCACAACTCCCACACACTCAAACCCACAACTCCCACACACTCAAACCCACAACTCACACACAATCCCACAACTCGCACTCAATCCCACAACTCCCACAAGCACAATCCCACAACTCCCACAAACTCAATCCCACAACTCCCACACACTCAATCCCACAACTCCCAAACACTCAATCCCACAACTCCCACACCATTCCCACAACTCCCACACACTCAATCCCACAACTCCCACACCATTCCCACAACTCCCACACACAAAATCCCACAACTCCCACACACTCAATCCCACAACTCCCACACCATTCCCACAATTCCCACACACTCAATCCCACAACTAACACACACTCAATCCCACAACTCCCACACACTCAATCCCACTACTCCCACAAGCTAAATCCCACAACTCCCACACACTCAATCCCACAACTCCCACAAGCTAAATCCCACAATTCCCACACACTCAATCCCACAACTCCCACACACTCAATCCCACAACTCCCACACACTCAATCCCAGAACTCTCACAAACTCAATCCCACAACTCCCACACCATTCCCACAACTCCCACACACTCAATCCCACAACTCCCACACCATTTCCACAACTCTCACAAACTCAATCCCACAACTCCCACACCATTCCCACAACTCCCACACACTCAATCCCAAAACTCCCACACCATTCCCACAACTCCCACACACTCAATCCCACAACTCCCACAAGCTAAATCCCACAACTCCCACACCATTCCCACAACTCCCACACACTCAATCCCACAACTCCCACACCATTCCCACAACTCCCACAACTCTCACACTCAATCCCATAACTCCCACACACTCAATCCCACAACTCCCTCACCATTCCCACAACTCCCACACACACAATCCCACAACTCCCACACACACAATTCCACAACTCCCACTCAATCCCACAACTCCCACTCAATCCCACAACTCCCACTCAATCCCACAACTCCCACACACTCAATCCCACAACTTCCACACCATTCCCTCAACTCCCACACCATTCCCTCAACTCCCACACACTCAATCCCACAACTCCCACACCATTCCCACAACTCCCACACCATTAACACAACTCCCACACACTCAATTCCACAACTCCCACACACACAATCCCACAACTCCCACTCAATCCCACAACTCCCACACCATTCCCACAACTCCCACACACTCAATCCCGCAACTCCCACACACTCAATCCCACAACTCCCTCACCATTCCCACAACTCCCACACACTCAAACCCACAACTCCCACACACTCAAACCCACAACTCACACACAATCCCACAACTCGCACTCAATCCCACAACTCCCACAAGCACAATCCCACAACTCCCACAAACTCAATCCCACAACTCCCACACACTCAATCCCACAACTCCCAAACACTCAATCCCACAACTCCCACACCATTCCCACAACTCCCACACACTCAATCCCACAAGTCCCACACCATTCCCACAACTCCCACACACAAAATCCCACAATTCCCACACACTCAATCCCACAACTCCCACACCATTCCCACAATTCCCACACACTCAATCCCACAACTCCCACACACTCAATCCCACTACTCCCACAAGCTAAATCCCACAACTCCCACACACTCAATCCCACAACTCACACAAGCTAACTCCCACAATTCCCACACACTCAATCCCACAACTCCCACACACTCAATCCCACAACTCCCACACACTCAATCCCAGAACTCTCACAAACTCAATCCCACAACTCCCACACCATTCCCACAACTCCCACACACTCAATCCCACAACTCCCACACCATTTCCACAACTCTCACAAACTCAATCCCACAACTCCCACACCATTCCCACAACTCCCACACACTCAATCCCAAAACTCCCACACCATTCCCACAACTCCCACACACTCAATCCCACAACTCCCACAAGCTAAATCCCACAACTCCCACACCATTCCCACAACTCCCACACACTCAATCCCACAACTCCCACACCATTCCCACAACTCCCACAACTCTCACACTCAATCCCATAACTCCCACACACTCAATCCCACAACTCCCTCACCATTCCCACAACTCCCACACACACAATCCCACAACTCCCACTCAATCCCACAACTCCCACTCAATCCCACAACTCCCACACACTCAATCCCACAACTTCCACACCATTCCCTCAACTCCCACACCATTCCCTCAACTCCCACACACTCAATCCCACAACTCCCACACCATTCCCACAACTCCCACACCATTCCCACAACTCCCACACACTCAATTCCACAACTCCCACACACACAATCCCACAACTCCCACTCAATCCTACAACTCCCACTCAATCCCACAACTCCCACACACTCAATCACACAACTCCCACACCCTCAATCCCACAACTCCCACACCATTCCCACAACTCCCACACACTCAATCCCACAACTCCCACAAACTCAATCCCACAACTCCCACACCATTCCCACAACTCCCACACACTCAATCCCACAACTCTCACACTCAATCCCACAACTCCCACAAACTCAATCCCAAAACTCCCACAAACTAAATCCCACAACTCCCTCAACATTCCCACAACTCCCACATACTCAATCCCACAACTCCCACACTCTCAATCCCACAACTCCCACACACACAATCACACAATCCCACAACTCCCACTCCATCCCACAACTCTCACACCAGTCCCCGTCCCTTGCCTTGCTCCTGTTCCCTCGCTCTCGAGACGTGCGGTTTTTCATCTGGGGTGCGAATGCAAGCGTATCAACATTAAACTTAATAGTATCAGACACAGAAATCAGTGCACCAAACATAGAAGAGTACAGAGAGTCGTTAAACGTTAAAAATGCATTCATGGTGATATGAGGTTAAAAACTGCCTGCTGTCTCCATCACTCATCTCTCCGAGTAGGCCTTCTGCCTCACCTGTTTGCTCTGAGGTGGGCTTGTCGCGACTCAAGGACAGGTCAGGGTTGTTGAGAGCATGGAGTCGATCTCAGGGGACACACAGTCTCTGCCGCATGAACGCACGGCTAATCGGAGGAGATAAAACATCTCTTTCATCCTCCACCTCCTCTCCTTTATCCTTACTCAACATCAAGACCACAGCCTCCTGAGACCAATGCCCCGCTCAGTCAAGAAAACACAGACACCCGAGACCCGGCTGCCTTACACACTCCCTCTTTACACTTCAGTAGCAGAAGTGAAATGGCTGGAAGATGATATAGCACTTAAAAAATTAGAGAGTGAGGGAAAGAGGAAAAGGCAAGGGAAAGGAGCAGCAGATTTTAGACCTTTAGTGCCTCGTCGAGGTTTAACGGAGTTAGACTGTGGATGTGCATCAAAATTAAATGATTTGAGTTGGCGTGAATTAAACATATCAGTTTTGGTCTTCAAATGTTCACACTCAAAACCACTAACATACAGAAAAGAAAGATATGACAAACTGAAGGTTGTTAATTTTTAATATTATTAAACATACACTTCAAAACTGAGACACTTGTTGAATCATGTTAGTGCTTGGACATCCGTGAGATCTACAGTATTTACATTTGACATTTATAAATGATAAAATAATAAATCATGATTATGAGTAAGTTATTCGAAAGTCCTGTGTCAAAAACGTGGGGTCAGTAAGATAAAAAAAATAATTCTGTTCTTTAGAGCTTTCTATTCTTTAAAAAATCCTGAAAAATAAAATATATCACAATTTCCACCAAGATGTCAAGCTGTTTTCAACATTGATAATAATCATAAATGTTTCTTGAGCAGCAAATCATCATATTATACTGATTTCTGAAGGATCATGAAGACTGGAGTAATGATGCTGAAAATTCAGCTTTGATCACAGGAGTAAATTACACTTTACTATATATTCACATAGAAAACAGTTATTTTAAATTAATAATAATAATAATAATTTGTTACATTTATATAGCGCTTTTCTTGGTACTCAAATTGCAATCATATAGTAATAATATTTTACTGACCCCAAACTTTTAAGGAGCTGGCTTTAACAAGATCAATTAAAATTTCTGTGAAAGTAGCTCATTTATTTCCCAGTTTAAAGGCAGTTTCATCTTTTTATGAAATCCATTTCGACCAGGACAGATGTGTCCTGATGTTACTGGCCATTTCAAACAAGCACCGTTTGAAGCCTTCTCGACTCATTAGAAGCACGTTTCAATTCCACCAAATCTCTTGTGCTTCGTTCTTATGAGCCATTTTCTTCAAATGGCATTTCTGCCTTCAGGTTGAGTATATATTTTTGCCCCTCTCCGGCTTTTAGAAGAACACAATCTGTGGCAACAGTATAAAGGCTGTTTGAGAGCCATCATGAGGAAAATTACAGAAAAAGAAAAAAAAAATCAGACTTCATGGTTTGATTTCGACCGTATGCATGGTAAGACAAAAA
This sequence comes from Meda fulgida, assembly GCA_030578275.1. Taxonomy (NCBI): domain Eukaryota; kingdom Metazoa; phylum Chordata; class Actinopteri; order Cypriniformes; family Leuciscidae; genus Meda; species Meda fulgida. The sequence goes on from CM060639.1 coordinate 25,136,039, forward strand.
GGAATTGGTTACGCCTGGTTCATTGAGCTAAAATCACCTAACACAATATAACTGCTGCCCAATGCTTAGATCACATATTGCATGCTAATGCACTCAGCTCTCTCTCTCTTTCACCGCCTCATGGGTTATCCCACTTTGACTGTCTGACTGTCTCTCTTTCACCTGATGATTTGCATGCCTCTTGGCTTGGCCTTTGCAAATGTCAAGTAACATCCGTACTGGAATGGATTGGTGCATGGGTCTGGGAATGGGGAATGTCTTGAATTAACCAATCACAATTCTTTATGCCTCCCTAACAGTAGCCGACGAGTTTAACCTCACTCCCCGCAAAGAGAGGACAGAAGGTAAGGCAACCGATCAGGGACACTCTCCACACTAACCTCATAAACAGACTGCCCCTCTGTGTGTTTGGGCATGTTCATTTACAGACGTTTTGGTGGATTTTTTAAGGATATTTGGACAAATCTGTGCTCTGTTGCAAAACCTAGTGAGCTTCCTGCTGCAAAATTATGTTGCTGCCATAAATGCTTCACTTTGAAAACCAGCATTTTGTGTATCCTTAATGCAGAAAATACTCCCAGAATGCATCGCGAGTATAGTGGAAGATTGAAAATTGTTCTTTTATTTTTTATTATTATATTTATTGTAGATTTTCAGGTTTTCAGACAAATAGACAATACAATCACAGGACAGAACCAAACACAAATAAATACATAAATAAATAAATAAATAAATAAATAAGTAAAATAAAAACTCCTTCAATTGGGATTCAAAAGTGCAGAAGAAGAATGCCTAGAAACATGCTAATGTCATATTCTTAGAATCAAGTAAGAAAAATGTAGATAACATATAGGCTATACATAGTTCATTAGATACTGAATAGTATAAAACATTGTTTTAAATTTCAAACTTAATTTTTTATGCCTTTAGCTTAGCAACATGCTAATCTAAATGTTTAGTACAATCAATTGAGCGAAATGTATATAACAGTTATACAATTTAATTGTATACTCAATAGTATGGTTTAAGCTGGTCTCCCAGCCTAAGTCCATCCTGGTCAGCTAAAGAAGTGTCCAAAACCCCTCTAAAACCAGCCAGAGACCAGCTAAAACCAGCCAGAGACCAGCTAAAACCAGCCAGAGACCAGAGACCACCTAAAACCAGCCAGAGACCAGCTAAAACCAGCCAGAGACCAGCTAAAACCAGCCAGAGACCAGAGACCAGCTAAAACCAGCCAGACGGGGTTATAATATTTAATTAGATTTGATAGTATATATATATATATATATATATAAAAACATTAGACATCAAACCAATTAGAATCAATTGTGATTTCTGTGTTTTGTATGGTTCTCATGAATAGCATTATTTGCGTTGTGAAGATGAGATGTCTAGTTAGGCAGTAGACAGCAAGGCGGCTTAATAGGTTTTGGAACAAAGCCATAGTATCCTTTAACATGAAAAATGAACACTTCGAGACCACCAGTGATGGTGGAAATGAGTCCAGCAACAAGTTTAATCTGTGTTCGCAAAAATCCTTCAAAACTGCCCGCCTTTGACTTCACGACTCTCCTATCTGGTGTTAACTGTTAGTAATCAATCTAACTAAACGACTGTGTGCGTTGTGCTCGTTAAGGAAGTCATTTGAAGTAATTGCCATCAAATCAGAGAGGGTGTTGCTTTCTTCTTTCCCATTGAAATGAAGTGCCCTGGTGTTAAATAAACGTTTTGGCAACAACTTTTTTGGAAAGCGAAGCGGACTGCCTGTTCTTGAGGGAGTATGATGGAAGAAAACATTAATTATGCCGAGGAGTTCTCGAATGGGAAGAGAAACGGAGGTGTGTGTGAATGCATGTGTGTGTGACGAGGGATTGCTGAAATTCTGTTTGAAATAAAGACCCTCAATGTCAGACGGGCCTGTTTGGCTTCCTGCAATTAATCCATCACTGTCAGACGTCTGGAGCAGAGAGTTGTAGTCGCAGCACAGGGGAGAACGTATTCATGCTGGTGGAGAACTGGAGATGCATGGAGACCGGAGGGTCTGTGCTCAGAGTCATGTTATGTCGAGAATTCATCCTGTCAAAGAGTCAAAGCTTTTCTGTGGTAAAGTCAACATGAAATGCTATTCGCAACCCAATTTATTTCCAAGAAATAAAATATGGAAGGAGGGAATTGAATGGATAGGAAAAGAAATTGGAGTTGCCTTCTAGTCATGTGTTAACTTACGTATCTTCCGTTTACACAGAACACGTTTTTCCATTCCACTGTGCTACTTTTCCATTTTTTTCCATTGTGAACATGCGCAAAGGACGTGCATGGCCGTTGTGCTCACGTCTTTTGCAGCGTTTCGCGCATGTCGACTTATGAATTTACACATGCTTTGTCTTAAAGCACATTAAAAACACCATATAGACATACAAACAAAGCTGGATTTTCAACACGAGGACTTTTGAGTGATCAGTTCTTAATTTTTTTAATTTTTTTAATAAAATCTTAGTGTGAAGAACATTTTAATAATCCTAATAATCTTTTTTCCATTATAAAGAATTGTTGCAGTGTTTAAAGTTCAGGGAAGGAGGCGGCGGGAACCGGCAAACATTCAATGTAAACTTGGATCCAAAAATAAACAAACAACAACACAAAAGTAAAATGGCAGCGCCTCATAGACGACTGCCGCATATAAACATGATAAACACACTACTAACTAACTCAACCAGGCCCCGGCCCTTTATTCTGCTTATCAATTATTATAATGAGGAATATTGTGACGTGTTCGTTCCCGGAAGAAACTCAAGACTACAATAAAGGCGTTTCAGGGAGATCAGAAACACTGACACTGATATAGAGAATAACTAATTTTGCAGAGGTTTTTCATGCTCAAACTGCAACATTACACACTAAAGAAAGATGAACATCACCACAGAAAGTCACCACATTCTCCACAACCATCTAAGTGCCAGTATGTCTGGAAGTGACAGTGAAGGATGTCACGTGCGGACCGTTTCATGACTGAGCAGAAATATGAATGTGACTCAGCAGATTCTGAGCATCGCTGATGTCATTAATGAAGATGTAATGACTGACTGGCTTGCGGCATTAGAAGTTCATTAGGGCAGATGTAAAGGAGCAACCTGGACATCCCCTGGTCCAGTAATGATCCCGGACACGCGGGAATGCAGGGTCTGTAACCCCAAGACTCCTTCAATCTTCATGGACACACCAGGACAAAACCTCCTTGGTGCTGCAGAGCTATTTTAAGGCTAATAACCCTTTTAACTTAATGCAGAAAATTGCAGATAGCTGAATAAATTTCATGCGATGGATCGTGCTTTCATACACAAATGCTGGCCTGTGTTACCTTGAGTATCATTAATGAGAATATTGCCGGCCATCTGAACAATGCCACGGCCACAGCACTTGCACGGATCCACCGCAGGTTATTTAAAGCTTCAATGATGCTTTCTTTTAGCATTTCACGGCAATCACTCTTAACCGCTCGAGTGCTGGAGGTGCCTTTGCTAATTACAGAGATGAAGGTGCTTTATCATATAGATGTATCTTCACTGTTGTGTGTCTCTCGGCTTCTTTTTTCTCCTTTCACTTAAAGTACCATGGTATAAAGTTTTTTGTTTTGTTTTTTTTTGGGGGGGGGGGGGGGTGCATAATTAATACAATGGTAATATTTGGTCAGCCAATTTAAGTGTTTTACACACCACCATTCAAAATTTTGGGGTCGGAACAATTTAAAAAAAAAGTTCTCTTCTGCTCACCATGGCTGCATTTATTTGATCAAAAATACTGTACAAACAGTAATATTGTAAAATATTATTACAATGGAAATGCATGCAAATGGCCAGTGCTATTGTACATTTCAGCTTATAAGAGAACAATTCGTCTTATACTATGGTAAAACCACAGCATTTTTCCTTTAAAGGAAACACTTTTTCCTTTTTTTGGAAATAGGCTTATTTTTATGAGTGTAATATCACTGCGCCGGCTCACCCATGGCACTGTAGCACAGATCCTTGATTATTACGCAGGAATGAGAGTATAGTTCCTAGACAAATCGGCCTAGAAAATCGCAACATTTTTTATTTTCCGATGTAACTACAGAAGAGGCAAGCTTTAAATAGGAAAAAAAAAACGAAACACTTTGGTATTTTTTTTTTTAAAAGAGATGATAACGGTCTAATCAGATTCAATGATCTATGCTAAGCCATGCTAAAAGTGCTATCGTCAGACCCGGAGATCGGCTAAACGGTAAAACTCAAATGTTTAACTCTAGGCGAGTTGGAAAATTAGCCTTTTTGTGTTCGTTTAAGGGTTATATACTATGACACTGAAATTTATTTACCATGGTATTAACATAAGTAATATTGTACCATGGTACAAGAATACCATGACATTATAGTACCACGGTCATTTTTGGTGCTATATGAATATGTCAGTACCATGATTTACTGTATGTCAGTACCATGGTATTCACTGCTCTTCTTTCTCTTCACACCCAGATGAGAGAATAGCAGAAAAACATTCAGCAAGAGGATGACAATAAAAACAGTGTATGTGGTGTGTGATAAGAATCCGAGTGGTTTGATCCATTGAGGGTTGCATGTCAAAAACCTGCCTGGTAAAATCAAAAAAGCACAATTATTAGCTTTCCATCCCTTAACGTGTTTTGCACGGAGGCGATACAATGCCATGCCACAGAAAACCAGTTTGATTATTCCAAGATTGAGAGCGATGCAGATGTCATTTGTGTTTCCCTAAAGCGGGCTTTATCTGCTCAATCCCTTTGTGTTCTCCATGCGTTCGGCTTCTGCTCTTCCGTGTTGCAGATTTGTGTATAAGCTCTGAAAGCCGCATGTGCACATGCTATTTGAAGCATGTTGATTAAAGAGGCTTCTCCAGCATATGGGACGCGATATTAGTTCATATGCGTGCCAGCCGCATTGGATTCTTTCCTTTTTCATTTCTATTGGTAACAAACAGAGACAGACACCCGCCACAGATACGATGTGCTTCATCAGTCTGGTGGGAGAGATGACCGCACTGGACACTTGGTGGAACTTCATTTACAGGAACAGTTCTGCACGAAATGCTCGTTTTGTCGTTCTGCATGACTGTATAACCAGATATTTAATCTGTTACCGTTCAAAACTATTGTAATTGATTCAAGAAAACTTGAAACAAAAGTCACGTGGATCCCTTTTATTATGCTTTTTTTTTTTTTTCATTTTTGGAGCTTGTCTGGAGCCCTAATTTATTTTCACTAAATCATTTTTATATTAATGTTGTACAGTACTTTTACAATTTTTTTTATATCACGTTATTTGAACTATTCTTATGGTACTTTTATGGTGCATTTTTGCACCAAGTCAAATTTATTGCCTGTTATATTATATTTATATTTTATTATTTTTATATTAAGTTATTTTAACTGTTTTTATGGTTAAAATACCCAGTCCTTTCAAATTCATTTTAACTTAGTTATTTTTATATTAATGTTTTATTAGAGCTATACTACTCTCATTGCCTACTAATATAATTTTTATTATTAAGATAATGATTTTTATATTTTTATCATTTTTATATTAACATTTTATATTAAGATTAACAGGCCCTGTCCTCATTCATTTCCTTTTATTTTTGTATTTTTATTTTTAAAAACTGACCATGGCACTACAAATATATTGTTATATTTATTCTTTATCTTTATATATTTTAGTTTTTTTAACTATTCATTGTCTTAGCTATTTATTGTTCTTAGTTATTTAAAATTACTATTAATATATCAGCATATGAATGCTATTAAAATTAATATATTATAATTATTGATATATCAAGTTATTTAAACTTCTTAGTAGTAATCGTTGGTGCTTTGTTGTTATTTTTGAGCTTGACAAATGGAGTCCTAAATTAGTCATTACTTTGAAAAAGTCAATGTTTGTGCTCTACAAAAGAAACAATCACTCAGTTTTGGAACAACGATAAATTATGGCAGAATTTAAATTTTTGGATGAACTTATAAATCTCACACTGACAAACACAGGCCGGATCTGCTCATTTTCAAGCGTTCGAACAGAAACAACTAAAGAGCCCGTGGCGCATCCAGCCTCGTCTTCAAATCATCCGTCATGTTCCTAACAACCGAACCACCTGTGTTTGCAGCGGCTTACTGTTCCTGCTAATGAAAGATTGCATGAATATCTAGAGAGCGAGTCTGTCGCCAGCTCAGGATTGTGCTGTTCTTTGTCCTGATTGGCCAGTTTTGGCTCTAGCTAGTTTAATCAGTGTTTTCCTCAGCGCAGGTTTGCTTGGTTAAAGGATCAGGGTTTTAAAGGAGCCGTGGCTTCAGAAGCTGCTTCCAGTTGTGAAAGAATGATAACAGTGGCGGCTCTGGTTTGGATTACGCCACAGGCCGACACTTCCACTACACTATCCCTACACCTCAAACAGCTATAATCGTTCCCAAGCCTTCGCTCCTCGTACACTCACTGTCCGTCTTTCAAGAGGAGGTTCTGTAATAGATTTCTAATTGTTTTCTTACTGTGTCGGGGGTTTATTTTGCTTAGCTAATCTCTGTTTTGCTTCATGTCTTTCCTCCCAGCGACCGGCGGATATGCTCCATTTAGCTCTGAAAGCCAGTCAGGAATCTCAGTGTAGATGGAGGGAAGATGTGTTTAGGAGGAGGACCAAACCATCGGGTCCACCTTAATGCATCATCTGAGAGGAATGAGAGAGATTGAAAGCTGCTATGTTTACACAGAGTGCCACCACATGCAGTATGGATGTATATATAGAGCCCCGGTTTTCAAGGTCTGATGAGAAGGCAAACGTCAGTTCCAAGAAGTGCTCGAGAACATAATGTGCCTGAACCTGTGCCACAGACTGCAGCTCGAAAGAAGTAGTGTGCAATTCTCTTTGCTTTTTGAATCTCGATATGGGTTATGATGTGATGCTATTTTTGTATAGCTTAGGTACATCTACAACAGTAGTGGGTACAGGACTTTCGGTTCAGTATGTGCTCCGAATGAATAGTGATGTTTTAACCACTAGAATGAGATTATATCGATATTAGTACTGTCAATCAGTTAAAAAAATAAGTAGTTAATCACACATTTTTCTCTAATTAATCACAATTAATCGCACATAATGTTTTTAACATATTTTTATATTGTAATAATTTCATAATCTCCAAATTAATGTAGAAACAACAGAAAGAGAGTCACCTATATTTTAAATATTTGTACAATGGCATCTATTTTTTATGAAAGAAGGCCGGAATTACCGAGACCAATACTGATGTCTCTATAAAAGTAATTTATAGCCATTCAGCATTACAGTTAATTGAAATCTATCGATTTTAACATTTATTAGGCTTTTAAAAATATAACAACTTTTAATTTAAGTGAACTTAAAACAATCTTCACATGAACCCATTGTAATAAATGTCACATTTACCTGCGCTTCAATATATCAGGGCTGAATCATTTTTTCTATTGGCCCAGTTCAGTTCAGTTCTGAATAATTAACAACATTATTGATTGATTGTTTGTTTGTTTGTTTGTTTGTATTTTTTATCAAATAAATGCAGCCTTGATGAGCATAAGAGACTTCTTTTAAAAACACTATAAATCTTACCCATCCCTAACTATTGAACGGCAGTGTATATTTAAAATCCTCTTTCAAAAACTTGCAGTCAAGTTATTATTTTATATATATATATATATATATATATATATATATATATATATATATATATATATATATATATATATATATATATATAATTGATGGTTACACCACATGACTTTTTAAAAGTCATTAAATGGAAACTTTTCTTGAACCATATGAAAACAACATGAAGTGCATTTCTAAGACCTTGGCACGTGTTGTATTTACTAAGTTTTTTAAATATTTGTTTTTCTTTTCTTTATTGTGGGCACTCTTCTGTGTCAGTCAGCCAGTGCACACGCCAGATCTGAACACAGAACAGCAGCCATCGGAAAAATAAGCATAGCTGTGCAAACGGAGGAAGGCAAATCAAACAGAGTTAAGGCTGTGTTTTGAGCTCCGTAGCCAAGACATTTCCCCTCAATATCTGACGCGAAGATCTTCGAGTGAGAAATGACACGTTTACGCTGCGAAAGCAAACAGAAATGGCAGTCTTGGCTACGCTCACGAGAACAGTAACGTTGCTGTCGGTTAATGTTTATTTATCTATCATTTGCATGCTAATTGTGTTTAAACGTACACACACACTGCCCTGTTACGCTATACATTTCAATGAGATGCACAGCTGGACTCGCATTCATGCATCATCTAGAGTTTTTAGGAATCGTACATCACTGAAACGATTGTGCATGTGTGTAGAAGCAGTCGTGCACACTGGCAGTTATCAAGGTTTATTGTTAGAGCTACACACTGTTTTACCCAATCATGCAGGTGGCTTAGATCATGTTTAGTACTTGGCGACTCTTCCAGAGTCTGTTCCATAGGGTTTGCACAATTACACAAACACTTCACTCATTCATAAGTACACAGGTTGCAAAATCAGCACTGTACGTATTGCATGTTTACAGACTGCAAGTATTTACTTAAATTGATCAAAAGTGACAGTCAAAACTTTTATAAAGTTACAAAATAAATTGAAGTTTTTGTTCATCAAAGAAACCTGAAATAAATTACACAATCATACATGTAATTATACAGAAGAGATCTATTGTATTATTGAATATGTACAGGCGTAATGCATATAGAACTGAGGGACTGTTTTTACAATTCCATTGAAACCATATTACATTGAACTTTCATATAAGGGAAATTTTGTTATTCTCCAAAGCTTTTTCATCACATTTACTGTTAATTGTGTACGCTGTGCACACACATGCAAATCCCTGACCCGAGCAGCCAAGCCCATTTGCTTTCATTGTGGTATTTTCCAGAATTGTTCCTCTACAGGATTTCATAAGCAGGATTAACGTTGTCTCCGCACTGGCGCGTGTTTGAAGTGTGGGTCCACTGTGTCTTTGTGAGGGACCCTTAACGAGGAACAAGTGGATTAAATGCATGAAAAGGTCATTAAGCCGATGAGTTGAGGGAGTTTGGGCTAGGACTCTCTGAGTCTCGTGTGTTTAGTCTACAAGCTTTTGCTCTTCCTCCCTCTTGTTCTCCTCCTCCTCCCACGACCACACAGCGAAGATAATGGGCCTCATATTTGGCCCATCCATCAGTGCCTTAAACTACAGGAAGGAGTTATGCGCTCTCACTTTCTCTTTCTCTCGTATCGTCTTGCACATACACACATACACATTGGGGAAAAGAAGCAAAAATGATCTCAAGAGTTAAAATACCTCGCAAGATGGATAATCTTTCTGACACCTCACTTCGCATCCAGTGGAGCCATTTATATTCCATATTATTTTAGCACACTTTTTTCTCCCTCCATCTGCAGATAAACGCGAGCCCAGTATGCGCATTTGTCTTTAGCAAAGGATGTAAATGATAGAAATGGATTAGGAGAGAAGGATATATTGAGGAAATAAGTGAGTGTTTTCTCTTCTCTTTCTGGCATGTTTTTACTCTTTCTCCACCCTAAGGGAACTCCACGCGAGATGTGGGACCGTCGTTGGGTTTGAAGAAGTCCAGTTCCTTGGAGAGCCTCCAGACAGCTGTTGCAGAGGTGACGCTCAACGGGGACGTCCCGTTCCACAGGCCTCGTCCCAGGATCATCAGGGGAAGGGGTTGCAACGAGAGCTTCCGGGCGGCCATTGACAAATCATACGACAAGCCAGGTGTGACCATAGTCAACCCCGATGAAGATGACGAAGGTATGGAGACGTGTAAGTATCGGTGCTGTGCAGCTGCAGCTGCAGGCCTCTTTTAATTGTGAATGATTAAAAAATGAAAAAAGAGTGATATCTAGAGACTAGAATATCCATGGTCCTATTCAGTAACCGCCCAGATCACCCTAGCGACCACCTAAAATACCCTAGCAACACCCTAGCAGCAATTAGAAGCACACAACTTTTAACAGTGTCTATTTACATCACATGCAAAAACCATGCCTTGTTGGCAGAGGCTATTTAAACTAACTCCGCCCACCATTGCCTGAGTGGGCCATACAAAAATAGGAAACCTGTCTGGTAACAGGAGTAGCCAGTGATTCCTGCATGTGACCACAAACATAGCATGAGTCATGATGTCCCATTGATCAACAAATGATTCTTTATTATTGAGTCAGTCAAAATAAATCATGATACATTTGCAAATTTTCTGTCGCTTCGGCATTTTGAATCAATCAATCATTCAACTCAAAATGAACCAGGAATCATAATTTACTGTGATTACTGTGAGACATACATTAGTCTATTTACTGGCTGGTTGTCAATGTGTAGTTAAGGATACATATTGACAGGTTATATATATTGGTTATTATTTAACATGCAGTCCGCTCCAATTATAAGGTTGATTTGATTTGAAAACTGACATGTCGTGGCCAACAAATATTCTTTCTAAGCAGGTTTTTAGATACAACTAGGATCATAAAATAATAATAAAGTCAAAAAAGAAAGAAAGATGTGTATGTACATTGAACAGTCTAGTTTGATCATCATGATGTAGTCCAGCCAGTGTATGTATCATCTACTACTTTCTTAACCTCTTTTCTCTTTATATTGAAAATGGCAACTCATGTAATCACAGCTATTACCATAATTGCTCAGACACAGTGAAGGCGATCTGACACAATATCAATGCCAATTTCATCAGTTGTCTCACACAATGACTGGCCCAGAATATTACGAGTCACCCACCAATTTGGTTTGCCTTTATAGACGGCTCTCAGTGGAGAAACAAGGCAGCGGGTCTCGCGGGGACGTCTTGTGCTATTCTGAAGATTAGACTAGCAGAAGAGATCCCTCCTCTCAGTAAGTAGGTCAGGCCTTCCCTCAAAGACTCGGAGGGAAATAAACAGCCAATAAGCATGTGTACAAGCTTCACTATTCATTTCACCCATGACCAAATGAATTTCCAGACATCCACGCTGGGCATTTTTTTCTAACGGACCTGAGTTTTAAAGGGATATGTCTAAATGCTTGCAGACTCAATGATTTACTAAATGCGTTTGGGTTCAGTTTTACGGTTCATTGATTGCTTGCAGTAGCGATTTGTGTTCTTTTCATATTTTAGATGGTTTCATTTATTAACCTGTTAAAATGTTTGTATACCACAGTGTTCTGCACTGAAGGTGTTATTTCTTTGGCATAATAAGTAAGGAATCAAATTACAATTTTTGAGACTTTAAGTGATAAAACATGCATACTTTCACATCTGAGATCTGAGTTAAATAATACATAGTGTTAGTCCCTAGGGTTCGGATGATTTTATGAATTCTGTCCGACAGTTCTGTTTAGTTAATAACACCTGCCGGGGGGGGGGGGGGGGGGGGATCACGCCATCCCTTTGTTCTCCATTAAAAGATTCCATTAAAATCAAGCAGATTTTTTTTCAAGAGTCAAATTATTTGCCTCAGTCACTTTGTTCTTGTAAGCTGTGTCCACATTGGGCTAAATACTGTCTTATCACTTCCGTGGAGCAATAGAGGGCAAATTTGTGAGATTCCACGGTAGAAGCATATTGCATTTCTCCCTTTCCGATATTCAAATAACTCTGTTTTTCAATTTAGATAAGAGGAACCTGCCTGTGCCTGTCACCGAGGTTAATAGTCAAAAGTTGACAGATAAGGGCAGGCTTTTTCTTTCCACACAGACACTTTTATTTACATAAAATGTGAATTTGGCATCACCCGAGGAAAAATGTGTCACTGGGAGATATCCAGCCGAGAAAATGAGTTGGGCTGTGTTTCCTGGTGTTTTATGTTTTTTTTTTTTTTTTTTTTTTTTTTTTTAAATATCAGACTTAAATGTGCTCGGCTCTTTTTCCCACCGGGTTTTCAGCCAGATTGGTAATTTCAAGACATTAGAAGTGATCGGCGTTCTAAAGAAGAAATGAATACCGTGGCACGTCAAAAGGAGACGACTAATGACGCCTTTTGATTGCCGTGTCAAAACATTTACCACTCAGTCCTCTGTAGCTGAAATTTGCTGTTAATTACCCTAATTCATTTCTTTTTAAATTTCATTCAACAATTAGCAGAACCGTAACTTACAGTGATAACCGTTTGAATGAAAAGACTATTGATCTGTGAAGACGCTGCTGTATTGACTGAATCTGCTTTTTCAGTTTAAGTGAGGATGTTTATAAATGCTGTCCTGTCCAAGTCATACTTTCCTGCATTCTTTTCCATTTCGTCTCCTGAGATTCCATCTTTCTGAAGGCCAGACATTTTTTAGGCCAGAAACTTTGTTTTTAGCCATCCTATGGAATCTTGTTTCTGCCACAGAATAACTAATAAAAAAGGTAATTGGGACTTTTTATGTCACAATTTTTTCTTTTTTTTCTCACAGTTGCAAGTTTACTGTACTTCTTGTAATTCTGAGAAAAGATGTCAGAATTGCGAGATCTAAACTTGTAATCGCAAGAAAAATGTCAGATTTGTTCGATATAAAGTCAGAATTCCGAGTTATATAAGGAAAAAAATTGGAAATAGAATTGGACTTTATTTAACTCGCAATTGCTAATTAACTCGCAATTAACTTGCAATTCATATTCTCAGAATTGTGAGATATAAACTCGCAATTGCGAGTTATATAAAGTTTATATCTCGCACTTTTTACTTTATAACACAATTGTGAGTTTATATCTCGCAATTATGAGATAAGAAGTTTCAAATGTTTTATTCTGTGGTGGAAACAAGATTCCATACCACCCTAGTGTTCCATATAGAACCCCACTGAACCTTTTACTCTAGGAGAATAACTCACACTATCCACACTATCCTTGTCTTGCACTAATCATTTTGGATATAATTTCAGAATGACAGAAAACACAGATAGCAACTTGCGCGAGTGAATAAAACACAAGGAACGAGTGCCCACCCTTTTCCCCTCACGAGTATGCAGAAATATCCATGATGGTCTCTCGCTTTCATGAGGGTCTTTCTTCTAGCCATCAAAGTTTTCACTCACGCTTGAGATTTGTTGGGTATTAATAAGCTCTAATCACACAGGCATCTGTCTCCAGCATCGCATCTCCGCCATTTCGTCGCTCTATTCAAAAGCACTTTGCTTTTAGTGCGCCCCTAATTTTTTTCCTGCTTTCCGAGCCTTTTTAAACTTACAATTAGTGACAAATTAATCACATCCAGACCATCAGGAATGGAGACAGTAGCTGTAATCAGACGGGTACTGAAATGGAAATGAGCAATGTCAGCCAGCTGCGGTCCCTTATGATTATACTGATATGCAACATATCATGAAGATAGGTGGTAGGAAATGAATTAGCATTGCAAACGATTCCTCAAAATAACATGTTCCCACAGAGATTCTCCCGCTTTTCCAAAACTACTGTGCATGAATATATGACCAATGAAATACATCATCCCACTGACTGGAATCCATAAAATTAGTGTTACAAAATTCATGGGCTATCAAATGTTAAGAGTGCCGTGAGAATACCACCCACCTTCTGCTTGTCCATTAGAAGAGCTGAACTCTTTGTCTTCCAAGTAAACATCTTAATAGTGTGGTGACGTGATAAAAAAAAAATCTGTTAGCAAAGCAATTCATTCTGTAATGATCAGCAAACCTCTATGACTTCCATAGAATGCAAAAAGAGATACTTTTTCATACAACAAAAGCATGCAGTCAAACTACATCTCTTGTAACGTTTTATATTCTGACTGCATGATGTCTAGACCTCGTCTTCAGCAGTAGAATCTTATACAGAAACTATTGGTGAAAAAAAGTAGTTGAAATTGACTATGTGGTACTCAAATACCATGTGCAGAATGGTGAGGTGAACAGTAGATGGACCTCTTCTGCTGCACTTTAGCCTTTTGAACTTCTGAGTTCACTTTCTCTGTTAGTTGTATTGGCTCAGTGAGGAATAACGCTAATGCACTGCTCCTGGATAACCACTATTAAGATGGCCAGACTGTGGTGGGAAGATGTGACCCTTTAGAGGCAAAACGATAATGGGGTTCCTTTAGATTGAATAACCTCTGTGGTAAAACTCAGCTAAGGAATAAAATGAAAAGAGATTCAGGCAAGATGAGATGCTCTTGAGTCTCTGTTAGATATGGTTGGACTTGCAGACGAGGTCTCATTAAGATGTTTCATTAAGCCAATGTTTAAAGAATCGGGTCATTGAGGGTTTCTGCATTGAGACACTACATTAGCCCATATCTCTCTCTATTTTATTTTATTCTCTATTTTATTTGATTTATATTTTTTTATTGAAAATATCAGTGATACTTGCCAGACAAAAAAAAAAGGTATGTTTTTTTTTTTTTTGTCAATAAATAATAATTATCAGGACCAACCAGCTAGTTGCTAGCTAGGGCATTGCTATGTGGTTGCTTAAGTGTTATGGGTCATGTTTTTGGGTTATGTTATGTTTTTAGTGGTTGCTAGGGTGTCGTTTTTGGTGGAAATGTGTTATTTGGCAAACCCAACTCTGTGCTACTAAGTATTGCTCTTTCTCCAGACCTTACAGTGACTTGCATAGTCTGATTTAGACATTCGTCTTTTTGTCTGTCTGTTTATCTCTCTCCCACTTTCTCCATCATCTCAGTGGAAGAAGATACAGAGGAAAGCTCTCGGTCTGGCCGTGACTCCATTTCCACAGCTACAGACCTCACCCTCCCACCATCCAACACAGAGAAACACATGAATGGAGAACGCACCAAAGATGACAAGAAGAAGGAGCGTGGAGGGAAGGACAAGAAAGACAAAAACAAAGCCAAGAAAGGCATGCTGAAGGGCCTGGGCGACATGTTCAGGTAGGGTGAACAGCCTCAGGTGCTCAAATCACTTTATTTAACTAGCGTTAGCATAATGTGTCGAGTATGTGGGACTCCCTGGTACTAATAAGAAGACCTTACCTTGACCCTCAGTCTCGCTATCATTCACTGAGGCCTGAGGCAGTTTCAATTGTGGTTATGTTTAATAAGGGAATTATTCATCAGTGCATAGATTACCAAATTTATCATTGGTAATTGCTGGATTGGAAACTTTTCTGAAAAAAACACAAGGCAGTGCTGCTCACCAAATGTTGCTTCCCTGTGTAGCTTTGTGTTCCCATAAACAGCTTTTTTCGCCTAGTTAAATGTCACCCCAACTGTGACTGATTTGCTAAATTTCCCCACCAACTTTAGACTACAAAGAGTTTGAAGCAAATGCGGAATCGGTTAATTTCGAAAATACATCCATATGGAGGATTAACATTTACTCGGCTTCTCCACGCAAATCTTCTCCGGAGGGACGAGACAGGTACAGATAAAACACTTGTGGGTGCTGCTATCTTAAAAAGGTGCTTTCCTGGTCTCCCGCCCCTCTGGGCTCTTTGATATAGCGGGTCGCACATCCATTTTGTTGAGAACGTAAGCGTTTCCCAATGCTAGGCTAATTAAGCCGGGGCCTCCATTAATTATTCTGATTTGGGGCTCATTTGATTCCTGCATAAATTATACACACTCTTATCTGCACAATAAGTTGTTTTGAGGTGGATTAGCGTAATGGGATTAGTTAGCGTAGTACGTTGCATGCTGTGCCGTAATGAACAATAAAAAACGACAAGTGTTTCCAGGTCATGTTTCAGGAGCACTAAAGAGTTGGTTTTAGTGCCCTGCTGATTTGTGCTCCACCACTATTTTGTCCTGTAGAATGAAGGCGATGGACAATTACTAAGCCATAATCATATGTTAGGTCGTGTTTTGAGCTGAATTTGATTAATTAATTAGAACTATGAGTGTGAGGACTTCAGCATTCATTTTAATCAGTGTTTAGGAGTTGTTGTTGGAGCAGTTGATAGTAGTGTTGGATGTTTGTTACGATTAATGTGTGTTATGTACATGTTTCATTACATCCACCATAATGTTTGAGTTGCTTTTTTAAAGTCCTAATAAAATGGACATACCGACAGATCTTTCCTGCCATATGGCGAAACAACGGATTATAAAAGATAAAAATAAAAAGTTGAGTATAGACTCTGTTCAATCCATCAGTTATTGATTGGATTTTGAGACATTGGGCATTACATTCAGATATGAATTCAAGCTTGCTGTCGAATGTAAAGGGCTGGGGTTGAAGTGG
This sequence comes from Meda fulgida, assembly GCA_030578275.1. NCBI lineage: Eukaryota > Metazoa > Chordata > Actinopteri > Cypriniformes > Leuciscidae > Meda > Meda fulgida. The sequence goes on from CM060639.1 coordinate 25,152,256, forward strand.
ACTAAATGATAAGAGAATTTTGGCGTACTGCATCAGACCCTTCATGGATGAATCATTAACAAGTTTTGTAACATGCATTTACAAAATAGATATGTGCATTACTTTTCCATTTATTTAATTGATTTACTGACAAATTCAATTATTGGGGGATATTTTCATGCACAAGTGTTATAGAAGTGGTAGTATGTCTGAGCATGATGGGTATTGTAGTTCTAGAGAGTGTGGAATACTGTTGTAGACGTCATTTGTAGCGGACAAATAAAAAAAAATACTGAAAGATAGGGTAGGCAATTTTCGGAGAGGCTAGCAATAGCAAGCTGGCTTTGGAAGCATTAGATTTTTTAGCTCTGAGGTTTGAAAATACATATTTTGTTAGGCAGATAGGACATCGTATCGATTGGATGATTTTTTTTTCCCTATTTTTTCCACTTTAATATTTAGACCACTTCTATTATTGATTGCTAGAAGGATGTGAAGTATAACAAACCAGTTCAACCAGTATAACAAAAAGTGTTTATTAAACAAATTGGCATTCCGTAGCACTTTTCTGAATTTTCCTCAACAATCAATGCTACCTGTTTATTCAACCTCAACTTCCCCAAGCATGTCCACTATTCATGACATGTCAGCTTTAAAGCTGAAGTGCATGGTACACATGCTATGATGTTGAATGTTGTTGGAGATCAGCCATGGTTGTGGTGTCCTCATCATGCTCAGGCTGTTCAGCCTCATGTCGAGTTGAGACCTTGAGAACACCTGGTCCATGCTTAGTAGACTGGATGCCCCGAAGGAGAGGAGCTCTTTTGGATTTACAGCTTTAGTGATGAGACAGAATTAGCTTCAGCTGTGCGTCATCACACGCTGCTGGCAGCTTTCAGGACCCCCTTCTCTTGGAACACTCTTTTGTTTGTACTGATTTTCTTTTCATTATTCGTATTCTATTTTAATTCCAGAAGAGGTGGTCTTCCATTTTATGGGAGTTGGCGCAAGGTGGTGCTGTGATAAGTTCTATTTTTTCTTTATATCCAAGGAAAGATATGGGATGTATTGTTGAAGTCTTTCTTGGCTGTTTCATTCAACTTGCATGAAAATTGGTGAGAACCTTGACAAAAATTTCTCAAAAAGAATTTTGATTGGATAAATAACAGATTTTTTTTTTTTTTTTGAGTTACCCAAAATGACGAAATTGGCCTGTGTCCTTTGAATGCAAAATCCAAGGTTCACAAAACTTGGTACACACGGATATCAACGCCATCTGAGGATACATGCCGAATTTAATTCATTTCTGATTCTAAGGGATATCATAAGTGGAAAAATACTGGCATAATGTGGGAATAAAAAATCTGCATTGAAAACAACTGTATTCACATCATTAACATTTCACAATTTTGGTAATATTTTTAGGGATTATTCTGGCCAAAGACCCTCCTTCAATGCAAGTCCATTTTGATTTTTTCCTTCTTTTTTTTTAATCAGCCACCAAGAGAAAATGTTATGTGGTTGCTTATAATGCAGTTTTCCTTGACAATCTGCAAATTTGTAGTGTAGGACAAGTGGCATGTCAAGGTTTATTACTTAAGGGTGTAGTGTTGTTTAAAGCCGTAACCCTTATAGGAGACATAGTAATATATTGTCTACAGCTAGCCTTAACAAGCCTACCTACAATTATGGAAGGAGGTAAAAATAGCACTATAGCAAAGGAGTCAGAGGTGAAAAAGAATATGCATTTAGTGTTTGTGTAAGCGAGGGAGTGGGATGGGTTGTGAAAGTTCATTAAGAACTGAAACGCAGGTCTGGACCCCAGCGGACAGGCTCACTCAGCACAGAAATGTTCTCTCTCACTCTCATTACATCTACCCCTCCTCTGAGAGCCATCAGAAACTCCCATCACTAAGGAGATTGTGCACACACACACACATGCATGCACCTTGCCAAGAGAGTATGGATTACTGACATTCATTCTTGCTGTCTCTCTCATTGTGTCTTTTTGTTCACACACATACAGATTCACTTCTGCAGCAATACACACTCATCTGCAGTCTCTCAAGGCCCATTTAACTGTAGCCCTTCTCTTTTTCATCTCTTCCATCTCAGTATGACACACACACACACACACACACTCACCCAAGGAGGTCTCTGAGGCGTTTGCAATACACTGCAATTGGAGCTCATCTGCATGCGTGAGTAAGCGTGCACTGATGAGCTCTGCGCTTAATGGACACACTGATTGGAAGAGCATTAAAATCAGAACAGATAGAGGGAGGAAGAGAGGAGAAGAGAGAGACGAGGTGATCAAAGGAGAGCGAGAGAGAAATCACAAATCAAGATATACTAAACATCTAAATGAATGACCAGGCAAATGGAGGCAGCATGGGGGGAAAATGGGTCTAAAAAACACTTGTCCAAAGGTGCTGTAGTATTCATTTTATTCGTCCTTCATTTATAAATTTATGCATTATTTGTTTTTGTTTGCTAGTGGTTTTTGAAAGTTGTGGCAGTTACCCAAGTGATTTGTATATATATATATATGAACATCATGAAGATTTGCAGGGTGGACTTTTTTTACTTTGGCCAATATATAAACCAACCAAAACACCCTAGGAACCATAGCAGCCACCCAGAACCTGATAGCAAGATGCTTAATGCTATTAGCTTAATGGCAGTGCTTGATATAAGACTTACCTCAAACCACATGGTGCATGAGGTGGCTGTATATCTTAAGAGTGTTAGATGTCATGCCAGACTGTGCATGAATTGAATGAATAGGTCATCAACTATGAACTGCGACATGCATGCAAGCATTTATAAAATGACCTGAAACAGGGTACGTCACTCGTCTTTGCTTGTCCTACAAGCATTATCATACATGAACCATAAATATGTCTGGCATTCTCTTTGACATGGCCTTTTAACATCAGCTCCTAACCATGTATGGCCTGTAGAGATGTCCACACCTCACCCCAGGCTTTGTTAGCATATCAGACGGCTCAGTGCACCATGTTGTTCCAGACCCATGTGAATTTCTTCCATGGAATGATCATTTTAAGGTGAATATTAAGTGATAAATTAATATTATATTATAAATAATATTAAATAATGACAGAAAATGTTAGGTTGAACTATTCCTTTATTCGTCAGAGGTTGTGTTCATTGGCCGCAAGGATATGGGCTTTCGTCAGTAATGTTTGCTGTAAGAGTGGAGGAATAAGGGATGGAAGCAGAAGTAAATGACACAAACAAGTGCAGCGGAGTGAACTGGGGCACATGGCGTTAGAGATAAAGAAAACGATTCCTGTTTTCACGCAACTGGTCACGGCAGTTTTGGCTCAGGGGTAGACATGCCTCTACGACCTGCATTAGTGGACACTATTAATAGGATGTAATTGCGTATCCTGATGCCCTTTCACATTGAATTAGCTCATATACACCCCACAGACCCATCCCCACCCCTCTTCACTGACCTTCAAACCTTGATGTTGCACCATCCTGAACACCCCCGACACATCCACCCGAGAGGAAGACCTTCAGCCTGGAGTGACAGCGGGGCCTCAGGGATGTCAAGGGGTCCGAAGGGGGAAGAGCACAGATGCCTTTCCCCCAGCCATCTTTGTTATTTTTCCTTGTTGTGTGAGCATGTTGCTGTGGAGAATTGTGGGTACTGGTAGCTCTCATGCATGGGGCTTAACAGAGATGCATGATGTAGGCGCTTTATATGCTTTTTCATTTACATGGCGAGATCCCTCAAATTGTTCCAAAGGAGTACGTTCTCGCTCATTAGCTTAACGTAAACACAGAACACTTTACCACGAAGAGGTAATTATGGAAACACTGGAGAACTGCAAGCCAGTTATATTCACCATAATCAACCTTAGTAACAGATAAACAAAGCTGCTGTGTGTAATGGCTGAAACTTTGATAGATGTTAGCTGTGGAAAGTGGCCGTAATATCGTTAGTGGTTTATCTAGATTTTTCGTACTATAATGAAAGGAGTCATAAAGATGTTTAATTTTTCTCTTTTGACCACAATGATTTTAATTTAGTCAATACTTCATGTCAGATTGATTATTTAAAATGCAGAGTAATTTAAGTTGACAAAATAACATGGTAGATGATAAAGTTAAACATCACAAATTAACGAAAACACACAAACTGTCCTTGCCAGAACCTGCACTGCTAAAATAACGTTATGCTTACTCTATTGTAATACAATATTGTCTTTTTGCTATAGTTATTTTTTTTTCTCGTTTCAGATGTGTTGTTATAGTGTGATGATACAGAAAGAGCTTATTCATAACATGACTTGCAGATTCTGACTAGCGTGCAGTTTCCTGCACTTTCTTGTGCATTTGTGTCATTTTGTGCAGATGCAGTTTTATTTATTTATGTTGTGTAGATATCTGAATTGTCTTATAAGCATGTCAGATGTGTGACCAGTGTTCAACTTTAGCTCATGCTGCGTGAGTGGGTCAATTACAATTAACCAAATTCTCTCTAGAATTGTTAGGTCATTATTAATATGCTGTTGTTGTTTTTTTTTCGCCAGCTTTGTATTTTAATTAAAAGTGTAAAGTTTATACACTATCAATATTGCACATCTAGCTGCCTACCAGTAGTTCCCTACAACAAAAAGAAAAATGATCTCACCTTTAAGGAATGTGACAGTGAACAGGAGGTGAAACACAGAGGACTTGAGATATTGCAAAGTGATCACTTGTCAAAATGCCATCACCCTGGGTGGTATCGTCCATCTGTCTCCTCTATATGACAGAGGTATTGTTTGTGTCATGACCTCCTGAAATGAAAAGAAATTAAAACAAAAGAAGTGAGATTGTCCCTCTGTAGGCTTAACATGGGGCTGTGTAAATATCATATCTCTCTTAAAATAGTCCTCGCCATGGTGGTCTGAACTGATTCATCGACAAGCTTCCTTCAGGGGTCACGGAGGGAGATATTCTCACCTCTATTCCACCATTCCATTATCCACCTGCCAGTCAAACAGCCTCATCTCACAGCGGGGTGCACAGGGGGTACAACCGGCACCTTCCAGAAGATGAGCTCTCAGAGACCCAATAAAATAAATAAAGTAATTGATATAACAGAGATTCCCATTAATATGAATGAAACTTTTATTAAGCATGAATTATGCCACACGTGGTGTGATTACCCATCATTGTCCATTGTGAATTTTGAAATGAGAGATTTTACTACGTGATCAGGGATTAGATTACACAGGAAGGTTTGACGGTTCGACGTCCTCCTCTGGGTACCATGAGAGGCCGAGTTTCCACCCCGTCTGTTCAAATCTTTTCCCCGATTAGACACCGCTTGCTGTCCATCACTGAGCCAACAGGGGTAATTGCATTTGGATCTATCATGTCCTTGTATCCAGTTTTCGGCTCCATACGGTCGGCTAAGGGGTCATGAAATAGGTAATCGAATTTGAAACCCAACACTAGTGTATCTTTAAACCAGAGCTCAAACTCAAAGTCTTTGTCAGAAACGCAGGACTTGAATATAGCAGGGTTTGTTCAGACATATTCACTCTCAGGTTTGAATAAGAACCTAAAGCACAATTATTCCTCTGATTAACAGACTTCTGTGTTTCTAAGAGCTCTGATCTTTTCTTAGAGCCTGTCAGAATCACTTCATCAGAGTAAAAGCACAACCACTTTTCGCTTTTTGAATTCCATCCCTCGGAACGATCATAATCTTAAGAAGGCCACAAAAACAGCTTGTGAGGAGCATTGTGAGCACTTTTTTCAGACAAATGGAGGCAGAGATCCGGAGACACTGTGAGATGAAGACAGAAAGAACAAGAAGCGGATGAGCAAGTGGCCACTGAGTATGAGATACATTCATGGGAATGGACGGCCAACAAATGAGGGAGACTGTTTATATTGAGTTATGCATGTAAAGTGCCAACAAGATGTCATTGCACTCTCAACTTTTGAAGGATAGCATAACATTTCATGGGAGATTGCAAGCACTGTCAAAAAGACTCCATTAGCGAGATCCAAAACTGCTGCACTTAAACATGTCCTTTCATTCACAAGACTAGCATGTGTATTTCTGAGTTGGTCTAATTACTAGGAGAGTTCTGAGAACCGAGAACATTCAATGTTTTCAATGTAGCAACCTGAGTCATAAGCAGGTATCTTGTCCACTTGAAGAGGAAAATGACAATCAGCAACATTTGAGTTGTCGAACACATTGCAATTACACAACCTCAAAATGAAAGCACTGAGAGTAGTGACCTCAGACACTGAGCCATGGTAAGGGCGTTGATATGAATGTGGAGGAGTTGATCAGGTAAGATGAGGTGAGTGAAATAATTATGTAGATAATGTAAATTCAGTGGCCTGAAACAGCCCAGTTATGGTAATGGAAATGAGACACCGAGAGTGAGTCATAGACTTACAAAACAGTACAGGGAATAATGTCCGGAGAGAAGCAAGATGATGAGGCAGATGCAGTGTCAGAGGTTGCTGATGAAGGAATGAGACAGTACATAATGAGCAGTTGTTGGATGTGCCAGAATTGTCTAAAGCATTTCGAAAGAGATCTGTACTCAGTAGTGCAAATAAATTCATTCTTTTGTCAATTGAAACTAAAAATTAAAGATTTTAAAAAAATTAAAGGTTGAGCTTTTTTTCTTCAGATTTTGACAAATGCTTTGCCTGTGCGATTTGGACGGGGAAAATAGAAAGTTACTTTGTCAATGCGCAAGTATTTTTGTCTCAAGGAACATATCATAGTAATATTGGGTTATGAAATAGATGCCAACAAGGGGGAGTCTATCTCTGGAGTATGTACTTATCCCTTTCTTCTAGATGTTTTATGTGCAGGAATTTCACCATAGGTAGATCTCATACGGATTATTGTTTATTACACACTGAAAATGCAACCTCACTGAAGTTCTTATTTGCACATTGCAATTAGCTTTTACATTTGTTCTGTGGTTTTTTGTTTATATATATATATATATATATATATATATATATACAGGTCCTTCTCAATAAATTAGCATATTGTGATAAAGTTCATTATTTTCCATAATGTAATGATAAAAATTAAACTTTCATATATTTTAGATTCATTGCACACCAACTGAAATATTTCAGGTCTTTTATTGTTTTAATACTGATGATTTTGGCATACAGCTCATGAAAACCCAAAATTCCTGTCTCAAAAAATTACCATATTCCATCCGACCAATAAAAGAAGTGTTTTTAATACAAAAAAAAAAAGTCAACCTTCAAATAATTATGTTCAGTTATGCACTCAATACTTGGTCGGGAATCCTTTTGCAGAAATGACTGCTTCAATGCGGCGTGGCATGGAGGCAATCAGCCTGTGGCACTGCTGAGGTGTTCTGGAGGCCCAGGATGCTTCGATAGTGGCCTTAAGCTCATCCAGAGTGTTGGGTCTTGCGTCTCTCAACTTTCTCTTCACAATATCCCACAGATTCTCTATGGGGTTCAGGTCAGGAGAGTTGGCAGGCCAATTAAGCACAGTAATACCATGGTCAGTAAACCAATTACCAGTGGTTTTGGCACTGTGAGCAGGTGCCAGGTCGTGCTGAAAAATGAAATCGTCATCTCCATAAAGCTTTTCAGCAGATGGAAGCATGAAGTGCTTCGAAAATTTCCTGATAGCTAGCTGCATTGACCCTGCCCTTGATAAAACACAGTGGACTGACACCAGCAGCTGACATGGCACCCCAGACCATCACTGACTGTGGGTACTTGACACTGGACTTCAGGCATTTTGGCATTTCCTTCTCCCCAGTCTTCCTCCAGACTCTGGCACCTTGATTTCCGAATGACATGCAACCACTGAGCAACAGTCCAGTGCTGCTTCTCTGTAGCCCAGGTCAGGCGCTTCTGCCGCTGTTTCTGGTTCAAAAGTGTCTTGACCTGGGGAATGCGGCACCTGTAGCCCATTTCCTGCACACGCCTGTGCACGGTGGCTCTGGATGTTTCTACTCCAGACTCAGTCCACTGCTTCCGCAGGTCCCCCAAGGTCTGGAATCGGTCCTTCTCCACAATCTTCCTCAGGGTCCGGTCACCTCTCGTTGTTCAGCGTTTTTTGCCACACTTTTTCCTTCCCACAGACTTCCCACTGAGGTGCCTTGATACAGCACTCTGGGAACAGCCTATTTGTTCAGAAATGTCTTTCTGTGTCTTACCCTCTTGCTTGAGGGTGTCAATGATGTCCTTCTGGACAGCAGTCTTACCCATGATTGCGGTTTTGAGTAATGAAACAGGCTGGGAGTTTTTAAAAGCCTCAGGAATCTTTTGCAGGTGTTTAGAGTTAATTAGTTGATTCAGATGGTTAGGTTAATAGCTCATTTAGAGAACCTTTTCATGATATGCAAATTTTTTGAGACAGGAATTTTGGGTTTTCATGAGCTATATGCCAAAATCATCAGTATTAAAACAATAAAACACCTGAAATATTTCAGTTGGTGTGCAATGAATCTAAAACATATGAAAGTTTAATTTGTATCATTACATTATGGAAAATAATAAACTTTATCACAATATGCTATTTTTTTGAGAAGGACCTGTATATATATATATATATATATATATATATATATATAGAGAGAGAGAGAGAGAGAGAGAGAGAGAGAGAGAGAGAGAGAGAGAGAGAGAGAGAGAGAGAGAGAGAGAGAGAGAGAGAGAGAGAGAGAGAATCAAAGTTGGTTTGAATGAGGTATTGCTTTTCTTACAATAAACAACTTGCATGAGGTATATGTTGATAGAACACGTCACCTGAACTCGTTTTTGAAGAAAAGGTCAATGGGGCTCTTGTCAGGAACTCAGGAGACATCATTGGATGTTATACATTTTTGCAAGTATAGGGCCTAAAGTTTCACCATGCAAACGTGTCTTAACAATAATAGCCTTCAGACAACTAATCCAATGGGGTTGCAAAGACATGCTGTGTCTACTCCAGTTTACATGCTGCCGAGAACTCCAGACACAAACAGCAGAACTGACATGTTCCAAGACCTTCAACCGAAGGTTAAAGTATGAGACTGTCTCAACAGAACTACATTAACAAAAAGTCTTAAATACATTACATCAGTCCGATCTCGTTTGGCTGATATCCAGGTAGTTAGTGGTGGAATGTGTTAGGTACTTTCCCAAGACTTGCCAACAGTTCTGACACCGCTAATATCACTTTTGATATCCATTACTTTGTAACATATATAACATAACTTGAATGCAGTTATATGCAAGGATTTCCTCAAAGAGGAATCTAAATTTAAAACTTGGCTGCCGTCTTTTGGGGGAAAATATGAATTGGGCTGATGTGTCTCCTTAATGGGAGCTGGGAAGGGATCATCATTTGTCTGTAATGAATATTGAAACACATGCCTTGGCCGGACTAATATTGTTCTACAAATCATGGCTGCAACCATGGAGAGTAACTTTTCTCTGGAACTAAATTTGGGGTTCTGGCCAAAAGTGGATCTATTGCTACACAATCCTTCTATTGCTCTATAGTCAGCTACCTTGAAGAAGGTACCGTTGGCTACAAGAATAGCCAAATTTTCCACTTGTTACCCATCGAGGGATGATATCTGCTGACAATTTGGCAAGAGGCCACACACTTGGCACAAAGACTGCTGACTATTCTCTCTGAAGCTTTACCACCCGCCTCCAGATTCACGCTAGAGCCACAGGTTTAAGAGAGAATAAAGATGAGGGCATCTGTTCCACAACTAAGAGTTTCAACAGCAAGAGTGACATGACATGAAGGGAGCCTTGCTTAGCCTCAGCACATGTCAGTAAACAGTGCTGGAAAGAAAGCGGGGGTCAGAGTAACATTCATTCTATCAAGAGGTTAAAAGAGCTCAAATGGCAGAAGATGGCAAACCTATACCCCTAAGGAGATCTTGTATTGCAGTGATAAGAAATGGACTTAAGGTTTCAGGTTAGGAGAGGTAAAGTAGGGTTGTCTGATCCTACTCCTGTATTTAGCTCCAACACACTTGCTTGGAAGCTTCTAGTAATCCTGAATACCTTGATTAGCTGCTTTAGGTATGGTTAATTAGAGTTGGAGATAAACTTTGCTAGAATTTGCAGGATCCCTGCCTTAAAGGGTGTGACAAGCAAGGGGGAAACCAATGGCAATATGGTTCTTCAGGGTTTAAGGGAATATTTAGGGTTCAGTAAAACCTAATGCAGTGCTTCCAAGAGTACACTTTTTTTTAATCTTCCTAATCAAGCACATGTGATTCAGCTCATCTGCTTGTTAGTAGAGACTCCAAGACTTGAAATACATGTGTCAGATAATGGAGACATTCAAAATTTGTACTGATGGTGTGCCTGGGAAACACTGACTTAAGGCCATCCTAGATAACCACAAAATGAGTTAGCCTTCACACATTATAAGTTTATTAGTTTGATCTGTTAATTTTAGACAACTAAATGTGTAGTTTGTGATGTAATTTTGAATATAGTGGTCAATAACAGATTCTTAATAATTAGAAGCATCTTTCTCCCTTTCTCACTATTTTACTTGTCCACGTTTTATTTTGCTTTCACCTATAGTCTCTCTCTCTCTCTCTCTCTCTCTCTCTCTCTCTCTCTCTCTCTCTCTCTCTCTCTCTCTCTCTCTCTCTCTCTCTCTCTCTCTCTCTCTCTCTCTCTCTCTCTCTCTCTCTCTCTCTCTCTTTCTGTGTCTTTCTCTCACCATTTTTTTGTAGGGTGTGTGATGGAAAAATGATTAAAGAAGGAAACAATCTTTCACATTGATGATTTGATACCAGAGTGGAATATGTGTATAATTTCTTTCAAAGGAAGGCAATTGCGATCAAATTCGCCATTCAATCTTTTCTGTCAAGTGCATGTTTTCGATTCTGTGGTAAATGACAGATTCCTTTCCGTTTTCCCTCCTCTGTTCTGTTGTTCACTGGGTAATGATGTCTTAAGTGGTAGTTGTTCAACTCGTTTGTCTTCAGGAGGTTGTAATTGGGCATTCCTTTGGCACTAGGGAGACAATGTAAAGAACGGGCTGCAAAGTATAAGACAGAAGTGAGGATAAAAAAAAAAGAAAAACCCTGATGGTTCGGTGATTGTACAAGGTTGTATGAAGGAGAGAGAACAGCATGCATGCAAGCGATCACTACTGTGCTACTACAGCTTTCCTTTGTTCATATCAATGTTTTTGCTGTTGCTGTTTTCGTGTGCTTATACGCTCTAAATTTACATATAATTGTACAACACATATTTCATAGGCACAAAATATTGTTTCATAGTTGCATGGTGAGAAACTGGCTGTGTTTTTAGAGGCATGGGAATGGTCTATTATTAAAATGTGATTTAGAGGTAAGCAAACCTTCCTCCAACTGTCTTGCCCCGAGGCCGTGCGTGTGTGTGTGTGATCAGACTGTCCCATTGAGTATGCATTGTGAGGTGGCATATCTAGGTCACACACACTGGCACATTACTCCTGTGGGAGCCTCTGTCTTGTGTTCTTGTCATGGATTGCCTCCGCTTTCTGAGGTCACACAGACAGTATTGTACATGTTGTATAGGGTGACACTATGATCTCACCCAATTAACACATTTATCTTTTTTTTTTCTAGAGACACACTAAAACATAAAGACACTCTTTCCCAACACAAAATGCCTGTAGTCTTATACTTGACTAACAGTAGATACACAAATAAGTAAAATATTTTGCTCAGTTAATCCTAATACTAAACCAAAGTAGATTTTTTCCATTTTATGCTTAGGGTTAAAAAAAAAGCAGTTGTAAAATGGAGTGCTTGTTGTTATCAGCTGATCTTAAACACACACATATTGCTCATGATGATAAATGGAGAACATTAAACTGTTATCTTTTGCCCCATTTCTTGCAAACACAGGCATGTGTGAAATATGTAAAATATGAAGCAGCTGTCAGGACAGAGTTACAGAGTTGAGACCCCAGATGAGAGAGCTGGGTGGGGGTGCCTCATGATATATTAAATCATCTTCTGTAACTTTTCTGCAACTATATGTAGTCCAAACTTTGGACCAAATGACCACAGAGTAGCTGGCAGTGCCAGTGTGGTTCCATCCATGAGTTTCTATATTTGATCACTTTTGCTCTTTGCTAATACAGTTTGAATCTTATATGCTCAATAACATATGAATTATTACAGTATCTGCAAAGCAGCGCCCCATTGAATTCCTCTCACCATGTCTTGTTCTTCACGGTTTTCTCTTCAACTATTTCAGCTTGAACATACATACTTGAATATGCAGCTTTTGTTTGCTGAATTTGTTGTTTTTGTTTATCATGCATACTAAATTGCGGTTGGTCTTCTTTCTTGCTTTTATTTAGATACTAGATTGTGATTGATTTTAGTATTTCTTAAATTTATTTGACCACCTTGATTACACTGTTCTCTGGAATACATGATTCTGATCAGTCAGTCGTGGCATTCTGTAGTCAAATGTTGTTGTCCACAAAGACCACAAAACTGTATATTTGACTATTGTCCCTGGCAACAAATGTCCTATAAAACTGAATATATTTCATGGCTCTCTCGTTTTGCTTCTGGAAATGCAAGTCTAATTCTGTTCTCCTTGGGATTGTTTTGTCACCAATATCGCTTCAATTTAATTTGCTTCTTGGGAGCCCTGTTAAATGGTTAAAGTTGCATATATTTATGTACATACGCATTTACACATACACAGAGAATGTGCAAAATAACTTTTCGATTGAAATCACCCTCCGGATTCCAGCAGTAATATCATAAACGTATTCATCAAATGTCCTCACAGCTAGGAGGACACTCACTGTAACCCTGTGCACCAAGATTTAAATTTGCGTATTTGTTTTCATTTAGACCACATAAATAATGATGCGTGGATGCACTATTCATGCACCATTTTTTTTCTTACTTCATGAGGAACAACCCAAATGATTCAAAGTGCTCATCAAGCCTAAATCTTGTTTTAAAGTGTGCCACGGAGTCGCCTCAAGACTGGAATATCTTCATTTGTCGTTAAAAAGCGCCATCGTTTTTGCACCTTCTCCAAAGCTGGGTTTGACAGGGGAATGGCAGTGTGGCGTTGGAGGTCCGAGATAATGAGGTCCGCAGGGATCGGCTTAATCGTTGAGCTTTGGCACATAACATCGGCATAAACAACAGAGTTTGTCGTCCGGGCAACGGCGATGGTGTAGCGACTCGGGCATATAATAATGATGTTCCCATTAACATGGGCTAAGCACTAAAGGCTGGGGAAATTTGGAGAGGCACTTGATGCTCCTGCACTTTCCCTCATTCGTTTTGTCTCTCTCTTCCTAATTAGATATTACCAGCCTTCTTTCATTGCTGGCTGTGATTTCTGCCTCCCTTTGCCCTTGAGTGAACAACCTCGACTTGCCACTAGAACACAAGAGGAACAGGAAGAGTGAACAGATCCAGCTTTCTCTTCTTCTCCACCCTAACAAGAAGATATTAAAATTACATGTGCCTGACTGGGGCCTTGCCTGAGGAGCAGTACGGCTCTGGCTTTTGCACTGAAGGGCCATTTAAAATGGAAAATGCACCAGAGAAGTGAAGGTCCATGTGCCAAGGTTGTATTTTCTGTAGTGCCTATATTTCTGTAGCATTTCCAGAAAGCACATATCTAGGTGAATGTCATGTGTGAAATAGAACCTAATGAGAATTGCTGAAGAAAATAATGGGAATGTAAAAAAATATATGTAAAATGTTAAAATGAATTATGTTAATGAAAATATGAACTTAAACGTGGTTGGAGTATCTATTATTTTACTCCCACTGCTGTCTGCCATCACGTTAAAAAACTATTTTTCTTAAGCTAGTTAACTTATGTTGCCTCATTTATGTGTTGAGCGCCACCTCTAGATATCTATTAAGGGCTTCTAGTATTAAAGGAGAACTCCAGTCAATTTAACATTGAGCTAATTTTTTTCTACATTTGGAGTGCTGTCAGTACAGACAAAAACGACAAAAATCAGTGTTGCCTACACCGTGTTATCCTCTTTTTAAAATTTGCTGTTAAAATACCCTGTTGATTTCAATGGGGCAAGTTCTAAACCTGCTTTTAGCCTCTTAACATCCTTGATTTGTCATTACAAGTGCACAGCCATGTGAGTGGTGTTATTAAGAGTGACCACGGTCAATCTGACTGCAGTAGATGTGAAAGATATGAATAAAAATGATGTTAATTCAGCCAGCTCACATACCTGTATTTACTTCCTGTTTTCGGTCAAAGTCCACAGTAGTCAACTTTGAGTAGTGAACTGTCAGCTGTCAGCCGATGGCGGTGCTGTGTGGTGTTCTGATATTATGATATTCTATGACATTATGATATGATGTTGCTTAGTTACCAATGATCGCGCGCGCAAACTCGACAATCGACTACTGTGGACTTCAACCGAAAACAGGAAGTAAATACAGGTATGTGAGCTGGCTGAATTAACACCATTTTCATTAATATCTTTCACTTTTACTGCAGTCAGATTGACCGTGGTCACTCTTAATAACACCACTCACATGGCTGTGCACTTGTAATGACAAATCAAGGATGTTAAGAGGCTAAAAGCAGGTTTAGAACTTGCCCCATTGAAGTCAACAGGGTGCGATTTTTAAAAAGAGGATAACACGGTGTAGGCAACACCGATTTTTGTCGTTTTTGTCTGTACTGAAAGCACTCCAGATGTACAAAAAATGAGCTCAATGTTAAAATTGACCGGAGTTCTCCTTTAAGCACGTTATTAATTAAAATATCGATATTTGGCGCCAGCATATAGATTCTCATATCGCAAGGAGAGGGACAACGATATATCGCCCTATCGATATTTTGTCCCACCCCTTTGTTTTTCATGTACATTCTAAATCTGCTTTTTTATGTCTTCTGGCTCTGCACTGCTGTTCCTGCCCCGTATCGCTGCTTGCAGCTATATTTCTTCTTCTTATTTTTTTATTATTATTATTTACTTTTCCCATTTCCCCCTTTTTTGTGCCAAATTGTCACTTGGATATGTTGTCATAGATATTGTAGTTGGAAGGAATGCTAGTCTTGAAACGATCTCGCTTCACTCTCTCAGTTTGATAGTGGTGGTTAATTTCTTCATCGCAGCTGTTGTGATTATAGAGAGGCTCATTGCACTGAACTGACTCCGTTTGGTCTGACCCTACTGCTCTTTGTCTACTTAACGAATCTGGTCATCTAATGAATGGTCTTGAAGTGTCTGTGAACTCAACTCTTGTCAGTCTTACCTCTGAGCATTACCTCAATTCATCCATTGCCAATCTTAATGTCTCCAAATTGGCCTTTATAACAAACCGATATCCTGTTGTTTAAAGCATCAGAGTTAAGATGTATCTGTCCGTCTACAACTGTATCATCAGACCTCCCGTCTTTTAGACACAATAATGTCAGTCTCCTGGAGCCATGTAGTACATTACTGTTTTGTAAATCAATACAGCTTGAGGTATTAGAATATAAACCATCGCACTGACAACAGTGAATGGATAAAGATGTATCAAATATGAAACTAGTTAAATAAAGCTTCGCCAATACTGGTCAAATAATTTGTTTAGAAATGTATTATTTTTAGGGCTGACAAGTTCAAGTTTGAATTGCTCTGCTTTTAGGAAAGTGGTTACGTTTAGAGATTGACCTTCATTCATCTAAAAATGTTGTACGATTCACATACGAATTCATACAAAATTGTCACCGCATGAAATTGTTGAAATTAGAAAATGTTCATATGTTATGTCACTTTGTGTCTTTTTTATTGTATTTACATACAGTGTTGTGATTTTTATATACTTACTGTTTTTTAATAAACTAATGTAAATAAAATAAATGATTTAAAAAAAAACTATGATACCTTTTTTACTTTCTGTTCCTTTAATAATAAAGAATAATTTAAATAAAATAAATAATTTAAAATACATTAATTAATTAACTAAATATGTATCATTTGCAGGTTTAAAAAAAAAAAAAAAATAATAATAATTTTAAATAATCACACTATAAACATGCATTAGCTTGCTGTTTTTTAAAGTATTTTAAATAAAATGCATGCTTTGAAATAAAATAATCACACTAAAAGAATGCATTAAAACTCTCAATTTTATTTGCTGTTTAAATGTTTTTAAATAAATAATTGTAATAAAATAATTTTAAATAAATTAATCACATTAAATTAATGCATTAAATTGACAGCATCAATTGTTTTTGGGGTTCCATCCATGGTCCGCATTAACAAATGCATATTTGCACATGAAAGGTCACAAACCTTTATCTTTTAATAAACAACAGCAAAACTCATTTCATCACATGACACATTGTTTTTGGAATGCAAAACATAAATATTTTGCGTTAGACACAGGCGCCCCATGTCACGTCTCTGTAGTGTAAACAGCCATTGTAATGTATTGCTTTGTGTGGTGAAATGTTAGATTTGACAGCACTAGTGACAGAGATGAAGGGGGTGATTGAGGAGATGGCATTATTCAGCTGAAGACGTGGGCTGTTGAGTATAATAGCATGGTCCTTCGGGTAAACTAGCGTTTTGTTGAGCATTAAAGCTCGATTGCCTCCTACAGTGACAGCTGCGGTTACTCCTGTATGACGCCTTGATTGAGTCAAATCTGTGATTCTTTGCTGAAGGAGTAATTGGAGTATGTGTGTGTATACATGGTTCTTTGTCTAAGCTTGTGGGAACCAAAATAACCCATAATAAAAATAAATACATAAATAAATAACTGTCCAAGTCCCATACTCATAGTCCCAGTGTAGAAAATAGCTACATAAAGGGGGGGAAAGTGGATAGGTTCAGAAAAGAATACTACAATATTGTGCAGAATGTAGCATATTGCTGTGAGAAACATATATGGTTATAGTTTGTGTGCTATTTTGCATGTTATTTCAAGAAAAATGCATACACTACCAATGCTAGATTGTCCCGTTATCATCTTGAAAATAAATGCTATTCTTTGCCTTTAGTTTTGTGTAAAAAAAAAAAAATAGTGAGACAAGGAAATAAATTTGCATAGTGTGCAAACTGCATAGTTCAAAAATAGTATGAATGAAATGTTATTCTGAACATGGATGTCTCGCTTCTCATATAAGAAATGGCAGAAGCTTTAGGGGAAGGGTGTAGCAATTATAATTTGTTTCGTTTAAACTGCAGAAGTGTATGGGAGGTCCCTCCCTGATATGAAAACAAATATGTGTGTGTGTGTGTGTGTGTGTGTGTGTGTGTGTGAGGTTGAGTGTGTGTTTTGAAGCCGGCAGGTGTTTAGCTGCTCATTACTCATGGCTGTCAGAGGAGCAGAGGGGAGAGATGCTTAGTGATGGCCCATTAAACTGTACTTTTGTGCTCTGGAAACTGGAGAGCACACTTTATGATGAAGTCAGTGGCAGTGTGTGTGAATGGCATACAAAAAACACTATCTCAGGTTAGGGTGAATTTATTAGATAATTATTTATTAGATAATGTTATGCTAGTTAACACTAACTAAAAGGTAGCAGGGTTTTCTTGTATATATGTTTTTGGAACATGGTAATACCATGATGTTGGGAAATATACCATGATAAGGTGTTCTGTGTGGTTGCTAGGACATTGCTATGTGGTTGTTGGTTGTTGCTAGAACATTGCTATGTAGATGCTGAGGGGTTCTGTTTTGTTGCCAAGGTGTTGCTATGTTGTTACAGGGTGGTTTCTAGGGCATTGCTATATGGTTGCTGTTGTGTTCTGGATTGTTGCTAGAAAATGTTTAGATGGTTGATAAGGTGTTCTGGTTGGTTGCCAGGGCGTTGCTATGTTGTTTTTAAGGTGTTCTGGGTTGCCAGGGCATATGTGTTTGCCAAGGTGTTCTGGATTGTTGCTAGGACATTTTTAGATGGTTGCTAAGGTTTTCTGGGTGGTTGCTAGGACGTTGCTATATGGTTGTTAATGTGCTCTGGATGTTTGTTTTAGTATTTATAGATGGCTGCCAAGGTGTTGTGGGTTATTGCTATGACATTAACATGTAGATGATAAGGTGTTATGGGTGGTTGCCAGGGCATTGCTATGTGGTTGCTGGGTGGTTACTAGGGCATTGCAATGTGGTTGCTGTTGTGTTCTGGATGGTTGCTAAGACATTTTTAGGTGGTAGATAAGGTGTTCTGTGTGAATGCTAAGGTTTTCTGGATGGTTGCTTGAACACTTTTAGATGGTTGCTAAGGTGTTTTGGGTGGTTTCCAGACAATTGCTACACTATGTAGATGCTTAGGTGTTCTGATTGGTTGTCAGTGCATTGTTATGTGGTTGTTAAGGTGTTCTGGGTATTTGCCAGGTCGTTGCTATGTTTTTGCTAATATGAACTGGGTGTTTGCTAGGACATTTTTTGATCATTGCTAAGGTGGTTGTTAGGACATTGCTATGTGAATGTGATGGTGTTCTGGGTGGTTACCAAGTCATTGCCATATGGTTGCTTAGGTGTTTAGGTGGTTGCCAATGTATTCTAGGTGGTTGATAGGACATTTATAGATGGTTGCTAATGAGTTCTGTGTGATTGCCAGGAATTTGGTATGTGGTTGCTAAGGTGGCTGTCAGGCCATTCCTATGTGGTTGCTAAGGTGTTTTGGGTGGTTGCTAGCATATTGCTGTGTTGATGGTAAAGTGTTCTGGGTTTCCAGATCATTGCTATATAGTTGCTAAGGAGTTCTGGGTGGTTGTAACTAAATAAAATTGTGTTAGATTTGTCACTGCATCTTTGATACATCAAATCCTCTGTATCACTAACAAAACCATGTGCAATTGGATGGTGTGAGTAAGCGGTAATCTGATCCCGAGGGCCTGAGCAAACAGCTTTAAAACTTCTCGACAAATAGACTGTTCACCTACTGCCCAGTCCAGATCCAGCTCCATCAGACCACAGTTATTACTGGTGACATTGACTCTGACCTGCTGAAGCTCTGCCAGCCGCTGAGCAACACACAGCCCAGCCAAAACCAATAGCTCTGATTCAAGCTCATTCAGCTGAAGAACAAAAGGACAAAGAACATTGTCTCCATGTATGGCTGTCTATTGTGCTGTCTCTGATTCATTTACCACTTAATTATGTCGGTGCCATTCAGCTTGTTCTGTTTCTGTGTAGTATAGACAGGAAAATACAGTTGAAGCTATTAGGCATTGTTCAGATCATTTGCCCTGGCCGAGTTGTGTCAAGACCGGACCTGTTTGTAAAAGCTACAGATGGCCATGCATGGCAAAAACGTTTTCTGATTTTGCAGACTTTCAATTGGGTCCTTTTAGTGGTCTCAGAATTTTAGCAGGACTTATAAAATATACAAACAGAACAACCAAACTCACTAAAGCAAATCAAACAAAGACCATCTCAGTAGATGGTAGAGCTGCACGATTAATCGTTAAAAAGATTGTGATCTTGATTCAAACACCCAAGCGATCTCATTTCAACCACACAGTAGATACCACTGCAGATATTGTCAAAATAGATAAAAGTAAGCCTTCTTTTAGCATTCAACCTATTTCTGAATTTAAAACTCAGGCACTTATTAATTCTCTTAAAATCTCAACAGCAAAAGATTTCTATGGAATGGATTCTAAAATGCTTAAATTCCTGAATGAACACCTAGCATACCCTATTACACAAATTGTTAACCAGTCAGTATTAAAGGGGATATTTCCAACTATCTGGAAGACGGCAATAGTAACTCCTATATTTAAATTAAATGATCCTTTGAACATATGTAACTACCGCCCAATCAGTATTCTACCTGTGGTCTCCAAGGTTGTTGAAAAATTTGTATCAGAGAAGCTTGTCTCTTTTTTTAACAATAGTCCATTCCCTCTTCACTCGATGCAGTTTGGCTTCAGGGCCCATCACTCTGCAGAAACAGCTAACTGTCTCTTTTTAGAGACTGTTCGAGCAATGGTTGACAAGGGAGGTGTTGTTGGTGCTGTGTTTTTAGATCTCCGTAAAGCCTTTGACACAGTCAACCATAAGGTCCTAATTGCGAGACTTTCTAATTTTAATTTATCCTCTTCTGCAATTAAATGGTTTGAATCGTATTTATCAGGTAGAAGTCAGTGTGTTTCGGTGAACAATCATCGTTCACCAGTTCTCAACTTACACACAGGAGTACCACAAGGATCGATCCTTGGTCCGCTTTTATTTAGTGTATTTATCAATGATCTGCCATCAGTTTGACCGGATATTAATACACTAATGTACGCGGACGACACTGTAATTTATGTACATGCCAAGACAAAACATCTGGCTGCTGCTAAACTTACGACAGCTATGGATCAAATCACCAATTGGCTAAATCGCTCGTGCCTTCAACTAAACATAGATAAAACTGTGGGAATGTTTTTCACTAAGAGACAATTTAATATTGTTTCAAACATAATAATATCTGGTCAAAACATTAGTATTGTCCCCCAAGTTAAGTATTTGGGTGTTATTATTGATTCTAATCTTTCTTTTAAACCACATATTAAAAACGTGTGTAAAAGGGTCAAGTTTAGTTTAGCTAATTTTAGACATATTAGAAATGCACTGACTTTTCATGCTGCCAAATTATTTATGGATACCATGATTGTGTCACATTTAACATACTGTCTGACAAGTTGGGGTCAAACTAATGGTTTAACGTTGAAGCCATTGGCAACTCTCTATAAAAAAACTCTCAAAGTTTTGTACCAGAAGCCTAATAGTTCACATCATTGTATAATTCTTAAAAATCATAAACTGCTAAGCTGGGAAGATGTAATTAAATACAAAAACAACTGTTTGGTCCACAAAATTATGCATAATAACGCTCCAATTCATTTATAATCCAACGCCATAACAACAGTCAGATTACCAGAAGCACCACACGAGGTGATCTTACTATCCCATTTAGGAAAAGTACATTCGGTCAATTATCATTTTCTATTAAAGCGATACAAAATTGGAATTCACTGCCCACTACAATCAAAGATATACATATGTATTCCAATTTTACTTTACATCTTAAAAACTGGCTGTCTGACAATTACAGCTGTACACACTAATTTGACAGATGTGTTGTGTATTTGATGTGACATGATCATGTTGTTGCCACTTGGTTTTTGCTGCCTGCCTCAATGTTATGTCCAGTATGTGCCTTAATTTGCCTTAATGTGGCCTCTGTATGATTATTGTTTGTGTCTTGTTGTATTGTTTTATTGTATGAATTGTTATTGTGCCTTTGCAATCTGTGTCTGCTTGCTTATTTGTTTGAATTGTGTGTCATATGTTTAGTATGTCTGTCCCCTTTTGATAAGTCCTGCTGTAAATATAATTGTATCGTATTTTATTGATGTATGCCCATTGACAACTGGCCGGGGACTACAGCTGGAAATTAGCCGTAGAGGCTAAAGCTGCTCTTTTTCTTTCAAAAAGGGACTGTCCACGTTATTAAAAACTAAATAAAAAATAAAAAAATGGTATTTCCAAGTTACAAATATTCCTATTATCACAGAATTACTGGGATACAAGTTCATAGTTCAGATATAAACACTGATATCTACGGTAGCGATTAAAATAGAGTAAATCACCTTTTGAACGCAACGCTTCAAATAACGATTGTATCGATTACATCGCTACGTCATCCGGTGGCGACAAGTGACTTAAAAAATGTATTCATCATTGAATCATTCATTCATTCAAGAGATTCGTTCAAAGATTTATTCATCCAGTAATGAAACCAATGAATCATTCACTAAAACAGTTCAGATTAATTAAATTTTTTAAATAGACTGCAGCAATTAACATTTTATCAGAACCTCTTGTAAATTTCATTATTTTGTTTAGTTGTCTGTTCAGCTTCATGAGAGAATCGTTTTCTGTGTTTGAAACAAAGAAATCATGATTCTCAATTTGTCCAGAATCGTGCAGCTCAAGGAGGGGGTCTGAATATGACTTATTTGATAACTATTATTATTTGAATTAGCTATTTAATTTTTTTTTTTTTTTTTTAGGTTTTAGTAATTCTATGTGCTTTTGTTATTTTTTTTTTATTAGCCCATAAAATCTAAATTGGAATTTTGCTGCTGTTTTTACAAAATTTCACAAAAATCTCTTTTCATAACGCAGAATAAATACACATTAAAATGTACATTATTTCTTTTCTGGGAAAACCAACCAAACGTATTTGCATCTTGTCTTGCACATATCCAAATTTTCCATTTTCAATTCATAATTGAATTATTGAATTATCATATCCAAATTTAAGAATGCCCCTCTCCCTAGTATTACCTGTCACCGACTAGCAAATATTGTACAATTCTTGGGGGTTTTACAGGAGATTCTTGTAAAGATGATTGATTGTGAAAACAAACACTCAATGTGAGGTCTTGGGATCATGCAGAGTGCATTAGTTTTGATGTTTAGCAAAATGAAAGATGTGAACTGGGAGAGAAGGTCCAATCCCCCAGTTCACAGAAGAACTGTCTGCGCATCAACTAAAAACAGTGATGTTACTCATTACAGAGTCTCTGTAGTTTCAGTCTCCATTTGTTAATGACAATTACGCTTAAAGCCTCAGGCATTGTAGAGATGAATAAAACACGGTGGTAACTCCCCAGGGATGTTTTGGAAGTACAGCCGTGGTCCATTTCATCTGCAAATAGACGTTGACTCCCAAAGGAGTTTTACTGTAAGGGTAAGATCATTTGCATTTATTTTAGTCCACAATGCTTTGAAAGAGCCATTCAGTCGCTTTTGACCTTACTTGTTTGTGTGCCGTCGAGCTTAGAAGTTTGAAATAGTCTCATCGATTAGCCTCCAAAATCCTCACTGCCCTCTCAGCATATCTCTCCACGTGTCATTTTAAGAGAGGGATGGGCTGCAGAGAAAGACATGGTGAAAAGGAAGATTATTTAAGGAGAGTTAATGAAAAAGTCCTTGAGATGTACGGTGGGTTGTCAGCGAGAGCGGTGATAGATTGAGCCTCGCTGTTATTAGCATGCGTGCGGCAGACTTTTACGCCTAGACCTGGGCCATTTGTTGATTAATTAATCAGGTAATGTACAGTATCGGAGGGAGAAAAGTGGAAAGTTTGGCCTTTCGACGCTTATGTAACCAAAAGAGAATATCTCCCCCAATCCTGTCCTAAGAGTCGTTTGAGAAATGTGCCTGTGTAAAGTAGAACAATAAACATATTTGGGGAAAAGGGTTTCCCATTTCATGAATAAATTCAATCCAGAGGCCCAAAACCAAGCCCGTCTGAGGTCATTCTGTTGAGTTTAGGGGGGACGTGTATTCTTGGGGTCTCCAATGAACCTTGGCAAGAGAGTTAAGAATATAAACATGGGGTAACAGTGGTTAGTATGCTGTAGAAATCAGATTGATGGCTTGTGCCATCACACTTTCGTTCACTGACTACTGAAGAGAGTTTTGGTTTGGTAATCAAATTTTCATAATCAATGTGCATGCAACATTTCAATGGAGGCGTCACGAGAAAGCAACTTAGTCAATGACAATGATTACTTTCATTGAATGGGAATGTACTTTTATTGGAGGCACTTATTCATATTGTCGCCCCACACATTTGTACACTCTCTGTTATTGTACACAATTTGATTATCGCCCCCGGTCAATTATATTTACCATATAAGACCCACACACAAAACTCTCCAAGAATTATTGTGATATTGGAAAGGGATGTAGCGAGTCTTGCTTTGACGGGAAGACTGACCACAATCTGTACCTCCTCACGCCTTCCCTCGAGCCAAAGCTACTAGTGTGCAGGAAATGACATCACTCAGAAGCACAGTATTTTGAGACGTTTTCCTCATGCCTTGGAACCCTTTTGAATCCCAAAGGGCAAGTGTTGATAACCACACAGTGTTGTTCCATTGACTGAGAAGCCTGTCTATACCACATCCTGTCCAAAGGCAGGACAAGTGTGGCCGTTTAAGATTTCAATCAGGAAGGGACAAAGGTTGAGGAAGTTAGCCGGATAATGTCTTTGGGCAATGATAACACACACGTGTATGTGTATATGTACAACATCTCTAAAGTGCTGTTTCCTTTTAATCCCCTGACAAAGTCAATGCTAACCAGGGTAATAGTTAATGTTGTCAGTCTCCTTAAAGGAATATTTTAAACTCAATAAAAGTTAAACTCAACTGACTGCATTTGTGGCATAAGGGTGTCACATTTACCTTTATATGACAGAATTCCTCAGGCAAAATCATATTCATGTTTGTTGATCTTTGAACGTGTGAATTCGTCAGGGTTACTAATATAAATCTGCCGAGTTTGGAAGTGACTGAGTAAGTGGTGTTTCATACATCGCTACACTACTGACTATGGGCCTTCTTTACTCACAAAATATTGGGTCCCACTTTATATTAAGTGGCTTTAAGTACTATGTACTTACATCGAAAAATGAGTACAGTGTACTTATTGTGTTCATGTTGTATTGTAAAACACTTTTGCTGCTATTGAGATGTGATACGGGTAAGGTTAGGGACAGGTGTGGTGTATGGGTCGGTAAAAGGGTGAATTAAGGTGTAAGGCAAGGGTCAACTGTGTAATTAGAAATGTAATTACATAAATTAATTACAGCTGTAATTACATGATGGTATTTTTAAAATATAAGTACTATGTAAAAACATGTATGTACACAATAAGTCCATTGTATCAAATTAATAATTTCAATGTAAGTACATAGTACTTAAAGCCACTTAGTATAAAGTGGGACCAAATATTGTTGAGGTTTCATTAATGTGAACACACCTTAATGTTGAATACCAAAGAAAAAATTACAATTGAACTCGCCCTTCGTTTTCATTCAAGAAAAAAAATAAGTTATAAGGCTTGTGGTGTTTTGTTGTA
Source organism: Meda fulgida (assembly GCA_030578275.1). Taxonomy (NCBI): domain Eukaryota; kingdom Metazoa; phylum Chordata; class Actinopteri; order Cypriniformes; family Leuciscidae; genus Meda; species Meda fulgida. Next base: position 25,177,122 of record CM060639.1, read on the forward strand.
ATGGCCAATTAGATGTAATTTTAGACAGAAAATGTACCAATGTTAACATGCATATTTGTTTTTGTCTTGTGGCTATACTGAGTATTTTAACTAGTGCTGTCAAATCGATTAGGCAAGGCAAGGTAAGTTTATTTATATAGCACATTTCATACACAATGGTAATTCAAAGTGCTTTATATAGAAGAAATTAAAACAATCAAAAGAAATCAGAATAATTAAAGCAGTTTAGAATAAAATATAAAATACAGAAATAATCAAATGAAATCAGAATAATTAAAACATTAAATAAAATACAGTACAAACTCAGATTAATCGCATCTAACAAAAGTTTGTGTGTATGTAAATATATGTGTGTGTGTATATACCAAATAACAGTAGTGTTATTTAAGAGACCTGCTCCTCTTATTTTTAAGATTAGATAATACTGTTTATATTGCAGACTTATTGTGCAAAATGGAAGGGATGTGTTGAATCTAAAGTTGTCATACTTGGCCGTTCCTCTTTTTGACATGTCAAGTATTCTGACAGTTTAATTTCCTCCAGGTATTCCAGTGCTCTTATTGAAACGCGGAACAAAGAAAGAAAGGTTTACCCCTTTAACCATCTTAAACACAAACAATCTAGAAGTCCGTCTCAATTCATCCCACACTCTGTCTCTGCCGCCACAGGTTTGGCAAAAACCGCAAAGACGAGAGGCAAGGAGACAAGATGGAGCGGAAGGGGTCCAGCAAGAGCAAGATGGAGGAAACTCAGGCCACTGAAGAGGACATGCAGAGAATGAGACTAGAACAGGAGAGGTGAGCGTCTGCGTCCCGGTCCCCGTAAAAAGCCTCTCAATTAAGCCTAAACACCGCTGCCCGGAAAATTATCAAACTGTCTAATTAAGTAAATGGCGTCCAGGGAGGTAAAAGTTCTAGGAAAGCTCTTAGATGTCATTGGTGTAAACGGTCAAGAGCTTTTATAACGGTGCATTAAATGAGCACGTATGGATTGTTTGTTTCTTTTGTGCTCCTGAACGGAAGGAACCAGGCTGATAATGGAGGTTCTTTGGGCCGGGGACTAAATGGAGGCCCTTAGAGAGGGCACTGAATGAAAGGGGTGTTGTTATTTTTGTTACAGCGTGAGGCACATTTTCAGTCATTTAAATTCCCTGTCTCTCAAATTATTATAGATGTGGTTTCTAGGCAGATGTTCTTTTCTCTCTATCACACAAAGATGAGTAAAAGCAGAGCAGTCATTTTAATTAGAAATAATGTCATATAATATAATACAATAGTGTTTTATATGATTATTATATAATATTTCATTATATATATATATATATACTTGTATATAGTAGAGATGTCCATTGGGGATATTTTATCAAAATATGAGGAAAAAATATATATATTTTAAATATGAGTGAAGAACAAAACACTAAACTTGGTCAAGATATTTATCTTCCAAAATTATTTGGCAAACTGTATGCAAATTGTTTATAACCTAATTAATACTTTAATTCAAATAAATGGTTTTCTTTTGACCTTTGTGTTTATCAGAGGATCCTGAAAATAAAATGTATCACTGTTTCCACAAAAATATGAAGCAATTGTTTTCAACATTGATAATAATCAGAAATAAGCATCAAATCCTCATATTCTCCTGATTTCTGTAGGATCATGTGACACTGAAGACTGGAGTAATGATGCTGAAAATACAGCTTTGATCACAGGAATACATTACACTTCAAAATATATTACAATACAAAATAGTTATTATTAAATCATTATAATGTTTTCATAATGTTGCAGTTTTTATTGTATTTGCGATAGTTCACATGTACATATATTCACATGTATTTGTAGACATTGCCTTTAAATGTATGTGTTTGGATCGGCCTTCACATTATACAGCCATAAAACAAATGAAGTTTGTAGTCAAGCCTCTGTTGGCGATGCCACATAATTGAAACATAACAATAGGCTCAATCCCATGTTTAGCGGAGGCGTCGCTCAGGCCCTGCGATGACAATAAGCCGTCGTCCACTCAAAGGAACATCTGAACCCTGTTTCTAAGCGCTTGTCTTGTCCCTGACACTCTCTATGGGCTCTGGGAACCGGGCTTTGGCTGCCGGCCCAACACATTGCCAGCTCTACCCTAAAGACAGCAGGCTTTCCAGGCCCCGATCTTACGCGTCGACCACCTGGAGCCCTTAGAAAACCCGGGAAAAGCGGCAGAAATGTCGGGAGAGAAGTGTTGGCCGGCTGCGATGCATTCGCTAACCCCTGCTCTTATTTACACTCATTTGTCTGGATTTGTTTTCCACATTTCCCACATTGCGCGGCTTTGTTTTTTTTGTTTTTTTTTATAAAGCTCTCTGTTATCTTTCCTTTTTTCCTTTTCTCACCTCTGCCATTTTCCTTGAGTTGATAGCAGGGAATCCAGAAGGGAAATCGGTCTGTTATAATAATAATCTGCCCGGCCGGCACATGCTGATGCCATATTCAAAGTCTCTCACCAGGGAAACTGACAGCTAGGAAAATCAATTACCTTATTTTTAGTGGTGTTATTACACGCCGTGCTACAGGTAAGACCGTTGTGTGTGTGTGTGTGTGTGTGTGTGTTAGTGTGAGTGTGCGTACGTGCACGAGCAGGGGCTTTGATTGATTATACGAGGCGCAGGGACCAGGCCATTTCTACACACTTCTGAAATTATAGATCAGGTGATAGGTGGCGCTGATGGCTATTGGAGGTGATGTTTCCAGCAGCGCTAAAACAAGCCACGGGGATCCGGGAAGAAGAGGACGCCAAAGCCAGCTTTCCCTGACACGACCGATCGTTAATTCCAGCTGACGTCTTGACAGGGGCTTTTAGTGATCCAGAAGGAGAAGGCAGCCCAAAGGTTGGCTAGATTAATTTTCATAACGCGCCACCATTAGCCTATCTATTTCTGGCGGGGAGGGCACAGTCTGCTTTTTAGCACACCTGACCCTCAAGGATGTTTATGAGATTCATCTGCGACTGGAAGCTCTGGCTTTAGCACATATTCTGCCGGATTGTTGGATGACTTCATTCTCACAGAATGCTTTTCAGCTGTTAGTTTTAGGCTGATGGTTATAGTGAGGTTAAAGGAAGAGTTCACCCAAATATGCAATTCTATCATTGTTGTCTAAAATGTTTGTGCCACAAGCACATTTATACTGATATTATACAGACATTGATACCCATATTACGCTGTTACACTGATATCATTCAGCAGCAATGCTATTAAAATGGGCAAATGACAAATAGATTACTCACATATAACATAACATTTTGTATTTATATAATATATGTGTGTGTACATACAGTGTGTGTATGTATGTATGTATGTATATGTATATATATATATATATATATATATATATATATATATATTCAATAATTGTAATATTTTAATGTTTTCATATTTTAATTTACGAGAATAGTTCTTTAGTAATCAGAATATGCCCTGTAATGTCAAAAGGAATAAATATTTTTGTGGTTTTACTTCCACATCTGCTGGAAACTTAAGTGAATATAGGTATATTTGTGGAGTTTTGCAAAAATATAGGTATTGGCACATTTATCCATTGAGCCTATATATTGCCTATATGTTAAGAATTCATATTTTGGAAAATTTCCATTTTCACTTTTGTGTACAGTTTTCTGTTTAACTAATTGTGTACAGTAAGTATGTACAGTGGCCTCAAAAAGCATTTGAACTTAAAAATGTTTGAATGCATTAGATCACAAAATATCAAACCAAGTGACATTTATTTGAATGACAAAAAGCACATGCACTTTTTTTTAAGGACAAAAATAGGTTTGAAATGAGATAACACTCAAAATGAAGACAAAAAGTGGTCGTCAAACATTAGTGTAGGGTCGTTGCTCTTCTAGGGCACATCTGTGAACCCGGGGACCAGATGACCTCCAGATGAATTGCAATGCATTTTTTAAGAGTGGCTTTTTGGGGGCCAGTGTATCAGTGGAATAACATGAGATTAAAATATGCAAAACTGCTCAGAAGCAGCACTGGTGCTCGCAGACGTGATTTGGAGTTAAGTTGATGAAGTGTTGCCATCAGTTGCATTTGTTTTTGTCACAATCGAGTAAATTGTAAGCAGCTGCGTAGCAACTTCCACCAATCCTTAGCTAGTCCTCAACAAACTGAATTTTCCATTCGTCATCAAGGGCTTGAACAGCCTGAAGCTGCAGTCTGCAGGAACACGGTGGCCATTATGGGGTCTTGTTTATGCCTGTTGCAGTCCTGTCCGCCATATGTAAGTTGACTGACGGACCACCATGGCAGGACGCCATTTACAACATGTGTGTGTGTAGGCAACATAACCGGCTAAAGATATACCAGTGGCTTTCATCCTCCTCTGTGTATTTACATTTGGCTGATCAGGCTTCGTACACACAGCAAAAATGGCCCGAGCAAACATTATGAGAAGCTTCATGGTAAACTACTTCTCATCCCGCATTTATCATGGTTATTAGCTTATCTTCTTGTCTCCATTAGTGTTAATCAGTGACTAGCACAGCTCTGGTTCTGCTCAGGCTTCCCGCTCTTCAGCAAAGCTTCCTCTGGATTGTGTTGGCTTCCTGATACTGTGTAATGCTCAGAGACACGGCACTGTTATAATCAACAGCGGTTATCTCAGCTAGCGTCCTCTTTTCTTCGTCCGGAAGCGTGGACTTTGAGTGTGCGCTGGTTGTGGGATTGAAAATAGCGTTAGGAACGCACTTGGTCAACTTTTCCAGCCAGAAGACCCACTATAGCAGTGTTTCACAACCTCTCATGTACCCTTAAACCCCAAGTCTTCGTGGGCAATTCCTTGATTTTGTGTTACTTTATTAATACCATTCAGCAGCAATTCTATTAAAACAGACGAATAAAGAATCTGTATTTTATAACTGCATTTATTTTTTATATTGATTTGATGTGCTACAACACTTAATATATTACATTGTTATGAAGGATGCCGAGGTAATGAGAGCAGTATTAATTTAGTATTTTTATATATAGTATTTAGTATATTTTATAATATTTTGAAAAAGCTTATTTATTTTCAGGTTTCATTTACATTGAAGTTTTTGTAATTTTGTCATGTGATTTTGTCCTTTTTTTCATTATTTTGCAAAAACTGTGGGGGAGTATTTGTAGTACTTCAACTTACACTTATTTTTAGTTAGTTACCAAGCCAACATTTCAAATTTTGTTTAATATTTTATTTTATTTTAATGCACACAATTTTTAGTTAACACTTGCAATACTGGTAATGAGCACTGATGTAGAAATGCACCTTTTTAGTAATGTCTTGAATGATCTTAAAATATAATATTCATACAAATCACATTACAAATAATTAATACAAGTTTTTTTCTTTAATCGCTATTTACTAAATATAATAATATAATATAATAAATTAATATAGTATAATATAATAAATTGTCAACATTTCTTTCTTTTTTTATCCAAATCTTTCCTTATTTTTCCTTTCTGGATCACTTTACATTTTTACTTTGTGTCCCTATGCTTGCCTTATTAATTCATTTTATTTATTTATTCATTCATTCAACTTTATTTTATTAATTCATTTTCCATCACCGATTTTGCAACTCTTTCTCCATTAACTCTGCCTGGGATTGCCTTTTGGGCTCCATATATTTCCAACATTTCATTTTTTGACGCATTAATGCGTGTTACTGGTAATCACAGCTGATCTTTCCCCTCGCATTGAGGCGGTAATTTTGTTACAAAATAATTAGTATTGTCGTTCTGCTTTGTCAACGAGGTCATTGTGTGGCGGAGCCTTTTGTAACAGTTCACCGCTTGACTGGACCAATTACCTTCAGACCAGACTATATTCATAATCACATCTATATTCCTCTATGCTTGTGGAAGGACTGCATGACGATGGCTGATGAAACTTGTTTTGTTCATTTGTTTCGGTATATCGAATGCCGAGGAGGGATGTTAAAATACACACTCTCCATGTGGTGAAGTAACTCAATATTGGCATGCTATCTTATTTACACTTAAAAACTACAAACGGAAGAGTGAGATCTGCCTCGCGGCCATTGGTGTGAACGCCTCGTTCTCTCTCTAAACTGAATTAAACATTGTTATACATATGGAGG
>CM060639.1:25185768-25198268 GCA_030578275.1 Meda fulgida
CAGGGGCTGGTTGGGCTAGACCTCTTCTTCAATGTGCTCATTTCCCCATTCAAACACAGATATCGCTCTCACAGATTTGATTTGGCCATTATAGGCACAGCGCCAGAGGCATCGTGCTCCTATTGAGTTTCCGTAACTTGTCATAACACGGTTTTTACTGGCAGAAAGGTGACATCAGTTTTTAAGTCGACGGCAGGTGGACTGGAGCCTCGCCAGCGTAAGATATCAACCTTCAAATGTGAAAGAAACCGCATGTAACTGTTCAAGGGATGAACTCTGTGAACCAAAAGGTTGGAGAAAGACAGAAAGAGAAGTTAAAGTCACCATGAAATCACAATTGACAGTTTCTTGCAGTAAATTATTTACTTCTTGTGCCTCATAAACTTTAATCAAAATCTCTTCTCTGATGATGTGGGTGGGGCTATAACCTGTCACTCACATGAGATCAGCCAATAGCAAACCACAACCATCCAATCAATTCCCCACAGACACAATCAAGCCCCGCCCACATTTGTTCTTCTAGATGTGTTTCACTCGGATATACTTCAAATACAGAAGAAAAGACTATAGCAGCTTCCATTTCATGCCCACTTTAAAACTCCCACAATGCACGCACACACACACACACACACACACACACACATATGAAAATATGCTGATGTTGATTTCCAAGTGTTTCCTAGACTATTAGCGTGAGTCATAAATGCACACAATTCTAGCACAGCGAATTGGATTTCCTCAAGCAGGATGGCGAGAGAGAGAGACAGTCAATGGCATTGTAATTGTATTAGACTCTGACAGAGAGAAAACGCTCATTGTTGGTAAATTAGATTGCGCTTATGAGAACGTGTGGAAACATTCAGTCTTGCTAGCTGGGAAAGTCCTACATATCTTCTCGGCCCGGTGCAGCTGTCAATCAAACGACTGACAGATAGATGTCAGGGGTCAAAGGTCAACCCTGACCTGGGGTGGTGAGAAGGTAGGGTACTTAAATTCTTACAAAAGGCTCAGGTTTTTTTGTGATGGGGCATCCAGAGCCCATCTGGATCTGATGAGATGGGTGGATACCAAAGACAGAGGTCACCCTACAGGAGTCTTTCCCGTCGTCCACACCGGCCTTTCCTCTTATTCCACTACCATCCCATTCCCGAGGATCTCCTTTCCCTCAACACAGCACTTAGAACGACACATGTGGCCTATTAGACAATAAAGACTCATTCAGTTCAGCCCACCAGGAGCGGCCTTTGAAAAAGCCCAGCACAGAGAAACACAGGGAGGTTGAGGGAAGGCAGAAAGAGGCGTTTGGCGGAAGATCAGAGCGATCTGAAGGAGAAATCACTCCCTTCTTCTTGGGAAGACTTCCCACTGGCTGTTTTAGGGAATAGTATACTGTATGCATTGACAACCTTCTGCAAGGAAGAGGCCACAGCCTTTATCATGAGCCGTTTGAAATGCATTCAGAAAGTAGAGGTTTGAATGAACGGGGCCTCGGCTGTCTCGCTTCTGTTTCCCTTTAGAGGAATCCACTAATAGTGAAGTAAAGCAGGACTGGCAGATATTCCGCCGCCCGTGATGCCAGTAGGGGGTCTTGAGCCCAGCCGGGAGTCTCAGATTGACCAAGAGGGTCTGTTTTCCAATTCGTAGCGGCTCACATAAAAGCTTCCGTTCTTCCGGGCTGGAATAAATGTATTACATTTCTGACGGATTAACAGATATTGCTTTTGATGATGTTTTTTGAGGGCAGTTTCACAAAGGTGGAAATAAATTCCAAGAGATTACCCATCGGGTATGTCCACACTAGATGTTAGAATCATCTCTAAAAGTACATTTACAACATCAAATAGCTTCTAGTACCCGTTCACATGTTCTTAACCCTTGAAGACCGCTGGGAGACCGCGACATTTGACTCCCATTTGCTGTATATGCTACTCTACTGCGTTCTACTTTCATTATTGTCTCTTTTTAGCATTGCTTCATCATTTTGACTCCACAACTCATATAAAAATGAGTGTATCTTACAAACTAATTTGTGTAAACAGTTCAAATCAATTGTGTGTAGTTTTAATGTTTTATGCAAGTTTTTTACATTGACAAGTTTGAGGTTGACATTTGTGGTATTTCTGTATTTAATAAAATATGTAGAAAAAAACGATTTTAATTTTTTAGTTTTGAGCTATTTATCTAGGTACTATTGATTTATTACATACATAGCCTTCACATGTGGGGTGTAAGGATTGTTTTGATGGATGGCATATGAAAATGCTCAAAAGAATGACAGCACAGCATGTAAAAATACTAAGATATACTCTGGCAGAATTGCTCTATGGCAGGTCATAAAGGGTTATGCTTAATAAGCAGATAATGCATGTGACCATGTAAACGTGTTAACCTGTTTTCCTTCATCAGAGTAAAGTCATAAACGGCTTAAACATAAACCGATCATCACGTCTAGATTTTTGCCCCTTGTGCCGATTTCGGCCTGCATGTAAACGCATTTAATCTGATTTCTGTCGCTTATTGAAGTGTGCATGTGTGATACGTGACAGGAAGGCGTCCTTACTGTGAATTCAAGCGCATCCAGACAGAGCGAGTGTTTCACAGTAAAGGAGGAGGAAATATATATCGCAAAATCACTCTTTCTGGAGTCTAAAAATGATAAAAGTGCTCTCGACTCGTGCAGCAGAAGAAGAAGAAGTGGAAGAGTCAAAATGATGAAAATGAAGAGTCAACATATGAGCCGCTGACATGCTGCAGTACTCTTCTTCAGTTTATAACGCTTTATTTAACATCACAACCGACAGAACAAATGAAATACTCTCAGTCAGATACGCTAATTATTACATTTTGACCACCAGGAAATAACCTGATTTATTATTTTAGACTTGAAAACATGATTTACTTGCTTTATCGGGCTATTGGTTTGCATGTAAACGCGGACAACAGGTTATTTTAATAAGCAGATTTCTGTGTGTTATCGGTGTATTGGTGTGGATGTAAACGTGCTCATTGATGACACAAATGTATGGAACCAAATATTGAAATTGAAGTTGAGTGTGTACAGCCATTCAATTCAATTCTCATTTATTTGTATTGCTCTTTTCACAAAACACATCGTTTCAAAGCAGCTTTACAGAAAATCCACGAGTCCACATTACAATTTTGAGTGATCTGTTATCAGAGGAACCTTTTATGTATTTCAGAAATGTACATGTAAATCACACAGTTAGCTAAAAATGTATAAATTTAAACCATGTAATAATTTAAGGCAGAAACAATGAGCTCATTAAATTGTTTGTTATCATTGGCGCATGTTGATTCCGAGTTTGCGTCTAAAGCTCGAGATGTTTTGTGTTTGCAGAATTCAAGCTAAGACGAGGGAGCTCAGAGAGCGACAGGCCAGAGAGCGAGACTACGCTGAGATCCTGGACGTCAGCCGGACCTTCAGCTCAGACGAGGAGCACACGTACGCTGGCATCGGCTCTCTGGACTCGTCCCGGGACAGCAGTCTGGATCTGAGCCATAACCCCGGTCCGGAGAGTCCTCGAGACCTGCCGATGCCCATAGAGGCGCTTTACGCACAGGTCAACAAGCCCCGCACCGGACGCCAACCCTCCACAGACAGGTAAGATCTCCCAGGCTTCATCCTTCAGGATCGGGACTCTGATTCTGAGAGTTTAAGTAATACTCGGCTGGCATAACTGGACAATAAGATGTTCTTGACTTGAAGGACGCATCCTTGGGTGTATATTTCTAAAGCTTTGCATAATGCAGTGCTGGCGTGTTTTCTGGCTGTCGTGAGCTGTCAGATATTTCGTGTTTGCTTGAGGTTGGACAGGGGGAAGGGCACCCTCGCTTTTGAAGTTTCTTTTATTTTGCTGAGAAAAGAAAGGTTCTCTGCAGTCCTCTGACTAATAGAAGGTGCTCTCCCTTTATATTTGTCTGTGCCTGGAAGTTTTAAAAATGAAAAGCTGCTTTCATCCGCTCTTTGTAGTGTGAAAAAATGAAAGTCAAACAAACAGTGTTATCAGATTTCTCTCCTGTGTCCCACCGGCTGCTTTTATAGCACTGGTAAATCATTGATAATTCTCTGGATGGGAAAATTTAATAACCAGCAGGCTCCTTTATTATCACGGATCATGTCAGATCCACCAGCGTTTGCCTCGACGTGCACAGAATCTCTGGAAACTGTTAAAGGAAAGAACATCAACTTTATTCTACAAACTGCAGTTTTAAACATCCCATGTAATGGTTTAACAAAAACAGTTTTCCTTCCTGTGTTTACATATCTTCTATTGACCCTTATGAAAGAGAAGTAAGCTTAAGAATACTTTTAAAATGAGTGGTTACTGCGGAAATATATGACTTTAAATGAATATACTTACAGTAACTAACAGTTTTCGGACACTAAATTGCAATTAAATGAAAATGTATTATAGTTTAATTTAATATTAAATGTAATTAGTTGAACTTTATAATTTTTTCGATCCAGTTAAGTAGGATTTTAGTACACCTTTAATAATTACTTCTATTGTGTTTGCAGTGTGGTTAAAGTTTACTCCAACGAATGTATTGACAAACATTTATGTAAACTAAAATATATTTGAATGTCATTTCTATTGATACTTGTATGTCATATATTTGATATATTGCATATTTGTAAATGCAATTATTTTATATTTAAAATATATTACATTTAAATGTAAAAGTGAATATCACACTACAGTAAAAAAGTATTTCACATGTGTGTCAACACATCAAAATAAGTGGACTTCTTTAAAGCATGACAAAAGATTATTAAAACAGTGATACTTCTTTTAATAAATGCACTTTAAAGTAAGACTTGATTTGACTACAAAGTGGCAGTGCACTTTTTTAAAGTATACTTGCTGTAAGTGTGTTAAGTGGCCTTTTATTTAATTAATATTACTGTATTTGACCAAATACAGTTTTTAAAAAATATACTTTTACGTTCAAGTAAGTACATTCAAAATAAGTGCACTTCTTTTTCACAGTGAGAAACAGGAAGTTTGGGTTGGACATATTGGAGAAAAAAATCTCCTAATCATATTGTAGAAATGTGCAAACTTGCTAGTGACTAAAAGCTCCAAAAGTTTGAGTCTAAGAGCAGTGGTTTCAGCTTTATTCGTCTTCTGTGTTGATGCCGACTTATGGTTTGTGTTTTAGACACTGTATATTTGATGCTGGGGATCGACCTACATTTGTTGTGGTGAAAAGAGAATATCTTTTAGATATATAGAAGCAATATATTCCAAAGTGCCACAGTTTCCGTTCTGATTCATTGCTGTTTTTACTGTATTTATGACAAATGTACCAATAAACAGCCATCAGTGTATGAACAAACAACGGGAAATTCACTCCAGCATTACAGCGTGTTCACAACGAGGAATTACCACAATTGCTCTATTAATCTTGTGGTTATGAAATGGTTAGCGGTTAGTTATGGAAATGCTATGAAAGGCCAGCGTGTCTCTTTGCTAAACGGTAACGACTCTCTGTGGGTTTAGTGAGGCGCAGTAATTGGCCCGTCACCGGCAGTGAAGCAGAGGCAGTGATTGACATATGTCACTCTGGGTGTGTGACCTTTCCCAGGGTGCAGTGGGAAGGGGATTATTATTACGTGGCCAACTGCTGTTCTCCCAGCAGGATCGTCCCCCCCCCCCCCCACTGTCAGGAGATCACCCGCTTACACCCCCTGCTATCTGGCCACAGTGTGAATATGACAAAGTTACGCCGTCACTCAGTCATCTGGCTAATCGTTGTGCCAATATCCATGGTGGCAGTGAAAGGGCAGCGGTCCCCAGTGCCCGCACTATTACTGAACGCTGCATTCATTTATTCATTTCAACTACAAGGGTATGTTGTTATAATATAAGAAGGCATTTCATTTTAATATTTGTTTTAATATTATTTTAATATACATTATTTTAAATAATATTTTATTCACTCTAACAAATGCTGGGTTGTTTGAAACATTGACAAACCCGACCGTTGGTTTTAAATGTGTAAATTAAATTTTTTAAGACCAGCGGTTGTTATTGTCCATATTTGACCCAAAAAAAGAGAGTATACGTTTGTTAGAATGAAATTATTTATACTTGTTTAAATAATTATTCATTATATAAAATAAAAAATATATATTATAAATCATTTGCATATTATTTTGTATCATCACAACACCAACAACAACATTAAGAAAAACAACAATAATTATAATGATGATAATTATAATTATAATAATCATAATAATAACATTACTAGGGTAGTTTGTTTGTTTGTTTGCTTACTATTACTAGGGTAGATTACATTTGTAAGGATTAAATAAACAACAGCAACTACTAATACTATTATTAATATATTTGCCAATGACTAACTTTTTTTTTTTTTTTTTTTTTTTTTGCATGTGTGTAAGTTTGAAGGAAGAGATCAAGTAGAGAAATTCTTGAAAATCTTGTTTTATGATTCTCAAATCGAGTTCTTCTCATTCCAGAATGTGAAACCACTGCTGTTGACCGTCCTGCAAGATTCATAATCAATGTTTTATAGATGTCTGGTGTTCTGTTTTCTGCCGTGTGCATACTCTGTTGTTGATTCTGAAGACAAGAAAAGACACACACAGGAGGATATACAAAACAAAAAAATCCAGAAGATGCATTCATAGAAACTAGGAATTTGTGGAATTCATATCACGTTAATTGAAATTAACTGTGAGCTAAACTAATGAGCATGCAACCTACAACCAGGGCTCCTTGCTCAAATTCTGTTTCATGAATTCCTGCTCGTTTTCTGTTTATTGATCAAATAAATAGCCAGAAGCAAATACAGATCTTTTCAGCTCATTTAGTGACATTAAGATATTTTCTGAAATTCCAGCATAAACATGTTACTAACTTTAATATATATATATATATATATATATATATATATATATATATATATATATATATATATATGTTCTCTCTAATTAATCTCTGTACTGTCCAGGGTGAAGGATTAGCAGAGTTTATGAGACTATAAGTTGCATGTGGACGATCTTAAATAGACACATTATACTGAAACTTCTTTCCTTTTTAAATAAAAAAAATAAAATAAAATGTTTCTTTCAGAAAACAGTCATAAAGCTTGACTCAAACTTGCTTGGCATCTGATTACATGCACATCATCCTGTGTATATATTAACTTCACACTGCTTTGCATATCACTTAGAATCAAACCTTTGAGAAATAAGTTGTAATATTTGTCGTCGCTCTGGAATAAATTGCATACTTTCATTCGTATTTGGCTGCGAGGGCTGTAATCTATGTAAATGGCGTAATGCATTCAAATTCTAGACAGTCACATCACTCCATTTGAAAGGCCTGACTCCCTCAGTGGATCCAAACAAACCCCAAACAAACATTTGCATTTCTAAATGAAAGCTAATAGAACTTTCATAGCTCCTGAAATAAACAGTCCTCGAGTGAACGTCACCTTTAGCTCATTATAAAGAGATACGTGGGATTTGACGAGAGTAAAAAGTTTTCTCAGAGCTGTTTTCTTAAACATTGAAGTGTTTATTCTCTTAAAGAAGTGGCACAGAGGGAAAGTGATTTCATCTCTTCACAGAGAGCACTGGTGAGGAGCGTTTCCTGTGTAACGTGCACTGAACAGGAAGTGGATACGACTCAGTGAGGGTCTGTTCAAATCCTGTCAATCACAGACAACCACTGAAGCCTGTGTCAGAATCTCACGTCGCAAGAGAATGTACACTGTAAAAAACACTGGGTTAAAAGCAACACAGTTTGGGTTCCAACTCAAGGACTGGGGACATATTGGACAGAACACGTGTTGGGTTGTTTATTTAACCCATCATACTGGGATGATTCATTTGTACTACACTCTAAAAATTGCTGGGTTGTTTTAACCCAAATTTGGGTAAAATATGGACAAACCCAGCCATTGTGTTACTTTTTTTTTATTGCATTTTGAACCCAATGTTTGAGTCTGTCCATATTTTACCCAAAATTGGGTTAAAACAACCCAGCATTTTTTAGAGTGTATAGTACTAGCTTTTTTCTTTCTTTTTTACTTCATACATGAATTAATGTTTACGGATTAACTTAAATCCTCTAAACGTAAAAAAAATAAAAATACTCCACACACCACTGGTTTGCATGATAATTCCTTTATTATTGATCATATTTTACGGTGTATTTTATATAGTTTTGAATACATATGCCATACATGTAAGCTCGTTTAACAAATATTAGAAGTAAAAATGAAACATTGAACATGTTTGTCCCGTTTCCACCGTACCGGCGCTGGATCTCGTGCCAGAGCTTGTATCATGTTTAGTGGGGGAACTATAACTCCAGACTCGTAGCTGAAATATGCTGTGACTCCATAACCTGTCCATAACCAATCAGTGTACAGATCTGAGAACATATTTTAACTTTCTAAGCATTTATATTCTGTATCTTTTTTTAATAAAATCATTCAAAAAATTTCAAGGAATCAGGCGTTTCAATCACGTGAAAACACCAAAGCCTACGATAAATAACTCAACCCCTGGGTTGTTATATCTGACCCAGGAGCTGGGTAACACAAAAACTACCCAAGCCTACCCACAAAAAAGCTCAACCCTGGATTTGGGTTGAAAAAAAGAACCCAAGATTTTTAAGTGTACAGGTTATATTTCATTAATTTTCACCAAATCAAAAGAAACTGATCATCTTCAGATCTTCAGGCTTGTTCGCATTGCCTCAGAAAAAGTCCAAAGCGCCAGTCGCCGTTGGGTTTGGTGGATCACTGTTAACCCTCTTTGCATTTGTTGGATCCAGCCTTAAGTCACATAACACTTTTGTCCCACTTACAATTCACTGGCTAAAACTGGTAACTCAAAGCTCTTGACATGCAGTGTGAGTTTGAGCGCTGAGAGTTAGTCGATGAGTTCAAAGCGCCGGGCGATGTTGAGTCTCAAGCAGTGAATCTCTGATACGCCTGAGGGAAAGATCTAGCACTGCTGTTTACTCCAGATCTCAGTGCGGGAACATGCTCTCTTTTCCCAGCAATCACTCCCATCTCTCTGGGATGGCCACACATCTGCTGACTTCCATGGGACGTTTCATGACGGATGCTTTTTGCATGGAAAAAGAGAGAGAATGCATTGACACTGTTCATTTTCCAGCATGTTCAAATAAATATCCATTATGCTGGCCTGGTCACCGTACATTCCCCACAGCCAGTACACAAGCCATTGATTTATTGGTATTAAAAAGTGAGGTGAAGCTGTAAATGTGCAGGATAGTGGAGTCTATTGGATACGGGCTACAGTGATGTAAAACCGTGGTGCCGTCATGGTAAACAAGCCGAAGCGAGTTGCGTGCCGAGGACTCATGGGCAAAATTCAATCAACATATTAGAGGTCACAGTCCTGCATCCCAAACATCTGCAGCCTGGGATTGTTAACATTTGCATGTGAGTTCTTGTCTACGCGGCAATAACCCATGTCTACAAAATCAATAAAAGCCTTTTTATTTTTTTTCTTCTTGGCCAAAAATGCATCCACAGAACAGGCCGTTCAGATCTTTAAAGACAAAAACCCTCAGCGGAAACAGAAAAAGCGCTTCATCTCACCATTCTGCAGCTGGACAAATATGCTCAGACAATTACCGAGCGTCTGGGTCCGGTTGGTCTGCCTTTAACAGCGTCCCAGTCGAAGGTCAGAGTGGCAGTAAAGCGTGGAGAGTCCCGGCTCTCTGCCCTGTAAAAGGGTTAGTAATATTGGGCCTGGGCTTGTGAACACACCCTCCTGCTTTTACAGTCACTCCATTATCCAGATTCTCTCCCTTTATTACTGCCGTTTCATTGGTCCCCTTTGAATGAATGAAAGGCGGCTGGAAACGAGTCCAGAATCCGTGCATGTGTGTTAAGAGGCATTGAGGTTTCTAGTGGGCAGCACTTTACCTCACATCTCACAGACCGTAGTCACGGTACATTTCAGATCAATTTGATATGAAACAAAACAAGGTTATTAGGGATGGAAGTACAGCCTGTTCAATATGTTCTGCCGTTGAGTAGCTGGGCGTTGACCAGCAAAACATGCAGAAGTATGTGAAAACATTTAGTGGATAAAATCCTTTTTAAATCGGGTTGTGAAAAAAACTTGATTTATACATTAGATGTTTATCGGATCATGAAATTGTATGGCAGGTGGTTGAAAAATAAGACGTCAGGCTTAAAGTTACTACATTCTGATAAAACAAAAGAATAAAATTGAAAGGATGGAAAACTTTATTTTGGAATAAAATGCACTACTGAACTGTTCAGTAAAACCTGGAATGTGTGTTAAGAGAGAAGCTAAATCTTTATGTAATGTTGTCTTTAAGACTACATTTGTCTATTGTTTTATATATATATCTTTTTTTTATTAAGTGTTTCTAAAGTTAATAAGCTAATTAGTATCATTCAACAGCAGATGTTTTTGGAGTTGCTTTGCTTTGTGTGTTTTGTTTTGATTTGCTTTGTTAAGCCATTTTTATTTGAGTTAGTTTTGAAGTCATGAAATTAAAATGATTTATTTAGTTACAGTTTTTTGTCCTCATTTAGTTAATTTGCATTAGTGATAATAACTCTGTTGCGTGTTGGTGGTTATGTCTTTAAATATGAGCCGAATATGATGATCGCAGGACATGCCACTGTCTAAAAGACCTGATTTCAGTCTGTTCAGTTTAACACAGCATTGAAAGAAAGTGTAGTTACTGCATTTTGCATTTGGATGTCAGAATAATCAATGTGTCGTGTTCCAGGAATCGTTTTGGAATCGAATCACGACATTGGAATGAATTGTAATTTAATGAATGTACTGTACTGTCAAGCCTATTGTCTTTGCATGAGGTTAACTGAGAGTTGTAGCTTGTGTGTGTCACAACAACAAACAACAACAACCTTTATTTATAAAGCACATTTAACACAATACAAAATTGATCCAAAGTGCTGTACATAGTGCATAGCAGAACTACGCTATAAAAACAATCACAGGTTTCCAAAAGCTAAAGAATAAAAATGTGTTTTCAGAGTAGATTTAAAAATATCCAATGAAGGAGCAGACCTCACATGATAATGAAGAGCATTCCAAAGCTTAGGACCCGCGACAGAAAAAGCCCGATCACCTTTTGATTTGTAGCGACATCGTGACATATTTAAAAGCAAGTGATTTGAAGATCTAAGTGCCCTAGCAGGACAGTATGGCACAATAAGATCACAAATGTACCTTGGTACCAGACAACGCCTTGTATACAAACAAGGATCTTAAAATCAACTCTAAACTTAATGGGAAGCCAGTGAAGGGATGCCAAAACAGGAGAAATATGATCCCTCTTTTTAGACCCAGTCAAAAGTCTTCCGCATTTTGAACAATTTGTAATCACGATAGTGTAGATTGAGGAAGACCTCAATAAAGAGAGTTGCAATAGTCTGATCGTGATGTTACAAATGCATGAATTGCAACTTCTAAATCTTTGCTTGAAAGAACATTCTTCAACTTTACAATTGATCTTGAATGGAAAAAGCTTCCTCTAATAACAGCACTAATTTGTTTGTCGAAAAATAGTGAAGAGTCAAAGATCACTCCAAGGTTTTTGATTTGTTTGCATAGTTTTTTTGAGAGAGGACCTAACTGGGCTTTCAGAGCAGGAGTGGAATCTGCCGGACAACCCAGAATTAAAACCTCTGTTTTATCCTCATTTAACTGCAGAAAATTATTTGTCATCCACCTCTTAATATCATCTACACACTCCAATAACACATCAAATGAAGCAGTGTTGTCAAGCCTTACTGGAAGGTAAAGCTGAGAATCATCTGCATAGCAGTCACGTCTTTGATGCATATTATTTGATTGACAGCTGCTCCCATTAGAGCAAGACTCTGTAAGCTGCTCGAGCTCAAAGTGAAGAGAGAGAGAGAGAGAGAGAGAGAGAGAGAGAGAGAGAGAGAGACATCAGTATTAGCAAGAATGGTGTAAAGAGCATCACCTCTCTCCTTCTCTTTCACTCTAAATCCCATATTTCCTGACTTTGCACACTACTTAAATTTTATTATGAAGTGCAAGGATCTCAGTAGCTGTTAAGTGTTAGCAGCTGCCATTTTGTGCTGGTAGCAATTGTACTTTTTTGCTTTGCCTTCTTTATTCGTGTGCTTTGTTTTGGGTTGGGGATATGTGATGGTAGGGAATGATAATTGGCCCGGAAGGCCGTTAATCCCAACAGACGAGAGCTCTTCACATCTCTGAGCCGACTCTTTCACAGTTTTCCTGCTGTGTCCATGTCTCCGCTTTCTTGGCACTGCAGACTTTGACCACTGGGCATCAGGGAATGGCCTTTCTTTCTTGCTTTGCATTTTGTGGGATTTTGTTGAGAAGAAAAATGCAGAAATGCATTAAAAGCACAGCCTCAAATCTCCAAAAACGCTACTTTTATGGAAATGGAAAAAACACTGTATTTTAA
>CM060639.1:25203268-25398268 GCA_030578275.1 Meda fulgida
TTTATTCGATTCCTGATGGCAAAAAGATCACATCTTTAACCCTGCGTGACTCCATGACGAATGCAGGCTCATATCCAGTGTTTTATGTTTGAGAGAGACCTGTGCTTAGATATTAGACATCGCCGTAATGGCCTTTTCTGGGTCACCGACGGTTCTTTCTGTTTTCCGTCTTCTACTGTACGTCTGAGCTCTTCTCGAGAGTTTTCATATGATGGATAACCCAATTCGCTAACGTAATCACAGATCCCTCAGCTAGCATAACATCCTGGCTCTCATTCCCCCGTCACACACCTCCCCAAAAATAGCGTCAGTAATAAATGTGATTGGAAAAGCAGGAGTGTGATGGAAGAGTGCAGAGGCGATCTGAATCACACCAGAGGATTACCGTCCCCCATTCACGCTCCTTCTTCATTTACTTCTCCATCCTACGGTATTCCCCCACTCACTTTTGCTGTCTTATCTATTTCCTTTCTTTCTGCGCTCATTTACGCACCCATCCTCTGGTGGCCCTCTGAGGATCTTCATCTTGTTTGTTTGATACTGTCGTCACTGCTTTCTCACGTTTCACATTTGTTTCACTCTTGCTTTTCTTGGTTTCTTGCCAGGTATGCAATCTGTCTGAGTTGTTCCCAATGCTATTGAGAACTCATGCTTGTTAGTTTCAGGCTGGACGGTATGTGGAATACCCTTGGCATGCAATGTACAAAAATAATAATAATATTGTATATATTGTGATAATTTTAAGCTTCCACACTAGATCACACTAAGTGTTGCATCTTATCATTGCCCAAAAATCATCTTCAGATCATCTGTCAGTTCTTTGGAATTGAGTTGATTAAAATTATTGATTCAATGATTCATTTGAATGAATCATCAGAAGTGGGTAAAGAACTCCCTGTACCATTTATATATATATATATATATATATATATATATATATATATATATATATATATATATATATGTGTGTGTGTGTGTGTGTGTGTGTGTGTGTGTGTATCATTTTTATATATTTTTCATCTATATGTATGTATATTTACACACACACACACACACACACACACACACACACACACACACACACACACACACACACACACACGTGTATGTGTATATATATATATATATATATATACATACAACAGTTTTTATATTTGTTGATTTTAATTACATTTCTTGCAGACCAAAGTCCCACTATTTATGAACCCACCAGTTCATACATTTTGGGATATAATTTTATAACAGCAATATTGTATATATAGTTTCAAACACTATCATCAGTTGTCCCCCATCTTAGAGAGAAATGGATCGCATGTGCTAAATAGATGTTTATACTTGCTTTTACCCTCTGTCTCCATTCTATTGTATCTCTGTCCTTTACTCTTTCTGTCTTGTTATTACCCTCCTGGACTGGGTTCGGACGGGCCGAGTGAGACGTAGCTCTTCAGAAGCTGGCTGAAGTTGGACAGAACTTGGCTAGAACGTAACCAGTTCTCATGTGAAATCTAGAAATGCTTGCCAACACTCTCTGTTCTCCACTGTCAGGCCCAGCGCACACACTCGGCTGGCTGCATGGACGGGTGTAAACAGACAGGTACTGCAGGAGGCACTCCTGAGAGCTTTCTTCCTTTTCCATTAGTAATAAGACTCAGTTACACACGCTACATCTGCCTTGCAGATGGATGAGTTCGAAATGGATGTTTTTCTATCTACATAATCTAATTTGGATGACTTTGGAGGTCTACCATAAACAAATGGCCATAAGTGGCTTCTTCGGATTTCAAAGGGAAAAGAATCAAACTGCATTGATTGATTTTGCCTTTCACAAGAACCGAAGGAAATTACCTGGAGTAGAGTTTCCGATTTCTTCATTTAAGCTAATTCAAGTCTAGAATGCATACATGTTTCTCCTTCAGATGTTTCTATCACCCCAAGTATTTTTATGAGTCAGTAATAATACTTTATTTTTGTTTCTTGACACATCATAGATTGAATCGAGATTTTGGTTAGTGATCATCAATTCCATAGACAATACAAACAAAAAAGACAATTCTGTATTTGTAAAATGATACTAATTTACAGTCTAAAAATGCAGGGTTGTTTCAAATCAAATTTGGGTCAAATATGGACAAACCCAGCCATTGGGTTACATTATTACAAAAAATGTGTAACCCAACAGTTGGGTTTGTCCATATTTGACCCACATTTGGCTTAAAACAACCCTGCATTTTTTAGAGTGTAATATTTATTCATTTATATACGACAGCATTTTGTCCTAAATTTATGTATTTATTTACCTTTTTTTATCTTTATCATTATCTAAATCATGATTTCCTCACTAGTTAGGCCTTTTCATACATACACTACCGGTCAGATATTTGGACACACCTGACTGAGTGTTTCCTATGACCTAAAAGAGCACGATGAGGAGAACTTCTTGCTGTTCGGATTGTATTTCCTCCAAAGGCAGGGTTGAAAAGCCATGGATTGAAATATGATTGGATGAACAAAGATGAAAAAGATGATAGTACTAAAGTCATACTGAATTTAATTTGATCTATAATCATGGTATTAATATTATGTTTATATGTGCATGAAAAGTGAACGAATGAACATTATTGGAACATTTGAGTAATCAATTTCTTAAATGATTTCATTGCATTGATAATATAGAAAACCACTGAATCCAACGCGGGTCTTTTTACCCCCTTCATTCATTCATGTAGTATTTTGGGTTAAGTTTCATCAGCCGCAGTTCAGCCTGGTTCTTTATAACGTCACCAGTTTGGTACGAGCTTGCTCGTTTAGATCTGAAAGCCACTCACTGTTTACCGAGGCTTAATTTAATTTACCTTGCCCACCGCTGTGCCAAGCGGCTTGAGTTCGTCTCCTTCTGAGCGAATGGAATTAGTTTGCTATTTTGAAGCGTATCTCGGCTTTCTCTCATTGTTTCAAGCCATTGTCAATCAAATCCCTTATTCCGGACAAGCTCCCGGCTGTAAATCGGATCACGGAGAGCTCCCATTGTAATTCAAAGGGTGCGAGCTTGTAGAATCAGAGGAGTGAGAAATAACATGTTTCTCAGTTGATTAAAGCACTGCCGGAATTTGGGAGGAAAAAGGATTTATCGCCACTTACAAATGATTGCGACTACTCGGCAGAACGGCTTTTGTCAAGAGTGTAATAGTGTTACATTTGTTTGCTAACGGCTTCTGGTTGAGGATGAGTTTGTGTTTCAGTCATGAAGGGATAAGTCTCTATGGATATATTCTTAGTTCAGGGATTTGGCAGTTATTATGTTTCTTCTGGAGGGTTACTATATTTGTTGTCTCTCGTCAGCTGGCAAACTCTCCTCGGAAGAGCTCATGTGAGATCGCTGCTGTTGATTCCCACAAAACTGCTACAGTCATGAACCGAGGAACTCCGATAGACTTGAGAGAGCTAACCAATGATGACTAGACCCGTGCTAAGTGTAGTTCACCAGTGGCTGGCTTAAAAAGGCAAGATCGTCTACATTTAAAGAGGATCTATTATGCCTTTTCCCATGTTCATCTTTCTTTAGTGTGTAATGTTGCTGTTTGAGCAGGAAAAAGCTCTGCAAAGTTCCAGTTATTCTCTATATCAGTGTCAGTGTTTCTGAACTCCTGAAACTGTACTCATTGTAGTCTTGAGTTTCTTCCGGGAACAATCACAATATTCCTCATTATAATAATTCATACGCAGAATAAAGGGGCGGGGCCTGGTTGAGTTAGTAGTGTGTTAAACTTGCGGTTATGGTAAGGAGTGGGACATTTCCCAAACACACTCAAAGCGCTCGACCAATCACAACACACTGATCCAGCCAACCAATCAGAGCACAGTGTCCTTTTCAGGAGGAGGGGCTTCATAGAGACAGGAAGTAAACAGAGCGTTACTGACAGACTGGGAAGTGAGGAGCCGCAACAATGGAGAATATGAGGAAATAATCAACATTCAAACAGGAAAACCTGTTCTACTAGAGCCTGAAACAACATCAAGACTTTGTAAAAGTGAATTATAAGTCCTTTTTAAACAACAGTGGAGATAAGAAGTTCAACTGGAGGCTCCACTGAAATGGCTTATAAACTTCAAAGGATTTGTGGCTTAATTGTTTAAATAATGACCAATAAGTTATGTACCAAACTCAACCAAAAATGTCCAAGTGATTTTTTTTCCTGCTGTATTAGGGGAGTTTGATTGACGGCAGAGATCTACAATTATAGGTCTAAGCACTAAATTAGGAAAATAAACCAAAAAATGCTTGTTAGTGCAGAAATGTTAGCAGTTCACTCTCTGGCGATCTGTTTATGTCACGAATGGGACAGGAGAGCTAATAACAGCAGCACTAATGAAATCAAGCTAACCCAATTCTCTCCTCTGGCCTGAACCTCTTGCAAATACTCGACAAGAAAAGTGGAAAATGTTTTCCTCCCTTCATCCTCAAAGACAGTTTGTGCTCTCGTAAACATGCGACAGGTCTCAGAATAGATTCTCTCTCTCACACACACACACACACACACACTTATGAGTGCCTAATTGTTAGTGTACCGCTGTCTCTTCTGGATTAATGTATGAACCGACAAGAGAACAGGCCTATATACAATATTATGATGAAACATTAGGAGCCACAGGGGTCGTCTATCATTATAAACCCTCAACATGCTAATTTCTGCTTTGTTTTCTGCTGTGTTAATAGCCGTGTTTTACTGTTGCTCACAGTGCCAATTAAACCGACTGCTTTTACATCCTTTGTCAAAGACGGCAGCCGTTGGGATTGTGGTTTGAACATTGAGACATGAAGGTACTTTTCGGGAGCTGGTTCTCAGGTGTGATACTGTAGAAAGGTGTGCATGTTGACAGTTTAACAAGCTTTAAATATTTCCCCTAGTCTTGAAACATTGACTGTTGTTCCTGAAAGAGGAAACTGACTGTCGATGGTTTATGCTAATGATGCTTTAGCGCTCCTAGTGGTAACGCTGAGAATAGTCTTAAAATAAGTCGCATTCAGATAGTTATCAAAATGTAACTTTGTGAAGGGTGTTTTGGAACTGATTTTAGCTTGATGATTGATCAGTGCACCTTATTACAATAATTATGAATTTTTGTTTTGTTTTCATAATTACATTTTTTATCAGAATGTAATATTCTCCCATTTGAAACAAGTTTTCTGCTGATATAAGTATGGAAAAATAATATTAAATAATTAAATAATAATTTTATTTAGTAGTATTATGTATTTTATTAGTATTACCAGTATTATGTCCTGTTAAATACTGTTTCTCTCAGAAATATGTGGCATTATAAAAGTTAAGTTCTTTGGGGCTTGTAGTCATGTCTGATCCGATGGCCTGCTACGTTTAAATTCTTTTTCAAGAGGAGGAACGCTGTCGGGCCGCCGTGTTTCTTTTGTGTACGAGCACAGGTAGAAATAAAGAGAAATAAAGAGCTTCTCGCTGTTGGTTGATGGCAGTACAGGTGGTCTTTGACTATAAAACACACACACACACACACACTGTTGCTCTCTTTTATTCCTCTCACATTTTTCAATTTCACTCATAATCTGTCTCTGGCAGACAATGAATAAATGCATGATGAGTCAAACACTGTTTGAGATGCTACCTGTAAAGCTTTAGACACAGCGAGTGTGAAGACGAAGATGAAGGCTCCCCGTTATGATATTCATGAGTTGTGGCTGACGCATCGCCGCGTTCTTTGTTAGTGCAGACAACGCTTTGTCTTTCTCCCAGACTGATTGAATGGCGTGTGTGTGTGGGTTTGTCTGTGTGTGTGGGCAAATATCTAACTTCAATTTACTTCGAGTGTGCCTGGAAACCTTCGTTAGAACTAGGGCTGCACAATATATGGAAATTATCGCGAATGTATGTATCGCGATATGCATATCGCAACGGCTTGGAATAACTGGAGTCATGAACTAAAGACAGAGAAAATCTCTCACTGCTCAGAATATCAGTAATCAGTATATATTTAAATCACACAGTGCAAAACTAAGCAGTGTTTTATTTTTACATTTGATTATTCTGATTATTATTGATTATTATTTTACATTCTACACCTAATGTAGGATCACCTGAAACCCTGATGTTACACTGATGTTAAAATAACGCTTCTTATGCTATAAAACACTGATGATCTTTCAGAAGCTGTAGGGATGTTTGCTTGTCACAAAAAGAATGTGAGACCCGTATGTAGATTATATAATTTAAAATATATTTTAAAGATAATTGAAGTTTATTTTACACACTTTAAGCATTATCGTATCGCATATTGAATATCGTATTATTTAATGAGTTATGGCATTTTTCTTCAATATCGTGCAGCCCGAATCAGAACATCCCAGACCGGTCAGAGCGTCTTCTCCATCGCTGACATGGGGATGGGATGTGAACATGTCCTTGACATTAAAGCTAATGTGTGTCCCAGGATTTGGCAGTAATAGCCATCCCTTAAACTTTAGGTCAGATGTGATATTAATTACACACTTTCTTTCATTTTTGTACTCACAGAGGCCCATCATAATAATTGGACTCAATAAAACATTGATAGTCCAATCTCATGGGCCGGTGACATCGTACCACAGCGCTGACAGCTTTACTCTAAACTTCTTTTCTTTTTTTTCTTTTTTTGGTAGGGATGCACCGACATGAACATTTTGGCTGATACCGATAGCCGATAACTGATATATTGTCCGATAAATTTAAATTCAAATTTTTATATAATTTTTAAAAGTCTCTCCATTAAAAGCCATGCCCCAAACACACAATTATTATGATGTTCTCATTATAATTTGATGTCGCTTATGACAGACTTGCGCTGCACATTGAACTGTATTTTCCTTTTCTGAAGTTATTCAAATCATATTTCAAGCAATTCAAAACCATCATGTTGAACAGTACGCATCTGAAGTGTCTCAGCTTTTCTTATCGGGCCGATAGCGCTAACATTAAATATGAATATCCAGGTGAAACTCGAAAAATGTGAATATCGTGCAAAAGTTCGTTTATTTTAGTAATTCAAATTAAAAGGTGAAACTAATATATTTAGTATATATAACTGTATACATATGCATGATTAATCTTTTCAGAGGGCTGATATTTCTGTATTTAAAATCTTTTTTTTTATTGATTTCATGTAATATTCTAATTTTCTGAGATTTTGAATTTGGGGTTTTCATAAGCTGTGCGCCATAATCATCAAAATTATAACTTTTGCACAATATTAAAATTTTTCAAGTTTCACCTGTATATCGGCTGATACCGATAACATTAAATATTAACATAAATATTAACATATATCAGCTGATACCGATAACATTAAATATTAACATAAATATTAACATATATCAGCTGATACTGATAATATTAAATATTAACATATATCAGCTGATACCGATAATATTAAATATGAACATATATCAGCTGATACTGATAATATTAAATATTAACATATATCGTCTGATACCGATAACATTAAATAGTAACATATATCGGCTGATACCGATAACTTTAAATATTAACATATATCGGCTGATACCGATAACATTAAATATGAACATATATCGGCTGATACCGATAACATTAAATATGAACATATATCGGCTGATACCGTTCATATTAAATATGAACATATATCAGCTGATACCGATAACATTAAATATGAACATATATCGGCTGATACCGATAACATTAAATATGAACATATATCGGCTGATACCGTTCATATTAAATATTAACATATATCAGCTGATACCGATAACATTAAATATGAACATATATCGGCTGATACCGATAACATTAAATATGAACATATATCGGCTTGATACCGATAACATTAAATATTAACATATATCGGCTGATACCGATATGTTGGCCGATATATCGTGCATCCCTATTTTTTTGTTTCCCGCTACCCGGTACTAGCATGTTGTACCTAATAAAAGTGTCTGGTACACATTTATTCTACTTATTCAACTATCATCATGGTACAGGCACCAGGAAGACGTAATTACCAAACACTATTGGGCATTATTGGCGTGTAGATTTTGGTGTTCATCTGTTAATGTATTCACGTTCCCAAAATAGCTTTGTTTCAATAAATGTTCTTGTTGTGTATGTATCCATAGTACATTCCTGAAGAAAGAAAGGAACAAGCATAATAAAAATAAAAAAATCTGTAGAAATACAGATAATGTCCAGGCAGAAAATTTAGTTTACGGTCCCAGATCTCTCCAGCGTGATTTATCATGCAGCATGGGATAGTTTTTGTAATGTTTTGTACTGACTCTTGTCTCAGAGACGCCCCTTCCCATGACCTCTCCAGAGGTTTCTTCTTTTCACAGCACCCAACTTCTGCAATTTCTGCTTATGAATAAAGGCAGTCTCTCTCTCTCTCTCTCTCTCTCTCTCTCTCTCTCTCTCTCTCTCTCTCTCTCTCTCTCTCTCTCTCTCTCTCTCTCTCTCTCTCTCTCTCCCCTCTCTCTCTCTCTCTCCCTCTCTCTCTCTCCCTCTCTATCTACTCCTTCTTTCCGCCGAGTGCACAGGCAGACTGAAAGAGAAGCTCAAAGCTGATTAGTCAAACTTGTGATTTCCAATTTCAGACCCCAGACACAAATCCCACACACACACTTAATATTCATGCAGAGGGTCTCGAGCTCCAGCACTGCTGCCCAGACCTCGCTCACCAAATCACACTCATTTAATCAGCTTACTCAAAGAGAGGAGAGAGGCGGAGGAAGACGAGGAAGAAGAAGAAGAAGCAGTGTTTACAAAGACATGAAAGCCGTGCATTCAGAATAAACAGTTGAAAGGGTTTTTGCTGAAATATTCACACCCATTTCTCATATTGATCTGAGAAATAAGATCTCTGTGATAACCAGGGGTTAAACTGGGGTTTTTTGGAGGTGAATGACCTTAAAATCTGGAAGCGATTCTTGTGTAAGTATAAAAACTGGACTGGACTGGTTGTTTATTTCGAATAGTTTTGAAGCTGTTCTGGATCATTAATAACTCGCTGTATTCGAGCTGGTTACTGTGCCCGTCCTCACAGTCAGTCCTGTGGGTATCGTTGGCATACGAGGGCAGAGGAAAGCGTTCGATGCCCAGGAGAGACGTTCCCACAGGACACATCTCTCCATCACGACCCATTTATCACCTCTGCCAGTGTGTGTGAACCCCCACGCTCACACTGCAATGACTTCAGCCGCCACTAGGGGCTTTGCTGCATTTGTCATGTGGACAATAATAATATATGTTACTTTTTTTTTCATTTTCTTAAGATAAGGGTTCTCGGTTATGCATATCCAGTTGTATATGATAATCTGAACCCTAGATATGGTTTCAATCCCGCCTCCAAAAGTATATGAGATTTGTTGTTGTTGTTGTCGATTATTTTTAATAATAATAATTCATAATATTATAATAATATAATAACTATTGTTATTTATTGAAAAGTATACTATTTTTAAAAAATATGCGCTATTTATTGTTGTTGTTGTTGATGATGATGGTAATAATACTAATAACAATTTATTAATTATTTGAGAAATATGTATTTATCTGTCGTATTGTTCATTCTTAGTTCATGTTAACTATAGTAGTTAACTCATTTTTACTAATGAAACCTTATTATAAAGTGTTACCATAATAATAATAATACAAAATATTGCATATACATTATATATTTCTTAACAACAACAACAGCAACAATAATAGTAATAAATATTGCATATAAAGTTTTTAATTATATATTTGTCAACAACAAATAGCAAAAACAACAACAATAAATATTTGCATATACAGTATTTTATAAATTATATATTTGTCAAAAACAACAATAATAATAAAAATAATAGTAAATATTGCATATCAAGTATATTTATAAATTATGTATTTCTCAACAACAATAATAATAATAGTAGTAAATATTGCATATCAAGTTTTTTTTATAAATTATATAATATATTTTTCATCAACAACAATAATATTAATAATAATAATAATAATTATTATTATTATTTATTTTTTTATATAAATGATATATTTCTCAATAAATGCAGAAATGAAAAAATCTTGCAAAATACGTTTCATAGCTGGTAAGATTTTTTTTTTTTCTCAGTTATCAGCCTGGAGAGTCAACAAGTTATTTGTGGACCCTGATATCGGGATAAAAAGGTTAAACCAAGTAGTTTATCTGATGGCAGTGAAACCGATCCACTCGCAGTGAATTGTAATTGACAGATCTGAAATATTAATCGATGTTAGTAGAAAGATAAATTCTCCTGCATCTCTCCTTCCTCTTGTCTATCTACTTCATCGTATCCAGAGCGCCTGAAAGGGGAGGAGCCTCGGGAGCTGTCAATCACGTGAGGATCTCAGGGGATTGGCTGAGCTGGCTGGTGTGTGTGTGTGTGAGTAAGACTCATTACAGTCTCAGAAACCACTGCGCTCTTCTGTGTGATAAGAGTTCCCTGGTGATCTCTCAGTCTCTGAAGGGTTTCAGCTTTACTCTCGTTCACTATAACACACTGCACACACAACAGTCACATCGGCCTTTCTGAGGGTAACCTGACGTGGCATTCGCAAACTTTTGTGACATATTTGTCGCCTGAATTAACGCAATGACAGTGCAACGTGTGAATCGGATGATCTTGAATTCACCGAGTTGTGAAGAGTAGGCGTTCAGTTCAGGGTGACAAATAAAAGTGTGGTGACGTCAACTCAAATGGAAATAGTTTCTAAAAGCCAGGACGCGCTTTTACATGTTGATTAAAGATTGTGAATACACACGTATTAGTCTTTTGAATAACACGCACCACTGAATCATACACAATAAAGCCAGCAATGTGTATTAGGAAAGTAAACAGGGTCATTTTGATGTCATTCTGATCTTGAAAGAAGAACTGGGCGTTTTCTTCTCAGCTCCAAGTGCATCTCAACCTGAAACAAATCCGGACAAATGAGATTCCTTACAGTGAGATTCCTTTGGGAACAAAACATCCCTCTAACAATATTGCTTTTTTTTGATGAATGGAGGAAGCCACGTGAAGCTAAGCTTTTTTAATAGCTTTATAATGGCGCAGTCATATACATTAGGCCACATCATAAAGAACACATCTCTCCGTGTGCATGAAGGAGCACTTTCTTCATCCTGCGCTCTGAAATGTGCGTCTGGGATCCGGCTTGAACGGTCCTCATGAAGATGCACACTCAGACAAAAGACCTCGCTGCTTTGATTTGACACAAACAAGCCGTGATACCCCTATAATGTCTCATACGCAAGAGTGATGAGCTCAATATCACAGAATAAGAGAAAAGCGAAACGAATGTGTTCGAGTTTTTAAAAAAATGAAAACGCACTGTGTTGTTTCAAGTGCAATTTATAAATCAAACATGATTTTTTTTCCATTTCGTTTTATTGCTATCAACCAGATTTGGCTGGGAATTCTTGGCGGGATATTTTGGAATGGGATCCCGTCTCCCTTGGGCCGTCTGGAACCAGGTCACGGAGAGGAGGAGAGGGACAATATAAGGAGCGTGCGATCGGTGAAGAGCAATCACATGCTCTCTCTCAAAGACGGCTCTTGATCCTCTCGGAGCGAGGCAGGCCAGGCCCGGCAGAAAAGATGAGGTTTTAGATGTTTGGATGTTTGTTCGATGAGCAGTTTTGCGTAGGCGAATGTTTGCGCCTGCATATATTTTCTTTCCTAAACGCGTCCCTCATGAACCTCTCTCGATGGGAAAGTTTGTTTAAAGTCAGCATGAAATCAATGTTGGGTTTTTTAAAGAATAATTTACCATTATATCATGTCAATCATGTTTCTCAATATATTTGATCATTTGAATCTACATCAGCAGTTCATATTTTTAAGTTAAAAAAGATTATAAACTTAGAAATTAATAAGTATATACTCATAGTCTCTTCTGCTCACCAAGGCTACATTTATTTAATTAGAAATATAGTTAAAACAGTATTATTGTGAAATATTATCACAAATCAAAATAACTGTTTTCTATTTAAATGTAACTGCTGCTCAAGAATAATTTACTATTATTGTCAGTTTTGTTCTGCTTAATATTTTTTGTGGAAACCATGCTACATTGTTTTCACTAATATGTAAGAAACTAGCTTTTTTTATTATTAAATAGAAATCTTTTATTTTAATTTGTTCTTGATGAATGCAAGTATTAGCTACTTCTTATTACTCAGAAAAAAAAAAAAAAAAAAAAAAAATATATATATATATATATATATATATATATATAATGTAATGATCATGATGCCATCGGCCTCTTAAAATGAGCCGTTCAAGAATGTGCTCCAATGAGACGTCACATTGCACAGGCCCCGCCCACAACTGCTGCCCTATTAGCTTAGCTCCTCCCCTAAATGAGCTGTCCACAGTCCGCCATGTTTATCTCCTCGCCAGAGCATTTAACAGCAGCATTCAAGTCACAAATGTATTCTTAATAAAGCTACTAAAGTTATTCAATCAAGAGCAAAGAGAGATTTTCTGTTTTTATTTTGTTGTTTGATTCATATAACAGCCATAGGCATTGTATATTACGCAGCTTTCAGATCTAATATACACATGCGCTTTCTTTCCCTGCTGTTTACGTTCACAGACATAACTGACGGTTAATGTGAACTTTGTGACGTGCACAATAAGACGTGGAAGAAAACTTAATACCGTCTGACAGCCGGCTTTTTGTGTGTGTGTTTCAGATGTGAGCGCTCAGAAAACCATATATCAGAAGTTTAGACTGATATGAATTTAAAACGCACGCAAATAATAACTTTTCTAATGAAACGTCACGTGAGTGTGACCGCGATAAAGATGAGAATCAAAACCAAACAGATGTTTCAGTTTTTGTCAGAGAATCCAAGGCACAACCTGTAAAGGCTCCGCCCACTTCTGGATAAGGGGGCGGAGCAGCAGCTCATTTGCATTTAAAGATACATGCTCAAAAAACAGCATGTCTGCTTTAACTCAAAAATTTATAATACAACATGGCATAATAAATTATGGGTAATACATTATTGTGGGGACACCTGAGACTTATTACATCTTATAACAGGTCCTCTTTAATACAAGAATCACAGCGAGACAACATGCCCACACTACATTATTATTTATGTATTTTATTTTTGTTATCATTATTATTCAGAAGGTCTCTTGATGTCTTTGGAATCAGAGAAATTGTTTGCGTGTAAGAATAGGTGCATTTTAGATGCATGTTTTATGCTTTGTGTCTCTCCGCTCATTACTATGCGAGTGATGGAATCAATCCTCTGAGAGGGAAAGAGAAAGAACGAGACAGACAGACTGTGGCGCTGCTGAGGAAGCCGAGGACAGCGTCTCATCTGGGGCGCTGTTATTAATTTGGAAATCAATTATCCCTTTTCGTCACTGTGAGCTGATGAATCAAGGGTAATTAGCCTGAAGGTGTATCTCTGCTGTCCTGTCTTATCTCCATGTTCTAGACTGATTCGCATTCCCAATGTTTTCCTCACATTAGGTTAATACAATTACACCTGTTGTTGAACGATCAGGCCGCGGAAGCTAGTTTGTTAACGCCACACAGTTTTAGAAGATCAAGACACAAAGAATTTGAAGATATTATTATGAAAGGAAGGGTGATGATCTTAGTAATGCTGCTAATACATTAAAATTACATACATAATTGCATTTTATGCAGCAATAATAAGCAGATGATTATGTATCATAGAGTTGACCTTTATACTGTGATGCTACAATATTTTATAGAACTGACATTGTGAATAGTAAGATGCTACATGTGCCTCACAGAAAGCATGGTATTTAAAATCCCCCTGTAGTCAAAATTTATCCCTTAAAACTCATCTTTGATCACCAAAATGGCATATATTAATATACAGGCGAAACTCGAAAAATTAGAATATCGTGCAAAAGTTCATGTATTTCAGTAATTCAAATTAAAAGGTGAAACTAATATATTTAGTATATATAACTATATACATATGCATGATTATACTTTTCAGAGGGCCGACATTTCTGTATTTGTAATATTCTAATTTTCTGAGATTTTGAATTTGGGGTTTTCATAAGCTGTAAGCCATAATCATCAAAATTATAACTTTTGCACAATATTCTAATTTTTCGAGTTTCACCTGTATATGCAAAAATATGCAAATGAGCCCCGCCTCCACTCACTCACTCACTCAGAGATCCACTGGTTGACGAGCACACGTTGATCTGATTGGTTACAAGGTCGTTTGTGACGTCAGAAACACCAGCGATTTCAAGCCGTGTTTTTGAGACTGTCTTTGGTTCACTGCAGTTTTAAGCAGAAAATACTCAGCAATGCTGTCGACTTATGAACTTACACATGTGTGTCTTAAAGCATATTAATACACCACATAGACACATAAACCACATTAAAAGCTGGAATTTCAGTGATAGTAATATCTTTGTATGCAAGGGTACGTCCACACTTATGCTCTGGCTTTATGGTCCTACCATATTTTTTAAGGTCATGTACTGTGGTAGATCTTGAAACATGCCTTGGTTTATCATGCAAATACTATAGTACATACATTTCAGTAGCATGGTATATATCAAAGTACCATGGCACATTTATTTATTTATTTATTCATTTATAGAATAGAGTAGAATTGAATTGTGGAATTGCTTTCCCTTTCATGTAATATGATACCAAACAAGTACTGTGGATCTCGGTCATTTTCAGCGCAGTGTTTTTGGCCTTATATCATTCTGGGTTTTCCTCTCAGGCTGATGCGATCGGCCTTCCCTCTCTGTTAAACACAAAGCTTCGGCCTTGGTGTTATTTATACACAACACAACCTGTGACCAGCCTTATCACAACATCTGTCCATCAATCTCCTGCGTCCCGTCGTCCATGTGTAATGGCCCTGACCAGGTGAATGGCCTGAACTGTAGACAGAGACATAAACATGACTGATAAGAGAAAACAACGTCACGGTTCAGAGTCTCAGGCTTACATAAGAGCATGGTATCTTTACATTCATGCATTTGGCAGAAGCTTGAATCCAAAGCAAATTGCACTGCTGTTAATGTACACATTTTAATCAGTTGTTGGAAATGGAGCCCATGACCATTGCTTTACTGTTTGAGCTACAGAAAGGCATGTTGATGGGCTTTCCCATTTTGTGTGCGTGTGTGCGTCTCTCTCTCTCTCTCTCTCTCTCTCTCTCTCTCTCTCTCTCTCTCTCTCTCTCTCTCTCTCTGTGTCTGTGTGTGTGTGTCTGTGTGTGTGTGTGTGTGTGTGTGTGTGTGTGTGTGTGTGTGTGTGTGTGTGTGTGTGTGTGTGTGTGTGTGTGTGTGTGTGTGTGTGTGTGTAAATAAACTTGCGTTTCCACAAAAATCTGCAGCCGCATAACTGTTTTCAACATTGATAATAATCATAAATGTTTCTTGAGCAGCAAATCATCATATTAGAATGATTTCTGAAGGATCATGTGACACCAAAGACCGGAGTAATATTTTTATTATTTTTTTTACTGTATTTTCGATCAAATAAATGCAACAAAAAAAAAATCCCACCCCCAAACTTGAAATCGTTGTGTTGTCTGTAAAGCATGATCGTGATAAATTCACTTAAGTTAAATTAAATTGGTACAAAATTAATAAACTTATTTTTGTTTTGCTACGGTTGAACACGAAAGTACATTTTCATCATTTCGTCAACAAAAGTTACAAGTTAAAGACTAAAATTATATCTGAATCTGTGTATATCTGAATTTTAAAAATAAAAGTTAAATAAAAAAGACTGAAAAGCACTAAAAAATATTGAATATGATTTATTTTGATCAAATGTATTGTCCATAACACAATGCTAGCTACAAAAAAAAAAAAAAAAAACTTTCACCCATATCAGCCAACCAAATGTACCACGCCCGGTATTGCAGTGAACTGTAAAAAATGATATGATCAATAAGTCATGGGAATTTATGTTTTCACTACTTTAACTCATCAAAAATCATTTATTTTTTGTTAAAGTGAAATATTTTTGTTAGGTACTTGGTATCAACGGAACCACATAAGATAATTTTCTTTCTCCTCCTCTTGTCCAAACGGCCTTAAATCTAGTTTTCTTGTCCTCGTAACATGGAATGAAGCAGATGTTTGGATCGATCAGTCATAGATGAGCAGGGCCTTTCTCAGCTCCTCGCTGCTGTTGATTTGAGTAAAGCAAACACTTTACCTCTGCGTTATTTATTTCTCTATCTGTCTCTCTCCTTCTATTTTTCTTGGAGTGTGAGGCGATGCATAGATAAGAGAGACATATGCTGTGGCATAATCTTGGCTGGAGTTAAACTTCAGCTTCATCCTCCGTCAGTTTTGATCACAGTGCTCAGACATGTAGAGATGTAAGATTTTGATGGTAGTGCTGGTGTAGTCAGAAACCTGAGAACATCTGAAATGTTCTTTCTGGGGCACCATGCAAAACTTTCAGTTCTTATATAAACAACCATAATATAATTGTCGACTGTAGTATTATATATTTTATGGACATGTACCATGATAATACCATGGTATTCGTTGAGAACCATATAAATCCAATGGTATATGGTAACTATTCGGTGGCATTGGAATTATATAAGACCACAAACACAGTTTTGGATATGGAATCCATAACTTTTCCTCCTATTCTATTCGGCTTCACTTTATTTTGATGGTCTCTTTAAAACATTCTGTTGACTATAAGTAATATTGCATCTACATGTCTACTAACTCTCATTAGAGTGTTTGTAGAGTATTAGTAGACTTTTAGATTTAGGGTTAAAATAAGTTGACATGTAGTTGTAAAGTTACTTATAGTCAGTATGGGAACCATCAGAATAAAGTGTTAGCAGATATTAACTAGACAGTCTACTAATACTCTAATGACTGCTAGTTGATATGCAGTTGCAAAGTTACTTTTAGTCAACAGAATTGACCATCAAAATAAAGTGTAACCTTGTATTCTGTTCTATTCTATTCCATTGTATTCTTTGAAGTACCCCATAATACATCTGAGGCCATCACTATACTATAATACTGCCATGTTTTGTTTATTCCGTGGTTTAGAATAATATTCGGTTTGGAAATAATATGGAATAAGAAACCAGTTTTTAATTTGCCTATTCGACCACCCATTTGTGTGTCTTTCCCGAATTGAAAATCCTGCCTACACTTTTGGTTCAAAAAGATTTTTAACATCAATGAAAAAACAGAGCAGAACGAATCATCTTTAGTTCATTCATCAAGACCATCCTAACACAGAGAAGCTCTTTCTACTTCCTGTGTGTCAGGATCTCCAGTGATGACCTCACACGTCGACGCAGTCTCACTCTTTCATCTCTCCGTTCCTGCAATCCCTTTCTCCAGGCTTTTTATAGTTTATTTAGGCAACGAGCGGAAACCCTTGAAGACCGTCTCTCGACAGTATGGCAGCCGGGACCTCGGCCAATCGGCTTCCACCAGAGATGCTCTGAGGTGACATCATTGGTCTGCGCGGTGGAGAAACTGAAGGGTGTGTGTCTGAGGACTGGGGACCGATGAAGGGGTCAGGGAGAGACGTTGATGCTGCGAGAACACAAACGCTGCTCTGTCTGAGAGGGAATTCAGAAGCTTTATGGCTTCAAGTGTTCGCAACCTCAACCAAAAGCTTCTGTTGTGTGAGGATATGCCATTAAAACGGCCTCAGAAGTGGTTTGACGCACATTAAACATGCCGTTGGATGGCCCGCTGTTTGTTTGAGTATGGTTACGGACTGCTGTGTGTCATTCATGTCACAGATGTCCGTCTACGTCGCAGTCATTTCAGATGTATCAGAGGAAAACAAAAGTTCCTTGTTGGACAATCGTTGTGATGTGCCAGAATACAAACGGGATGTGTCATGTTAGCAAGACACAAGAGCTCATTGATTCATTGAACTGGTCTCAGACCCGGGGACCTACTTTAACAGACCCCGTCATGTTATTCAAGGTTGTCACCGATGCTTTTCCTGCCGCTTGTTTAGCTTTTATGCAGGTTACAAGTGAAGAACCGTTGGTTATTTGAGCATGATGTTTCTGAAACTTAGTTTGTAGCTCGTCTGCACAATGTGTCATCCAACATTAACATGGAAAGCTTTCGTTCTTTTCAGGATGTGCTTTCATCAAACAGCAACCCAGACACTGTGTGTGTTTTATATTAAAAACAGTAAACCCAGTGTACTAGAATTCACTTTTTGAACAAACTTTTTTTTGTTGTGAGTGTATAAATCCTAATTATTTTGAACATTTTTTCTGTGTTTAAAGAAAATGTTGGAGTAGCATGACTTTTAATTAATAAATATTCATGAATATTGTGTTTTTGGCGAGCTGCACCACAGGAGCTTTTTTTCGCTCTTCTGCATGACATATTGTCCAACATTAACCTGAAAAGCTTTTGTTCACTTACAGATGTGCTTTCATCAAACAAACACCCAGACACTTTATCTAGAGATCTTATAAAGTGCATATCTATCGTCCGCCCCAGTCTTCCAACACGCCGCTTCTCCTTTGTCAAGCCAAGTGTATATTCATGAGCACCTGACTCCCAGCATGCATCTGTTGATCTGCTACTGTCGATAGCATCACGGCCTCTCGTTCTTCTCTCCCAGTTGCTTTCATCAGCGTTTCAGTGTGTGCACTGTTCTTCACTGGTGTTCCTCTAGTGTTCGCTATCAATCAGCCGAGCTGGTTTTGATCTTCCTCGAGCAGCGCAAGACTTCCGGAGCTCCTACATTCGTCAGGCGAGGCACGTTTGATAGGAGAAATTAATGAGGTTGGTTATGTTTGGATTTACTCGTTTGGCGTACATGCGAGGGTTCGGTCTCAGTCTTTGTGGCAGGAGACCCAGTCACCCGATTTAACGCGGAGACATAATGCGATCAACGGAGCGTGGTGGAAACAATGAAGGGGCTGGCGCAGGAAAACGTGTGTTTGTTCCCCGAATGCTGCCTCGTGACCGTAGAGGTGTGTGTGTGTGAGGACGTGAGAAGACGCACAATGATCATTTTGAGAAACAGCATGAAAGGAGGCAAGGAGACAGCAGTGTTTGTGTTTTTCTTCATGCATAAATGAGGCTGATTTTTTTTCTTCCCCCATATGACATCTGGTTGTTTGAACCTGTTCTCCAGCAGTGCCCGGGCACCAGCAGCTCTGCCAGTCTGAGCGGGCACAGGTTGGGCACTGGCAAGCTGTTTTCTGACCTGTCTCTCCCTCTCCTTATGCAGATCCTTGCAAATGTGTCAAAATTAATTCTCACTTCTCTCTCCTTTATCTCGTATTACACAAATTACAGGAAAATAAAGGCATAGTTCACACCAAAAATGTAAATCTTTTACTCACCTTCATGTCGTTCCAAACCCATATGACTTTCTGCCTTCTGTAAAGTGCAAAAAATAAAAATAAAAAATGTTACACTGAATGTTTCTCCTGCTTCTTACGTACAGACACAACAAATAGGAACAGATGGATGTCAAGATCATAATAGAGATAATAATATAATAAAACATAATAAAACTGATAAACAATAGAAGTCATTTGCATGTTTTGTTTCCTTCAATGGATTTTAGATAAATTGCATCAAGCTGTATTAGAGTTGCTGCATAAAATTAAATCTATTCCCTTTTTTGTGATTGTAAAAGTGACTTTTTCTGACAATAAAGTCATCATATACCATATAATATATACGATGTGAGAAACTGCCACAGACAATTCAGAGTGTGAGAGAACTGTCCGAAAGAATCACAGACTGAATCACAAACAATTTCAAACCCGTTTGACTCATTAGATCAAAAGAATGATTCAGTTCACAAATCTGGTGTCGCTAGATCTGATTCTAATCAGCTGTTAGACACACACGACGTGAAATATTATCAGGTAGAAGTATTCTCAGATAAGTATATGGTAATCTCTGCAGTATTTCTATCGACACCCCAAACGACATTCATTTCAGCCCGTTCCTCATACCAAACTATCATACACAACATATAATCCATTTTTGGGTGAATTATTCCTTTAATTGTAGTATTACACAGAGCCAGGGCAATGTTGCTAGTTATATGACAATTCTAATGATAATTCTGCTAATGGATTTCACAGTCCAGTTCAAAAACTATTTACCCATCATTCCACTGTCTTAGGTCATCTTTCAGTCTGCCAGGTGGACGTCTCATAGCCTGGAGTTATTCCCACTCAGATCCCACTCAGATCCCTCTCAGATCCCTCTCAGATCCCTCTCAGATCCCACTCAAATCCCACTCAGATCCCTCTCAGATCCCACTCAGATCCCACTCAGATCCCACTCAAATCCCACTCAAATCCCACTCAGATCCCTCTCAGATCCCACTCAGATCCCACTCAGATCCCTCTCAGATCCCTCTCAGATCCCACTCAGATTCCACTCAGATATCAGATCCCACTCAGATCCCTCTCAGATTCCACTGAGATCCCTCTCAGATCCCTCTCAGATTCCACTCAGATATCAGATCCCACTCAGATCCCTCTCAGATCCCACTCAGATCCCACTCAGATCCCACTCAGATCTCAGATCCCACTCAGATCCCACTCTGATTCCACTCAGATCTCAGATCCCACTCAGATCCCACTCTGATTCCACTCAGATCTCAGATCCCACTCAGATCCCTCTCAGATCCCACTCAGATCCCACTCAGATCCCTCTCAGATCCCACTCAGATCCCTCTCAGATCCCACTCAGATCCCACTCAGATCCCACTCAGATCCCTCTCAGATCCCACTCAGATCCCTCTCAGATCCCACTCAGATCCCACTCAGATCCCTCTCAGATCCCACTCAGATCCCTCTCAGATCCCACTCAGATCCCTCTCAGATCCCACTCAGATCCCACTCAAATCCCACTCAGATCCCTCTCAGATCCCTCTCAGATCCCTCCTCTACCTGGACTAAACCTCCTGTTTATCTTTAGCAAAGACCATATTAAATGAGGAACACTCCTGATAGTTACAGCATGTCTTATAGTCTGAACAGCTGTGTGCGTGTGTGTGTGTGTGTGTGTGTGAGAGAGAGAGAGAGAGAGAGAGAGAGAGAGGCACATGCCTTTAGGTGTGTATAGATCGGTCACAGAGCTAATAAATGAAGTTGGTCATGTCATTGGCCTCGCTCAATAAATCAGACCTGAGCTTATGAAATCTGACACATTTATTCTGGTGTACAGCCCAGAGGGAAGGTAGAGATGCTGGCCTGACACATACAAACAAACACACACACACACACACACACACACACACACACACACACACACACACACACACACACTCACTCACTCACTCACTCACTCACTCACTCACTCACTCACTCACTCACTCACTCACACACACACACACAGACACTCACACAGATACTTACACACACTCACACACACACACTCACTCACTCACTCACTCACACACACACACACACACACACACTCACTCACTCACTCACTCACTCACTCTCTCACACACACACACACACTCACACACACATACACACTCACACAGACACACACTCACATGCACACAGACACTTTTACATTTGTCTTCCTATATACAGTATCTGGAGTAATGATGCTGAAGATGCTTTTTTATCACATAAGTGCAGCCTAAATGCAGAGAGATTTAAAGATTTTGTTTTCTTCTCTTTATTGGGCACAAAGCTCTGCTCTCAGATGACGAACATTCATGCATATAAGCAGATGATTATGATTTAATTAATTTACTGAGAAATATCGAAGGACTGTGATACTTTAAATGAATGTTTTCAAAGTTTTCAAAGCGAGCCCTGCTTTCCCTAATGGCACAACTATCCTGCGCAAATGCTTCATCTAGCTCAGCAGAATTATGCAGCTTTAGTGGCTGAAATCATCAGTCTGGTTTTATAAAAGAAACTCTATTTTCAAGTCAAAAGTCTTGTCGAAATCCTGTTTTGCTGTCAAGGGAACATTTGCATTTAATTGTAGTCTTTCAAAGTCTTTTCAGTTTATTTTTTTTTTAACGCAATTACTGTTTAACACTGCAGACAAGCCAGTTCGTACTCAATGTCATTTTCATTTTTATGAGAGTGCAGATATGATCTTTTCATTTACCAGAACTCTGAAGTTAAAAATTAGCCTCCATTTATATTAAAAAAATTCTTCAAACATCAGGGATTCTCATTTTATTTGAATTAATTCACAAAGACAAGCGAGGGGGGGGGGGGGGGGGGGGGGGGATGCCAATTTGATCTACTCGCCTGTGGAAAAACATTTAAAAAGATGAACTAAAAGGATGTCAAGGGGAAAAAAGAGACAGGGAAAAAATGGTTGAGATTTGTTTACTGCTCTGAGCTCGAACAAATCCTGTTTTAAAAAATATACTTCTGGTAATTTAATGGGTAAGAGGGGGAATTTTACATCTTTTTATATAAAATGCAAAACCCATTTTCTCTGAAGTACGCAATTGAAGAATAAGCATTTCTCATTCCATCTCAGTGTGTGTGTGTGTGTGTGTGTGTGTGTTTACTTCACAAACTGTTAAGTGCAGCAGCCGTGTGTGTCTTTAAACTGGGCTAATATCTAATATCACCACACACTCTTTAGATGGCATTATTATTAAACTGACTAACATGGAGAAGAGAGATATGGAACAAAGCAATCAAGTCCAAATAAGCACTTTCATCTTTGGAGTGTTATGTTGAGTTTCATATCAGCGGTCCTTGTTTTCCCTTTGGCTCATTGTGGAATTTAAAAAGCTGACATATTTTCAGTCATTCATGTCATTCTTCAGCCGCCTCCGTCAAAGAAAGACCTGTTATGTGCTTTTACAAAGTCTTGCTGTAGTTTCAGGGTCTACTAGAACAGGTTTTCCTGCTTGAATGTTGATTTTCTCCTCATATTCTCCATTGTTGCGGCTCCTCTCTTCCCAGTCTGTCAGTAACGCTCTGTTTACTTCCTGTCTCTATGAAGCCCCTCCTTCTGAAAAGCACACTGTGCTCTGATTGGTCGGCTGGATCAGTGTGTTGTGTTCATAGACTGTAAAAAATGATGGACAGCGAGCCTCCACTTTTTTCCACTTTAGAAAAACGAAGGTAAAATATCCCGTTTCCGATTATGCCATCCGTACCCCGAGTCCGTACTGCGCTGTAGTTTATCAATGTCCCGCACACACAGACTCATTCGCAAGCACAGCGGTCAATCATGACGTTACACCACATTTTATAGCATCAGATAAATAACTAAAACCAAACTTATTTTACAAAACAAATACTTGTACATAAGAACTACATAAAATGACAGAAACCATCTTTAAAAACAAATTAAGAAGCTTTAAGTTGATATTTTAGTTTGGCTCGTGTCCCATTCGATTTCATGGGGAGTGTGGGTTTATGAGCTATACTGCAGCCAGACACCAGGGGGCACTCACAATGCTTTGGCTTCACTTTTCTGGCCTTGTGCGTCACACTTGGTTGTGATTGGTCAAGCACTTCGAGTGTGTTTGGGAAATGTCCCGCCCCTCACCATAACCGCCATTTCAACACACTACTAACTAACTCAACCAGGCCCCGCCCCTTTATTCTGCGTATGAATTATTATTATGAGGAATATTGGGACGTGTTCGTTCCCGGAAGAAAACTAAAGACTACAATGAGTAAAGTCAAAGTCCTTTTAGGCAAGTCATGCCACTCGGCCGCCATCTTGGCAACGCCTCCGGGCAGCTATTTCGGACTAACAAGACCAGCTCCTGTCTAAATGAATGGGCAGAGAGTCAGAACTGCACTTTCACTGGTCACCGGGACATAAAAACTGCATGTATAGAAACAGCAGTAAAATATGATAAAAATCGCTGAAAAAGTTTGATGACTTTGCCCCAAAATAAGGTTTAAAACGCCTTTTCCCCACAGGTTATACTTTACTACGCATGCGCAAGGGTTCTCCCCCTCTCTGACGTGCGCACGCGGCACGGTTTGAAACACAGTATGTGTGAGCTCTCGCTCGCTCGCTCTAGATTCTGGGAGATTTGAACTAATTTGCGGGCATCAGGGAGCCGCTATCAATATGCGGTAGGCACTTGGGATGTCTGATATTTACACAGCGCACCCATACACTGCATATCAAATCTGCCGCCTTTTCAAACAGTATCGTATTTTCCACTGTCGCAAACCTCAACTGTGCGCATGCGTCAGTGGAACCAGACGATAGGCTTAAATGTTTCCCGGCTTGACTGTTAAAAGCAGACGATTGGCTTTCCAGTAGGAGGGGCGGGACATGTGCACACAACCGCCATCTTTGGGGTGACGGGTTTTCCCTATATAGTTGTGTTGAGGATTGAGGAAGTGGCATGTCTCTATATAAATAGTCTCTGGTAAAGTTTAAGGAAGTTCATAAACAGTGACATAGAGAACTGGAACTTTGTCTAGATTTTTCATGCTCAAACAACAACATTACACACTAAAGAAATATGAGCATGGAAAAAAACATCATAGGTCCTCTTCACAGAACATCTAGAAATAAAGAGGAATATGGCAAGAATGAAAGGGAAACATGGAAAAGCGCCCTGGATTTGAACATGTGTCTCGGTGTGTGTAAACACAGGTACGCCTGTGTGTGTTTGTTTTTTGTGTGTGAGGAGTGGCCGGGGGGGAGATGGGCAGAATGAGATTAACTGTTGACATGTCTATTGATCTGGGATCAGTTGAGTTTCCTGTGCGTTCCACTGGCCAGGTCTGACCGGATACAATAACAGTTTAGCCAGCTTTCCACCGGGGGCTTCGGGTCCTGCAGCCTCGAGGTGTGGAGAGATGGAGATAAGCTTAAGCTTAAGTGTCTCTCTCTCTCTCTCTCTCTCTCTCTCTCTCTCTCTCTCTCTCCCCCCCCCCCCCCCCCC
Source organism: Meda fulgida (assembly GCA_030578275.1). Taxonomy (NCBI): domain Eukaryota; kingdom Metazoa; phylum Chordata; class Actinopteri; order Cypriniformes; family Leuciscidae; genus Meda; species Meda fulgida. Next base: position 25,228,213 of record CM060639.1, read on the forward strand.
CCACCCCCCACCCCTTTTCTGGGGTGTATTGCTGGGATGAAATTCTGACAGTTCCATCTAACCTGTCCTCCGGTTGAAGACTGTCTTAAACCCGGCCCACAGTTAAAGGGCTTTAATAACCTTCCTGAGATTTTGCTTTGCGAGAGTTTCAGCTCAAGTTCAATGCTCTGAGTTCCAGCCGCAGATTTTAGCTTAAGAGCTAACTAGGATTTAGGTTAAGCAAGTTATTACTTTCAGACTGATCAATCTTTTTTTTTTTCTTTTTTTTTTTTTACCTGGTGATGGTAAAAACAATGGTGGAGAATCAGAGTTTGAAATTAACTTTTTCACTCACCGGTCAATTTGGCGACAAAACTTTTAAGTTGTATTACATTTTTAAGACATTCAGAACTTCTACTAATTAGAATATCGTCCAAGTTCAAGTATTTCAGTAATTCAAAGTAAAAGGTGAAAATATATTTAGTATATATAACTATATACATATGCATGATAATACTTTTCAGAGGGCCGACATTTCTGTATTTAAAATCCTTTTTTTATTGATTTCGTGTAATATTCTCATTTTCGTGTAATATTCTAAATTTTCACCTGTATAATGTTAAAAAAGATTTCTATTTCAAATAAATGCTGTTCTTTTTAATGCACTTTCTATTCATCAAAGAATCCTGAAAATTACAATGTATGATGGTTTCCAAAAAAAATATGAACTGTTTTCAACATTGATAATAATCATAAATGTTTCTTGAGCATCAGATCATCATATTATTCTGATTTCTGAAGGATCATGTGACACTGAAGACTGGAGTAATGATGCTGAAAATACAGCTTTGATCACAGGAATAAATTACACTTTACTATATATTCACATTTAACATAGTTACTTTAAATTGTAATAATATTTCACATTATTACTGCTTTACTATATTTTTGATCGAATAAAATACAGCCTCCATGAACAAAATATGCTTTCTTCAAACGTTGGCATTTGGCATGTATTTTTGAACTATTATTAATCTTGTTATATCATCCATGCATATATTTTTTTTCTTTTAAATTTGACCCTATGTTGTTTAATCAAAATGTCAAGTTTAAGTGCATCTGCCTTTACTTTTGAGAGCCACGCCCACACATCAACTTTCAGTCAACAACCGATGCACAGAACCAATTTTCAATACTCTGTTACACTCAGATGTTATGAGATCTGTCGCTAGTTCCGGCAGAAGGCTGATCTCTGACCTCTGACCCGACATATGATGTAGCTGTTATATCAAAATTCTCCAACATTTTTCTTTAAAACTTCTCAATTTAGACTTCTAATTCATGTACAGCGTTTTGTTTTGCTCTATTCTCTCTGCCTTCGCATTTGTCAATTCTCAACTGAGCTTACGCTACATCCTACGTCATGCGTCAGGTCAGGGGTCACTCATCATGCGTCGGATCAGGGGTCATGAGTTGGGTCAGAGGTCACTCGTCGGGTCAGAGGTCACTCGTCACGTGTCGGGTCAGAGGTCGCTTGTCATACATCGGGTCGGAGGTCACTCATGTGTCGGGTCAGAGGTCACTCGTCAGGTCAGAGGTCAGTCGTCACGCGTCGGGTCAGAGGTCACTCGTCATGCATTGGGTCGAAGGTCACTCGTAACTCGTCGGGTCAGAGGTCACACGTCGGGTCAGAGGTCACTGGTCACGCATCGGGTCAGAGGTCACTCGTTGGGTCAGAGGTCAGTCGTCACGCGTCAGGTCAGAGGTCACTCGTCATGCATCGGGTCGAAGGTCACTCGTAACTCGTCGGGTCAGAGGTCATTCGTTGGGTCAGAGGTCACCCGTCATGCATCGGGTCAGAGGTCAGTCGTCACGCGTCAGGTCAGAGGTCAGTCGTCACGCGTCAGGTCAGAGGTCACTCGTCGGGTCAGAGGTCACTCATAACGCGTTGGGTCAGAGGTCACACGTCGGGTCAGAGGTCACTCGTCACACATCAGGTCAGAGGTCACTCGTTGGGTCAGAGGTCAGTCGTCACTCGTCGGGTCAGAGGTCACTCGTCGGGTCAGAGGTCACTCATCAGGTCAGTGGTCAATCATCACGCGTCGGGTCAGAGGTCACTCTTCCGCCGGATCTCGACTTGTGTATGGTCGTTGCCGGAAGCCAATAAATATAGTTTATAAAGATTTCTTACAAAAACGCATGTTTCACTTCAGAAGGCATTCAGTACCCCCCCGGACCCATATTTGGACGTATCACATCTTTCTAACTGTATCACAGTTATTAAAAAATGGATGTCTGCAAACTTTTTATGTTTAAATAGTGACAAGACTGAGGTGATGCTGATTGGTTCGCCTCACCATTTACGCAGAGTGCAAACTGTAGCGATACATGTAGATGGCTCGGTAATTCAGTTCCAATCTAAATTAAAAAATCTGGGAGTCATTTTTGATCCTAATCTTACATTCGATCTTCACGTACGTAATACTGTCAAAGTTTCCTTTTTTCATCTTAGAAATATATCAAGATTACGGCCCATGCTGTCATTTCATGTAGCAGAAATATTAATTAACTCTCTGGTTTTCTCTAGAATTGACTATTGCAACGCCTTGTTAGCAGGAGCATCAAAATCTACTCTGAACAATCTTCAGTGGGTACAAAACTCTGCCGCACGTATTCTGACCAGGACAAGACAAAGGGATCATATAAAACCTATTTTAGAGACCTTGCATTGGTTACCTGTTAAATTCCGTGTTGATTTTAAAATTCTTATGCTGACGTACAAGGCATTGAATGGACTCGCTCCTCAATATCTCGCCGATCTTTTAATGCCCTTACATTCCAACACGTAATCTTCGCTCGGCTGATGCCAGTCTCTTAGTTGTCCCGGTAACGAACAAAAAAACAATGGGTGATAGGGCATTCTCTTCAGTTGCCCCAAAGTTATGGAACTCCTTGCCTTCTGAAATAAGATTTGCTCCTTCTTTGAAAAGGTTTAAATCATGCCTTAAAACCCATTATTTTCCGGAAGCATTTGGATAAATGCGACATTGGTGGCTGTTAATGAGATGTATCTTATGGTCTTCTATGTCTTTTATCTTTTATACTCTGTTTGTATTACTGCCTCTTTTATATGTTTTCTTAATTTTGCTTGTGTAAAGCGCTCTGAGAATTAACTTTTAAAAGCGCTATATAAAATAAAGTTATTATTATTATTATATGAATTACTTTTATGATGGATGGACGCACTTTTTGGAGCTTCAAAAACTCGGGGGCTATTCAATGCATTACAAATCTGGGAAATATCTGTGATATTATTTAATAAAACTAGAATGGCTTGAAGGTGAGGAAATTATGGGATAATTATTATTTTTAATTTTTGGGTGAAGAATTCTTTGTTGCAATGGTATTTTTAGGCAAACATTAGCTTTGAAGGCCAACAAAATTTATTTTGTTTAAATTTAAGAAACTGAGCATTTGTGTTCTGCTACAGACACATCAGAGCGTTCGCCTCAGCGTAACATCATCATGGGAATCTGTGTGGATGTGTAGATCTCAGAAGCGTTCCTCATGACTTATGTTAACTATCAGACTGTTAGCAAAGCTCTCTGGACAGGCCGACAATTAGATCGGTGTTTAGAGCTGATTTCCCCTCGTTGAGTGTAATCACACTGATAGCTTGCTGGATTCTTCAGTTCCTCTAACACAGTTTGAAGGTCGCACTGCAATCACAGGTTCAAGGATCAGGAGGGCTCTGGTTTATATCGGCCCGCTTGCGCTAAACGAAGCTAACAGTTTAGGGATATATATTTAATAGTCTGAAATTTAACCCATGAAGTCATGAAGAGCCTTTGCAGTTTTTTCTCTAAGGCTTCAAACCGCCTGTTTTCATGGTGTACACACACACAATTGAAAAAGATTTTACTGATGATATAAAATTACGTTAAAAAAAATTAAATACATGAAGGAAAATCATTAATATTGAATCATTTTAATGTGCTTTTTGTTTGGCCATTAAGTTTAAGTATCTTTGATTTAAACTTTAGTAGCAAAATAGTAATTTTGATTAATTTCTGTTAAGTCGAGTCACCTTTATTTCTATAGTGCTTTATACAGGTTGTTTCAAAGCAGCTTCACTGTAATGAACAGGAAAATAACCGAATCATAGATGCAAACTTCATCAAATTCTGCTAATAACTGTGTAAAGTTCATCAATTATGAATTAATTTCAGCTGTAAGCAGCTCTACAGAAGACCATAGTCTCGTTATTCAGCTCGAGTCTGTTCAGTGTTGATAAAAGTCAGTTCAATAACAGTGTGACAAAGTTTGTCAATTACAGGTCCTTCTCAAAAAATTAGCATATTGTGATAAAGTTCATTATTTTCCATAATGTAATGATAAAAATTAAACTTTCATATATTTTAGATTCATTGCACACCAACTGAAATATTTCAGGTGTTTTATTGTTTTAATACTGATGATTTTGGCATACAGCTCATGAAAACCCAAAATTCCTGTCTCAAAAAATTAGCATATTTCGTCCGACCAATAAAAGAAGTGTTTTTAATAAATAAATAAAAGTCAACCTTCAAATAATTATGTTCAGTTATGCACTCAATACTTGGTCGGGAATCCTTTTGCAGAAATGACTGCTTCAATGCGGCGTGGCATGGAGGCAATCAGCCTGTGGCACTGCTGAGGTGTTCTGGAGGCCCAGGATGCTTCGAGAGCGGCCTTAAGCTCATCCAGAGTGTTGGGTCTTGCGTCTCTCAACTTTCTCTTCACAATATCCCACAGATTCTCTATGGGGTTCAGGTCAGGAGAGTTGGCAGGCCAATTGAGCACAGTAATACCATGGTCAGTAAACCAATTACCAGTGGTTTTGGCACTGTGAGCAGGTGCCAGGTCGTGCTGAAAAATGAAATCTTCATCTCCATAAAGCTTTTCAGCAGGTGGAAGCATGAAGTGCTCCAAAATCTCCTGATAGCTAGCTGCATTGACCCTGCCCTTGATAAAACACAGTGGACCAACACCAGCAGCTGACATGGCACCCCAGACCATCACTGACTGTGGGTACTTGACACTGGACTTCAGGCATTTTGGCATTTCCTTCTCCCCAGTCTTCCTCCAGACTCTGGCACCTTGATTTCCGAATGACATGCAACCACTGAGCAACAGTCCAGTGCTGCTTCTCTGTAGCCCAGGTCAGGCGCTTCTGCCGCTGTTTCTGGTTGGCTTGACCTGGAGAATGCGGCACCTGTAGCCCATTTCCTGCACACGCCTGTGCACGGTGGCTCTGGATGTTTCTACTCCAGACTCAGTCCACTGCTTCCGCAGGTCCCCCAAGGTCTGGAATCGGTCCTTCTCCACAATCTTCCTCAGGGTCCGGTTACCTCTTCTCGTTGTGCAGCGTTTTTTGCCACACTTTTTCCTTCCCACAGACTTCCCACTGAGGTGCCTTGATACAGCACTCTGGGAACAGCCTATTTGTTCAGAAATGTCTTTCTGTGTCTTACCCTCTTGCTTGAGGGTGCAATGATGGCCTTCTGGACAGCAGTCTTACCCATGATGCGGTTTTGAGTAATGAAACAGGCTGGGAGTTTTTAAAAGCCTCCGGAATCTTTTGCAGGTGTTTAGAGTTAATTAGTTGATTCAGATGATTAGGTTAATAGCTCGTTTAGAGAACCTTTTCATGATATGCTAATTTTTTGAGACAGGAATTTGGGGTTTTCATGAGCTGTATGCCAAAATCATCAGTATTAAAACAATAAAACACCTGAAATATTTCAGTTGGTGTGCAATGAATATAAAACATATGAAAGTTTAATTTTTATCATTACATTATGGAAAATAATAAACTTTATCACAATATGCTAATTTTTTGAGAAGGACCTGTATATAACAAATTTGATCCAGCAGCTCTACAGTGTCAGTGTCATTATTCAGTTCAGGTTTTTATTGTCATCTGATAGTGTCCCTGTAGTCAAATTGATAATGCGGTATTACTGAGGATTAAGTGTCTATTAAACTCAAGTTATTTTATTTATTATAATGAAATAATACATTTAATTTAGCCTGTCCAGCAGCTTGAAATATGAAGGTAGAAGTGGATGAATGGTATATCAATAACTGGCTTATCAACGTTTAGTTCCAACAGTCCATTTTAATTAATTAATTAAAAATTCGAATTCATTTGTATCAAACGTTTAAGTCCCTGTTTGTTTTAAAGTCTCCATGTAGTCAATAATTGTATCCCTTAAAACTCATCTTTGATCACCAAAATGACATACTTAAGCGTTTTTTCCCTTGAAAAATATTCTTCATGCCTTAAGATATCTTGAATGTAACTCTACACCCTCGCCTCATTTAGTATGCGTGGTTTTATGAATATGCAAATGAGCCCCGCCTCCACTCACTCACTCACTCAGAGATCCACTGGTTGACGAGCACACGTTGATCTGATTGGTTACAAGGTCGTTTGTGACGTCAGAAACACCAGCGATTTCAAGCCGTGTTTTTGAGACTGTCTTTGGTTCACAGCAGTTTTAAGCAGAAAATACTCAGCAATGCTGTCGACTTATGAACTTACACATGTGTGTCTTAAAGCATATTAAAAACACCACATAGACACATAAACAACATTAAAAGCTGGATTTTCACCACAGGGGGGGATATGATAAAAGCTTAATGATACAGACACACATTTTGACTGTCACACCCCTTCATTCCAGAAACATTCTGACAATCTTACTTGGGTTCTCAGTATGACACGAGTTTTCACCATCAGACCCAGCAGATACAGCTTTACATGTGTTTCTGTTTCTGCGGTTTCCTGTGTGCTTTTCCATTTCCTCAAGGCTAAACTTAGTCTGTCCGACAGGTAGATATTCGTAATACTTGTGTCTAAGCAGTTTCAAAATGGACTATTTTTCATGGCCGTTCCTGTTTTTCTTTGTGAATTGAAAACACTGTTAATTTGATTTATAGGTGTATAAAAGGGGGATGGTTTTGGGGTTACTAAACATTTTTTGTGAGCTCTGGCCAATCAGTGACAAAATACATCTATAATGTGTGTACATGGATTTTACATTTGTTTCATTTATATTTCAATTTAAAGTTGGCATGTAATGAAAATTCCCCCTAACTATTTTTTTTACAGTTTTTCTGTGCATATGTTCCTTTTTTGACCTCAATCTTTAATCAGAATGTCATAACTGGATCTTCTGGTGAGATGACAGATGTTTGTTGGACTTCTTCAAACGTCGTGGTTTCACAGACATAGCTTAGATTAAGACAGGATTCAATTAGGACATTTAAGTAGCTTTTATAAATGTGCCTTATATTATACATTACTATTACTGGTGTGCATCTTGAGACAAAACAATGGCACTGACATATTTTAAGATATAGCAGTGCAAGTTGCTTTCAGTTAAAACAGCTCAAATATGCATTTCAGTCTGGGACTATCTTAAGCCTGGTCTGTTGAAGCCTTTGTGTTTTTAAACTCCGCCCCTTTAAGCTCATGTTCCGTTTCAGAGCCACACCCTCATCTCAACATCCAATCAACAAGCGATGCATAGACACGAGGCCCCGCCCTACATATTTCCGATAATCCATTACACTCAATACGTCACAATACGGAAGATAAGATCTGTCACTACTTCCATTTCATCGCAACATTCGTGACGTTAAAAAAATGTATCTAGTTGGACACATTGTTACAGATGCATGTTATGTTTGTAGGATAATCTCATCATGACCTTCTGCATTATAATTGAATTAGTTTTGGTCTTACACTTTATGACATCACTATATCCATACTGTACTTAAACTACGCACTAACTCTGTGTAATTCACTGGCCACAGCAAAGTACATACTTTTGAATTTAAGAATATATAATAATGCATATAATACGGCAAAACTGAGACAAATTACCACTTCATAAAATTGCCTCAAACACAAATAGTTCATGACAAAAGGGCTTATGTGTTTATGGTAGAATTTACCTAAGTAGTATTTTACCAGAAATAGTATGTAATTTGGGCCCATTTAGCATTTTAAATGTATGATTTGGGACACAATAATTTCAATGTTGCTTATTGTTTACATCAGATACAAACTGGTGTGCAATGACTGTCTTTCAGCAGAGCGCAAACAATGACATCATGACCTGATCCTGTTAATGGAGGAAGCACCATTGATCCTCATTCAATCAAACACACACTCGCAAACGCAGACTTACTGTACACGTGCACAAACGGATCACACACAAGCACATTTTTCAGCTACACTTTATTTAAAGGTGCCGTTGTTACAGTGTAGTTACACAAATAAGTATTAAGTAACATTCTGCGTGCTCTCCATTGGCTCCCAGTCCAATCTAGGATTGACTATACAATGCTCCTACTTGTGTAGAAATGTTGGCATCATCTTGCTGTAAGTTATGTGTGTGAGAATCTGCACTCCTATAGATCTGGTTTCCTGAATCTAGCTAGTGGAGCAGCTTTCCACTAGAACTAGAAGCTCCTGTATCAGTTTTTACATCTCTCCTGAAAAGCTGTTTTCCTTCGCTTTTAAAGCTTGTTAATGTCTCTTCTCTGTATGTTTTCATTTTTGATCTTGTCTGTTGGACTTATTAGTTTTCTTGTTTTGGTTCTGTTCTCCATCTCTATTTCTCCCTCTTTATGCCTGTTCTCCATCTCTATTTCTCCCTCTTTATATCTGTTCTTCATCTGTATTTCTCCCTCTTTATATCTGTTCTCCATCTCTATTTCTCCCTCTTTATATCTGTTCTTCATCTGTATTTCTCCCTCTTTATATCTGTTCTTCTTCTGTATTTCTCCCTCTTTATATCTGTTCTTCATCTGTATTTCTCCCTCTTTATATCTGTTCTTCATCTGTATTTCTCCCTCTTTATATCTGTTCTTCATCTCTATTTCTCCCTCTTTATGCCTGTTCTTCTTCTGTATTTCTCCCTCTTTATATCTGTTCTTCTTCTGTATTTCTCCCTCTTTATATCTGTTCTTCATCTCTATTTCTCCCTCTTTATGCCTGTTCTTCTTCTGTATTTCTCCCTCTTTATATCTGTTCTTCTTCTGTATTTCTCCCTCTTTATATCTGTTCTTCTTCTGTATTTCTCCCTCTTTATATCTGTTCTTCATCTCTATTTCTCCCTCTTTATGCCTGTTCTTCTTCTGTATTTCTCCCTCTTTATATCTGTTCTTCATCTGTATTTCTCCCTCTTTATATCTGTTCTTCATCTGTATTTCTCCCTCTTTATATCTGTTCTTCATCTGTATTTCTCCCTCTTTATATCTGTTCTTCATCTGTATTTCTCCCTCTTTATATCTGTTCTTCATCTGTATTTCTCCCTCTTTATATCTGTTCTTCATCTGTATTTCTCCCTCTTTATATCTGTTCTCCATCTCTATTTCTCCCTCTTTATATCTGTTCTCCATCTCTATTTCTCCCTCTTTATATCTGTTCTTCATCTGTATTTCTCCCTCTTTATATCTGTTCTTCTTCTGTATTTCTCCCTCTTTATATCTGTTCTTCATCTGTATTTCTCCCTCTTTATATCTGTTCTTCATCTGTATTTCTCCCTCTTTATATCTGTTCTTCATCTGTATTTCTCCCTCTTTATATCTGTTCTTCATCTCTATTTCTCCCTCTTTATATCTGTTCTTCATCTGTATTTCTCCCTCTTTATATCTGTTCTCCATCTCTATTTCTCCCTCTTTATATCTGTTCTTCATCTGTATTTCTCCCTCTTTATATCTGTTCTTCTTCTGTATTTCTCCCTCTTTATATCTGTTCTTCATCTGTATTTCTCCCTCTTTATATCTGTTCTTCATCTGTATTTCTCCCTCTTTATATCTGTTCTCCATCTCTATTTCTCCCTCTTTATATCTGTTCTTCATCTGTATTTCTCCCTCTTTATATCTGTTCTTCTTCTGTATTTCTCCCTCTTTATGCTGTTCTTCTTCTGTATTTCTCCCTCTTTATATCTGTTCTTCATCTGTATTTCTCCCTCTTTATATCTGTTCTTCATCTGTATTTCTCCCTCTTTATATCTGTTCTTCATCTGTATTTCTCCCTCTTTATATCTGTTCTTCATCTGTATTTCTCCCTCTTTATATCTGTTCTTCATCTGTATTTCTCCCTCTTTATATCTGTTCTTCATCTGTATTTCTCCCTCTTTATATCTGTTCTTCATCTGTATTTCTCCCTCTTTATATCTGTTCTTCTTCTGTATTTCTCCCTCTTTATGCCTGTTCTTCATCTGTATTTCTCCCTCTTTATATCTGTTCTTCATCTGTATTTCTCCCTCTTTATATCTGTTCTTCATCTGTATTTCTCCCTCTTTATATCTGTTCTTCATCTGTATTTCTCCCTCTTTATATCTGTTCTTCATCTGTATTTCTCCCTCTTTATATCTGTTCTTCATCTGTATTTCTCCCTCTTTATATCTGTTCTTCATCTCTATTTCTCCCTCTTTATATCTGTTCTTCTTCTGTATTTCTCCCTCTTTATATCTGTTCTTCATCTGTATTTCTCCCTCTTTATATCTGTTCTTCATCTCTATTTCTCCCTCTTTATATCTGTTCTTCATCTGTATTTCTCCCTCTTTATATCTGTTCTTCATCTGTATTTCTCCCTCTTTATGCCTGTTCTTCTTCTGTATTTCTCCCTCTTTATATCTGTTCTTCTTCTGTATTTCTCCCTCTTTATGCCTGTTCTTCATCTGTATTTCTCCCTCTTTATATCTGTTCTTCTTCTGTATTTCTCCCTCTTTATATCTGTTCTTCTTCTGTATTTCTCCCTCTTTATGCCTGTTCTTCATCTGTATTTCTCCCTCTTTATATCTGTTCTTCTTCTGTATTTCTCCCTCTTTATGCCTGTTCTTCATCTGTATTTCTCCCTCTTTATATCTGTTCTTCATCTGTATTTCTCCCTCTTTATATCTGTTCTTCATCTGTATTTCTCCCTCTTTATATCTGTTCTTCATCTCTATTTCTCCCTCTTTATATCTGTTCTTCATCTGTATTTCTCCCTCTTTATATCTGTTCTTCATCTCTATTTCTCCCTCTTTATGCCTGTTCTTCATCTGTATTTCTCCCTCTTTATATCTGTTCTTCATCTGTATTTCTCCCTCTTTATATCTGTTCTTCTTCTGTATTTCTCCCTCTTTATATCTGTTCTTCATCTGTATTTCTCCCTCTTTATATCTGTTCTTCATCTGTATTTCTCCCTCTTTATATCTGTTCTTCTTCTGTATTTCTCCCTCTTTATATCTGTTCTTCATCTGTATTTCTCCCTCTTTATATCTGTTCTTCATCTGTATTTCTCCCTCTTATATCTGTTCTTCTTCTGTATTTCTCCCTCTTTATATCTGTTCTTCATCTGTATTTCTCCCTCTTTATATCTGTTCTTCATCTGTATTTCTCCCTCTTTATATCTGTTCTTCATCTGTATTTCTCCCTCTTTATATCTGTTCTTCATCTCTATTTCTCCCTCTTTATATCTGTTCTTCATCTGTATTTCTCCCTCTTTATATCTGTTCTTCATCTGTATTTCTCCCTCTTTATATCTGTTCTTCATCTGTATTTCTCCCTCTTTATATCTGTTCTTCATCTGTATTTCTCCCTCTTTATGCCTGTTCTTCATCTGTATTTCTCCCTCTTTATATCTGTTCTTCATCTGTATTTCTCCCTCTTTATATCTGTTCTTCTTCTGTATTTCTCCCTCTTTATATCTGTTCTTCATCTGTATTTCTCCCTCTTTATACCTGTTCTTCATCTGTATTTCTCCCTCTTTATATCTGTTCTTCATCTGTATTTCTCCCTCTTTATATCTGTTCTTCATCTGTATTTCTCCCTCTTTATATCTGTTCTTCATCTGTATTTCTCCCTCTTTATATCTGTTCTTCTTCTGTATTTCTCCCTCTTTATATCTGTTCTTCATCTGTATTTCTCCCTCTTTATATCTGTTCTTCTTCTGTATTTCTCCCTCTTTATATCTGTTCTTCATCTCTATTTCTCCCTCTTTATGCCTGTTCTTCTTCTGTATTTCTCCCTCTTTATATCTGTTCTTCTTCTGTATTTCTCCCTCTTTATGCCTGTTCTTCATCTGTATTTCTCCCTCTTTATATCTGTTCTTCATCTGTATTTCTCCCTCTTTATATCTGTTCTTCATCTGTATTTCTCCCTCTTTATATCTGTTCTTCTTCTGTATTTCTCCCTCTTTATATCTGTTCTTCTTCTGTATTTCTCCCTCTTTATATCTGTTCTTCTTCTGTATTTCTCCCTCTTTATATCTGTTCTTCATCTGTATTTCTCCCTCTTTATATCTGTTCTTCTTCTGTATTTCTCCCTCTTTATGCCTGTTCTTCATCTGTATTTCTCCCTCTTTATATCTGTTCTTCATCTGTATTTCTCCCTCTTTATGCCTGTTCTTCATCTGTATTTCTCCCTCTTTATATCTGTTCTTCATCTGTATTTCTCCCTCTTTATATCTGTTCTTCATCTGTATTTCTCCCTCTTTATATCTGTTCTTCATCTGTATTTCTCCCTCTTTATATCTGTTCTTCTTCTGTATTTCTCCCTCTTTATGCCTGTTCTTCATCTGTATTTCTCCCTCTTTATATCTGTTCTTCATCTGTATTTCTCCCTCTTTATATCTGTTCTTCATCTGTATTTCTCCCTCTTTATATCTGTTCTTCATCTGTATTTCTCCCTCTTTATATCTGTTCTTCATCTGTATTTCTCCCTCTTTATATCTGTTCTTCTTCTGTATTTCTCCCTCTTTATATTGTTCTTCTTCTGTATTTCTCCCTCTTTATATCTGTTCTTCATCTGTATTTCTCCCTCTTTATATCTGTTCTTCATCTGTATTTCTCCCTCTTTATATCTGTTCTTCATCTGTATTTCTCCCTCTTTATGCCTGTTCTTCATCTGTATTTCTCCCTCTTTATATCTGTTCTTCATCTGTATTTCTCCCTCTTTATGCCTGTTCTTCATCTGTATTTCTCCCTCTTTATGCCTGTTCTTCTTCTGTATTTCTCCCTCTTTATATCTGTTCTTCTTCTGTATTTCTCCCTCTTTATGCCTGTTCTTCATCTGTATTTCTCCCTCTTTATATCTATTCTTCTTCTGTATTTCTCCCTCTTTATATCTGTTCTTCATCTGTATTTCTCCCTCTTTATGCCTGTTCTTCATCTGTATTTCTCCCTCTTTATATCTGTTCTTCATCTGTATTTCTCCCTCTTTATATCTGTTCTTCTTCTGTATTTCTCCCTCTTTATATCTGTTCTTCATCTGTATTTCTCCCTCTTTATATCTGTTCTTCATCTGTATTTCTCCCTCTTTATGCCTGTTCTTCATCTGTATTTCTCCCTCTTTATATCTGTTCTTCATCTGTATTTCTCCCTCTTTATATCTGTTCTTCATCTCTATTTCTCCCTCTTTATATCCGTTCTTCATCTGTATTTCTCCCTCTTTATATCTGTTCTTCATCTGTATTTCTCCCTCTTTATATCTGTTCTTCTTCTGTATTTCTCCCTCTTTATATCTGTTCTTCATCTGTATTTCTCCCTCTTTATATCTGTTCTTCATCTGTATTTCTCCCTCTTTATGCCTGTTCTTCATCTGTATTTCTCGCTCTTTATATCTGTTCTTCATCTGTATTTCTCCCTCTTTATATCTGTTCTTCATCTGTATTTCTCCCTCTTTATATCTGTTCTTCATCTGTATTTCTCCCTCTTTATATCTATTCTTCTTCTGTATTTCTCCCTCTTTATATCTGTTCTTCATCTGTATTTCTCCCTCTTTATGCCTGTTCTTCATCTGTATTTCTCCCTCTTTATATCTGTTCTTCATCTGTATTTCTCCCTCTTTATATCTGTTCTTCATCTGTATTTCTCCCTCTTTATATCTGTTCTTCATCTGTATTTCTCCCTCTTTATATCTGTTCTTCATCTGTATTTCTCCCTCTTTATATCTGTTCTTCATCTGTATTTCTCCCTCTTTATATCTGTTCTTCTTCTGTATTTCTCCCTCTTTATATCTGTTCTTCATCTGTATTTCTCCCTCTTTATATCTGTTCTTCATCTGTATTTCTCCCTCTTTATATCTGTTCTTCATCTGTATTTCTCCCTCTTTATATCTGTTCTTCATCTGTATTTCTCCCTCTTTATATCTGTTCTTCATCTGTATTTCTCCCTCTTTATGCCTGTTCTTCATCTGTATTTCTCCCTCTTTATGCCTGTTCTTCATCTGTATTTCTCCCTCTTTATGCCTGTTCTTCATCTGTATTTCTCCCTCTTTATATCTGTTCTTCATCTGTATTTATCCCTCTTTATATCTGTTCTTCATCTGTATTTCTCCCTCTTTATGCCTGTTCTTCATCTGTATTTCTCCCTCTTTATATCTGTTCTTCTTCTGTATTTCTCCCTCTTTATATCTGTTCTTCATCTGTATTTCTCCCTCTTTATGCCTGTTCTTCATCTGTATTTCTCCCTCTTTATATCTGTTCTTCTTCTGTATTTCTCCCTCTTTATATCTGTTCTTCATCTGTATTTCTCCCTGTCACCAGCGTCCGTCCTCCAGAAGACATTAGATTGAAGCGGAGCGCGAGAGCTTTATTTAAACCCCTCTAAATGCCCCCTAACCTCTCACGCTTTACCCGAGGCTTTCACAGACCACCAACCTCCCTCGTCCAACTGTGTCTCTCCTGTTTTATTCCTCGTTCTGTTTCTCAGCGATGGCCTTTAAACCGCCACACACACAGCTGTCTGTCCATCCCGTCACGGCTGTGTCTGAATCTATTTAGATTATCTTCGGAGACATCAACTTCGGTTTGGCTTGGATTTCATTTCATGGCCGTACACGCTAACTACGTGACCCCGTTAATGCGCAGAAAGGTCTTTGGTGAGGCGAAGACAGTGTGTGAAGCCAGGCCGCCGCTATTATAGATCTGCCACACACTTCAGACGAGCCGAGGTCTATGTTTTTTCCTCATTCCCTGAAAGGAAATTCATTTTCTGTCAGTTTTTTAAAGACAGGCGGTTGTGTTAGGGCCTTCTCTCTCTCTATCTATCTGTCTCTCTCTCTCAGATGAGAGCTAGCCGGATCATTAAGGAGACGGCAGAGTTAAAAAACAGATCAAGAGAGCGAGAGAGAGAGAGAGCGAGAGAGAGAGAGAGAGCGTGAGAGAGAGAGAGAGAGAGAGAGAGAGAGAGAGAGAGAGAGAGAGAGAGAGAGAGAGAGAGAGAGCGAGAGAGAGAGAGAGCGTGAGAGAGAGCGTGAGAAAGAGAGAGAGAGAGAGAGAGAGAGCGTGAGAGCGTGAGAGAGAGAGCGAGAGAGAGAGAGAGAGCGTGAGAGAGAGAGAGAGAGAGAGGGCCACCATCATTTCACAGGCGTTTTCCAATTCCATTGATTTTCTACACTGTAATAGAAGCCCCTTCCCTCCACCCCAGATGGGAAAGTACAAATAATTATTAATCAATGTTCTTTGTCGTCTCACTGTGGCGTATTATTTTAACACGTGATTTACTCTCGCTACGGACCGGCTATTTGCATGCAGGCTCTGACCAATCAATGCTTCCAATTATCTAAAGACCTCCAATTGTGATGAATTACAGGCCATAATGGCATTCCATGTAATTCTGCTCTGCCTTGTGCGACTGTGACATCGATAGTTTTGAAATGTGTGATTTGTGTTGTCTCTAATCCGCTAAGCATTTATTGATCTTTAATGGTTTTGTCTTTAGTTAACACTTTAGCAACTGGGATTTTTGCCGTCCTTTGTGTTCACAAGCCACAGAACGCTGGGGAACGCCGCTTGAAAGAGGGAAAGAGATAAAGAGAGAGACGGGGATGAAGAGACCTGTGTGTGAGAGTGCATTTGCTCTCTGACGTTTTAATTCGAGGAGTTTGCACACAGTTTAAGACTTGTATATATGAATGATTCTACGCACTGTTGTTAAAAAAAAAAAAAAAACATTTATGCAGCACAACTGTTTTCAACATTGATAAAAATGTTTCTGACCATTAAAGTCAACATAAAATGGATTTTAATATATTTATATGTATTATTTATATTCCACATTTCACAATTATACTTTATTGGGTGTGATTTCTCTATGCAATTTATTCCAAATAAAAAAAACATGTTTTAATTTGTTATAACCCCATAAAATGATCCATCCATCCATCCCTGCATCCATCCATCCATCCCTTCATCCATCCATCCCTCCCTTCATCCATCCATCCATCCCTGCATCCATCCATCCATCCCTTCATCCATCCATCCCTCCCTTCATCCATCCATCCCTCCCTTCATCCATCCATCCATCCCTGCATCCATCCATCCATCCCTGCATCCATCCATCCCTTCATCCATCCATCCATCCCTGCATCCATCCATCCATCCCTCCATCCATCCATCCATCCCTTCATCCATCCATCCATCCATCCATCCATCCCTCCCTTCATCCATCCATCCATCCCTCCCTTCATCCATCCATCCATCCATCCATCCCTCCCTTCATCATCCATCCATTCCTTCATCCATCCATCCATCCCTCCCTTCATCCATCCATCCATCCATCCCTCCCTTCATCCATCCATCCATCCATCCCTCCCTTCATCCATCCATCCATCCATCCATCCCTCCATCATCCATCCCTCCATCCATCCCACCCTTCATCCATCCCTCCCTTCATCCATCCATTCATCCATCCCTCCATCCATCCATCCTCCTTTTCAGAACTTCCACTTTTGAATCATGAAGTCATGTCACACCCTTCATCATTCTCTTTTAATAGTTGACTTTAAATATTGCTTTGTCGCTTGATTTCTCTTGTACATCTTTTCTCACCTGCAGTTGTAATTCTGTTTCATATTGGAGAGCCAACCTGTGCAAGTGAGAGAAAATGTCAAATATAGAGTGAGTGAGAAACTTGGAAATGAGGAATGATCAACTTTTTTTTTTCAGCATGTGAGGTGAACTCTTTAGAGACCTGTGGGTTTGTGGTTAACCCAGTGTTTCTGTGCCCGTCTGAGCCTTCCTCCAACACCAGTGTGTGTCTCGTGAAGAAATCACTGTCAATCTTTTCTCATCCCAGGATTCCGAATCTTCCCAGTAGCCCTATTATCCGTTCTTTTACATGCCAGCTTTCAGAATGCGCCGTTCCCAACAAAAGTTTCCTGAACACTGGCAGCGCATTAACAATGGCAGAGTAATGAACACTGAGTAGGAAAGAGCAGGGTAGAGTTTCACTTCACAAAGAGTAGGACGAAACTCCACCTGACGTCTCCAACTGAGTCTTTGTCTCGACATACGGGAGGAAATTTGACTCAAATTGGCCCATCGTGCTCAAATCCCTCTTCTACATGCTGATAAAATGTTTAGCATTTCAAAAGTGAGCTTTTTGTGAGTTTACCTCTGAAGTGAAGGGAAGTCTTGCTTGAGAAGTCTGAACTTTACTCAGCCCCGCTAATCTTCTCAAATCCACCGCACGCTTCCATTAGCGGCTGCCAGTGTTATTGTGCTTTTTCATATTTCATTTAAGAATCGTGGAATTCGTAACTTTTCTTTTTACTCATTTGTGCATGAAAATAGTGAATTCCAGGAAGAAGAGAAGATTTAATAAATTCAATTTACAGTAAAGTTCATGAGGCGTGCTACTGATAAAGGCATGATCGAAACTCAGGGTTAGTATAAAACTCTCAATATTTGTTCAGCCTTTTGCCACTAACAAATATATATTTTTATATTTAGATATGTGCATTGAAATTATTATTAAGAAAATCCATCATTTTAACCAATCAGCTTGATCTATCTATCTATCTATCTATCTATCTATCTATCTATCTATCTATCTATCTATCTATCTATCTATCTATCTCTCTATCTATCTATCCATCATCTATCTATCTATCTCTCTATCATCTATCTCTCTATCTATCTATACATCTATCTATCTATACATCTATCTATCTATCTCTCTATCTATCTATCTATCTATCTCTCTATCTATCTATCTCTCTATCTATCTCTCTATCTATCTCTCTATCATCTATCTATCTATCTATCTATCTATCTATCTATCTATCTATCTTTCTCTCTATCTATCTCTCCATCATCTATCTATCTATCTCTCTATCATCTATCTCTCTATCTATCTATACATCTATCTATCTATACATCTATCTATCTATCTATCTCTCTATCATCTATCTCTCTATCTATCTCTCTATCATCTATCTCTCTATCTATCTATCTCTCTATCTATCTCTCTATCTATCTATCTATCTCTCTATCTATCTATCTATCTCTATCATCTATCTCTCTATCTATCTATCATCTATCTCTCTATCTATCTATACATCTATCTATCTATACATCTATCTATCTATCTATCTCTCTATCATCTATCTCTCTATCTATCTCTCTATCATCTATCTCTCTATCTATCTATCTCTCTATCTATCTCTCTATCTATCTATCTATCTCTCTATCTATCTATCTATCTCTATCATCTATCTATCTATCTATCTATCTATCTATCTCTCTATCTATCTCTCTATCATCTATCTCTCTATCTATCTATCTATCTCTCTATCTATCTATCTATCTCTATCATCTATCTATCTCTCTATCTATCTATCTATCTCTCTATCTATCTATCTATCTCTATCATCTATCTATCTATCTATCTATCTATCTATCTCTCTATCTATCTCTATCATCTATCTCTCTATCTATCTCTCTATCATCTATCTCTCTATCTATCTATCTCTCTATCTATCTATCTATCTCTCTATCTATCTATCTATCTCTATCATCTATCTATCTATCTATCTATCTATCTATCTATCTATCTATCTATCTATCTATCTATCTATCTATCTATACATCTATCTATCTATACATCTATCTACATCCATCCATCCAGAAGCAGCCAAGTAGATTAAAAATGTTTAAAGGTACTACAGTAAAAAAAATATTGTTTATTTTTATTTAAATTATCATGATATAATACAGAAGTCAACATTTGAAGTGGATCAAAAAAGTTAATCAAAGTTGTCCTAAGACAAGAACGTTTATTGTTCAGAATATGTATTTTACTAATTAATTAAAAGAAAATTGAGGCATGCTAATGCAAATGAAGTGTTAAATCTGTGTTTTGAACTGATTCATAAACAAGAAAATAATGAATCAATGAAGTGTGAAGAGTGAAACTGGCCTACTTTCAAGCCATGTTTGATATATACATCCTGACAGAAACTGAGAACTTATATTATCTGAGCCATTATAGTTTCCACACGTGTTCCAGACACATTGTGCCTTGCTGCTCATGTGGGAAATGTATTGAATGTCTGGCCTGAGTTTTGTCCCTTTTCAATTCCACTTCTTTCCCTTCGTTTCATCTCTATTGTGCTTTCAAAAAATTGTCAAAGAGAAAACGTCTAACGTTTTCACAGACAGCGGGGAGATGTCTGTGTTTCTTCCTCCTTTACTGCAATATTTTTGTGCTGCCTTCATGCTTTGCAAACTTCATTACCTGGAATGCAGCCCGCCGAAAATGATTTTTTTTTTTTGTGCCGCAGATGTGATATTTCTCACCCTCATTCCCTCACTGTGCCTTAAGGCAATTCAACACAATAGGAGAAAATAAGACAAAAAAGCAGCAGTTTTATAAAACGGATTTGTGCACAACAGCCTGAAGGAACATTCAACACTTGGAAAGACTGAATCTTCAGGGAGACGAGATTGGTGTGTGTGAGCCTCACATTTCCTGCACTCGCGCCCATTAGGAGGAAAGCAATAGGAAATGGAGAAATAAGAGAGGTAATCTAGGAGTTTGGTAGAGTTTTAATAATCATCATGTCAGCAGCGGTTTGTGTGTGTGTGTCTTTCATAATGTTGCTCATCTCTGGGAAGACAGTTAGTTTGGTGAGTGTGTGCTCTGTGATTCCGCCTGCGGATTCTTGTGTGTGTGTGTGTGTGTGTGTGTGTTTCTGATAACTAGCGCCTCTGGAGCGTGTGCTCTCATGACACATTAATGTGCAGTACAGATGACACACACCGCAGGGGTTCATGGGGATGAAACTGCAGTGAGATGCTCTGCAGAGAGAACATACTGTTAAAAAATGTGACATGGAGGCCTGATTTCTTGCACACAGTGTTTGCTGCAGTGATGCATTATGGGGATTAAACAACGTCTCATCTGTTACAATGCAGCCGCTCTTTACCTACTGTGTGACCCAAATCTGCAGATACTACTGTTAGAGGAAAGACTAAAGTGTGTGTGTGTGTGTGTGTGTGTGTGTGTGTGTGTGTGTGTGTGTGTGTGTGTGTGTTGTGCGTGTGTGTGTGCATTCTTGTCTGATGGCAAATCTAAGGAGATTTCCATGTCTTTCTCCGGCTCTTTGATGCTGTACTCTTGTCATGCACTCGTCTGCTCGCTGAGGGTTTATGGGACAGATGCCGGTGTTGTCCAACATCTGTCCTCTGTGCTTTACTGCATCTTCTTTAAGAGCTTTTTCTGAAGCGGTTGATTTGATTAAAAAAAAAAAAAAATCTAATATGTTAATTTGTCAAATGTGACCCATATTTTAAGCTGCATAATTTGTCAACACATTTTTTAGCCCTACAATACCAATCAAAAGTTGGAGGTTAGGAAATTTAATATGGTAGTTTAATGTTTTTTTAAAGAAGTCTCTTCTGCTCACCATGGCTGCATTTATTTGATAAAAAATACAGTAAAAACAGTAAAATTGTGAACTATTATTCCAATGTAAATCAGCAGTTTTCTATGTGAATATGGTAAAGTGTAATTTATTCCTGTGATCAAAGCTGAGTTTCAGCATCATTACTCCAGTCTTCAGTGTCACATGATCCTTCAGAAATCAGAATAATATGATGATCTGATGCTCAAGAAACATTTCTGTTTATCATCAATGTTAAAAACAGTTGTGCTGCTTCAGATTTCTACATTTAGTTCATTTGATACATTTAATTCAGGATTCTTTGAATAAAAGGTTAAAAAATATATTTACTGTCACTTAATCTGTTTGAGTGACCCAAACTGCTCATCCAATGGTGTGAGTTTGGGGCCGGGACTATTTGTTTGGCGAGTAGAACTGGTATAAGGAGATATTTGGAAATATTTTTTGCAGCTATATTTGATGCAGTGTATATTATTACGGGGGTATTATTATCAACAGAATGTTTTTAAACCTTTTTGACAGCATTTCTTGCATTCTTTTCTGGAAAGCTCACTACATATATTTCGATTATTTTCCTCTGCAGTGTGTTATTCCCCTTCCACACGTTGCTCTCATAGATTCGTAGCATCAGGCAGGTGTTGACAGTCGACAGAGTCGCCTGTCTCTCGCTTTATCTCTCCTCCTACCGCCTGCTTTACTCCCTCTTTTCCCTGAGGAGCCCGACTGCTTAACCTCCCATCATTCCCTCTGTAACACCCATCATTCCTCCGATCCGATAACATAGTCCTCTCCAACAAAGAACAATCTCTACTGTTAAATTAACTCAAAATGCGACTTAATTGAACTCTGTCGGAGTATGTTTAACTCTGTTGGGGTTCATTTAACACAGCTGATTTAATTGTACTGCTGTACAGATAAAGTTTGGTCATTTCCATTCAATACAAAAGGCAGAAATCAGCCAGATTTCAAAGCTTTTCTACACGTCAATGGCTTATATTCACCTTCCCACAGGAGAGGGAAATCACAAAGGGAAATCTTTTTTAAGATATTTTTGGTTTCTTAGACACCAGTGAAATTAAATGGAGATTCTTGCTTTTCCTTCATTTTTCTCAGATGTATTTTCCTTGTGATGCAAAAAAACCCAATAAGCTCAGTCTTACAAAACAAATCTCAAAGGCGTCCTTGAATTCACCAAGATATAAAAGATGTCAGGATTTCAACATGATCTCAAACCTCAAACCTTTTTTTTTAAACCATTTATCTTTAAACCAAATGATCGGAGTTATGACATAACACTTTAATATTTTAGGAGGACCATCTGAGTTGATGCCTACATGAAACACACACACACACACACACACACACACACACACACACACACACTGCCCATCTTTACACCTGGTATTCAGATGTGTTTTGGTCGATCACAAGTAGACGAGGGAGACACATACCAGTTTACACCTGGTGTTTTAATCCGTCTCTTTTGTCCTCTTTCAACCACTTCTGTCCTGATTTCTTTGAGGGGAGGGTCTATGGAGGGGAAATGTGTAGGTTTTTTCAAATCTTTTGATATAATGGACAAAATAATCTCCCTCATTTACATATGAATTCATTAAATATGAATTTTCGTATGACGACGGAAAAACACTGAATCAGCTTTAGTTCCTGCTCTAACCGCTAGACCAGCTGAACGCTGTGTGTGTGTTAGAAATCAGGAATGCAGAGAGAACATCGTGTGTTTGGTATGTTTTTCATCTTCAAACCTAATTTCGGTCTTTAGCCGACAAAGTTTAAATCCCGTCTGGCTAGAGCTCTTCCTGTAATGTTGACTCATTAGCTCAGTAGACGGAGAGTAGACAGTGTTTTGTGGCTGTTTGAACACATTCGACCACATGAGCGTTTACACTACGAAAGCAATCCGGTCAAATGCGTTTGACTACCTCTGGAAGTGTTCAAAAGTGGACAAGCTCAAAACATTTTACACCCAGTTTACACCTGTATTTTGCGTCTCTTTCCCCGCCATTTAAGTAAATTTCCGGCTCTCCGTGTTTTCACTGTTATACAGTAGAGGGCGCAATTATGCATCTTCAACAAGAGTATAGAATCTCCTGATCAAAACACAGGCGAAGAAGAAGCAGAAACAAGCGATAGCATAAGCAGATGAATATTTTAAATAACACAATCATCAACATTAAACGGCATATGCATCAAAACTGCCTAATGCTACTGAATGAAATGTCGAAATGTTTTTTTGTGTGAAATTTATCTAAATTCAAGTGTTGATAAAAAAGAATGCACTAAGCTAGTGCTGTATCTGATTTATTTATTTTTAAAATCAGAGGGTCTGTTACTTTTAATAAATTTCATATTTAGATATTCATGCAACAAAATACTCTGGGGGTTACGACAATTTAGTGAAAATGCTCAAAAATGCTGGCGGGGAAAGAGTTAATACCAGGTGTAAACCGGGCCATTGTGAATCTAAACTTTTTAAAAATGACAGATTTGATTGTGCACAGCAGATGATGTTATTGTTCTCCTTCTGTTTAGCCCCTGCCCCATTGCAGTGTCGTCTTCCTGCCCTCTATAATCTGCCCAGAGTGTGTGTGTGTGTGGGGGGGGGGGGGTTAGCTGTGTAATCGGGATAATAATTATCGGGTGGTTAGTGCCAGCTGGGTCAGAAAGCAGCGTGCCGCTGGCTTATCTGTGAGTTCAAAACGGATCCCATATGGCAGGAACAATACGGTGACCAAGACCCCTAGATAGTGCACACAACAAATGCAAAGTCAGTTTGAGTTCAATGGTGGACTGTAACTCCGGTATTGCATTTTTTAATTAATCTCTCAGTCTGTTTTAGAGTTTATTATTAACAGGAGATGCTCCAATGGGAGCACTAACACGCTATTAAGTTACGCGGATTCAAATTAGCCTCCAATAAAGCGCTGACGCAGCATCTGCCGATGCCGCTGGGAAATATCAGGCAGCGAGAGGTTAAATATCTATTTGTCACACCCCTCCGTCCATGTGACCTCAGATATCTCGGTAACCATGGCAGTGGGACGACCCTCGCAAGGATACATAAATCAGAGCGTTACTGCCCACCACTTCTATTATCTCCATTCAGAGGGCGATTTATTTGACTTTTGTCTTTATTTGAAGGGTGTTCAATGGCTATGAATGCTCACTTTAGGTTGTGGGTGGTAAAAAAGAAAATAAGCTCAGAACACAATATGGTTGTGCCACCTCCGGCTCGCTCAAGGCCTCTCAAGCCTGTGTGCGTGTACACAATGTCCTTCTTTACTGTGACTTTGGAACAGATGACAGTGTGAAAGTCGTTCTCTTTAACGACGGTCGTTAATCCTGCGACCGAAGCTCACTTTCATGTCTCAGTCAAGCTTTTCCTCACTTCTCCTCGGCCAAAGTTTTTAATGCGATTTAATTTAATTAAAAGGGAACTTGGCTATCTCAATATATTACTTATTCATAAATTACTTTGTTTCCCATCAACCTTGTAATCAGTGGAGGCCCCGGAGCTCACGAGAGAATAAAACAGTGTGTGAAATGAGGATTTAATGCGTGCGAGAAGATACTGATCTTAATGCAGTACAAACATGATGGAGACAGAAGGAAAACGTAACTGTAGCAAACTGACCACAGATTTTCTATCAAAAGCCCCAGGACTTGCTTTCTATTTAATGCTATTAATTACTTTAAAAATGCCATGAAATCAAGTTATGACTTTTATGTCATTTTTCTTTGTATCTTTAGGGCCATCTAAATGCCAGCCAAATTCCTTATTACTAGTCATAAGGTCATTTTTCATTGACATTGTCTTTATCTTGCTCACTGGCTATATATCACAGACCAACGTCCACTGGAGATGAGCTTATTATAGACTCTAGATCTGCCATAACAGGCATTATTTACTATTTATTGAACTTTACATCCTTCCTGTGATTGACAGAACGACAGGACAGCAGCACTAAAGTGACCTTATCCGCCAGCCATGTGCTAGTGGTAATCATTTTGTCTATTATGGTTTATGGTTATTTAGTGATTGTAGTCTGGAGCCTTGCACCTCTTCCCGACCTGTCAGAGATAAGTGTTGAGCCTATTCATTTTTTTAAGTGCCGTTTCACAGTGTCACCTCATTTAGCCTATTACAGTAAGTCTTTGAATGTCGTTATTGGACTGGCAGCATCTGAGTCGAAAAATCACACGCATCCAAGCCTCGCTGCATTAAGCGGCATACGCTTTTTTACAGGTCTGCCAGCTCTCAGGGGGGATATCATAACGGCTATGTGCAAATATAGACATATGTTAGAGAAATCACACTTGCCAAAAGTGAAATCACGGCCTTCCAATGCTTCAATAGTCAAGGGATGCATAACAATAAATTCCAACTACCCCCAGAAGAGCCACAAATCCATGAATCTTCTAAGGACAAGCAAACACACTCATACACACGTACTTATTATATAACCAGCAGGACAATAATGTGCGCAGTGAATCACTTTGATTGTCGCTACATCTTAAGTTTAATTGAATTTTTGACACTGTCGATCACGACATACTTCTTGACAGGCTGGAAAACTGGGTCGGGCTTTCTGGGATAGTCCTAAAATGGTTCAGGTCATACTTAGAAGGGAGAGGTTATTATGTGAGTATAGGAGAGCATAAGTCTGAGTGGACATCCCTATCGCCTAACGATTACAGTCCCATTGACTCCCTTTGCCAATACATTGATGAAGTCAACAGTTGGCTGTGCCAAAACTTCCGTTAAATAAAGACAAAACTGAAGTCATTGCGTTTGGAAACAAAGATGAAGTTCTCAAGGTGAACGCATACCTTCAGTCTAGAGGTCAAACAACTAAAAATCAAGTCAGGAATCTCGTGTGTCTCTAGAGTCAGACCTTAGTTTCAGTAGTGATGTCAAAGCAATAACTAAATCAGCATACTATCATCTGAAAAATATTTCAAGAATTAGATGCTTTTGTTTCAAGACTTAGAGAAACTTGTGCATGCTTTCATCACCAGCAGGGTGGATTATTGTAATGGACTCCTCACTGGCCTTCCTAAAAAGACCATAAGACAGTGTCAGCTCATACAGAACGCTGAGCAGAACCAGAACACATGAACACATCACACCAGTCCTCAGGGCTTTACAGTTACATTTAGGATTGATTTTAAAGTATTATTACTGGTATATAAATCATTTAATGGCCTAGGACCTCAATACATTGCAGATATGCTCACTGAATATAAACCCAACAGATCACTCAGATCATTAGGATCACATCAGCTCTAAGGGTTCACTCTAAGCATGGTGAGTGTGCTTTAAGCTACTGTGCTGGAACCAGCTTCCAGAAGAGATCAGGTGTGCTCCTACAGAAGAGATCAGATGTGCTCCTACAGTCACATTCACATCCAGACTCAAAACACTTCTGTTTACCTGTGCATTTACTGAATGAGCACTGTGCCACTGCTCGTCCGACTGTTTTTACTGTATTTTTTTTATTCTAAACTCTAATTATTCTTATTTCTTTTGATTATTTTAATTTCTTCTATGTAAAGCACTTTGAATTACCATTGTGTATGAAATGTGCTATATAAATCAACTTGCCTTGCCTTGAATTCAAGGATTCTAATTGATTCCTATTCATGTGTAAATGTTGGGCGTCAGCGCCAATCCTCTACAAACGCCAGAGGTGGGGTTTTACAGGAATTCATTCATAAATGTGTTTGCTCGGAATATGGCATATGTAGATAATTGAAGAGGAGGAAAAGAAGGAAAATCTCCAGTGATAATTTTGAATCTATAGATCTGCTCTAAATTCCCTTTCTATATATACTGTATGTACTCTACTGTATATATAAATATATAATATAGTACACATGTATATGTGTATATATATATATATATATATATATATATATATGGATGTGTCACAATACGGGAGAAAAGATCCGTCACTTCTTCTCTTTCATATTGACTTTAAAATGTGAAATTTGAAAGTCACATTTTAAAATTGACTTTTAAAATGTCACTAGAAAAAGTCATTTTTCTTCCATAATGTGACGTTTCCGAACTAAATGCAATGCCCTTAAAGTGAAAAACTAAAAATGAAACAAAATATTTTGCATGTGCACAAAAACTGTGATATGCAAATGAGAAAAGCATCCCATGTGCTCGTAAAAACACTATGATTTGATAAATCTTATACCGTAAATGTAATGTATATCACTTTGGATAAAAGTACAATGTAGAATGAGACATGCACCAAGTTCTGAGGATTCTTCTTTTCTTTGATTAGGACCACAAACATATTAAGAGCGTTAAAAAGGTCACCTTTAATGTAATGTTTAAAATATCGGTAGCACTTTACAATAAGGTTCATATCTTAACATTATATAATGTATTAACTAACATGAACTAATAATGAGCAATACATTTGTTACAGTATTAGCTAATCTTTGTTAACGTTAGTTAATAAAAATCCAGCTGTTTATTGTTCATTCATGCTAATTCACAGTGCATTAACTAATGTTAACAAATACAACCTTTGATTTTAATAATGTATTAGTAAATGTTGAAACTAAAATTAACTAAGATTAATAAATGTTGTAGAAGTATTGTTTATTCTTAAATCATGTTAACCAAGGTAGTTAACTAATGAACCTTATTGTAAAGTGTTTCCAAAATATCTTCACCTTTAGTATATGCAACAGAGATGACAAACAAACTGAAGGTCGGCACACAAAAGCTTTCCGTACTTCTTTCCATAACTTCCCGTATCTCTGTCACCTTGAGGCCGTGTTGACTCACACTCCTGACTCTTGTGTACACTAAGCTCATGGGTTGAACTGATCCGAGACCTCTTCATCACTCATATCAGCCCAACAGGGAAGAGTCCAGGCCCTGGGTGAAGTTCAGCACCGCCAGCCAGGCTGTTTAAAGGTGATAATGGCTTTTAATTTAAGCCAAAGATGATTTATCTGAGCTTGGCTAGCCTCCCAAACCACAGACCTGGAAGCATGAAATGAAAACTATTACCTTGGAAGTCTCATCAGTCACTTTGAATATTCTGAATGTGGAGAAAGAAGGAAAAGATGAAAACCTGCTGAAGACTTGATATAGTTGTGGTGGATCTGGTCCAGTTCTTCAGAAGTTTGAAGCTCTGTTGACCTGTCAGTTAATGTGAATGCCGGTGGTCAAAACACAGCTATATTTAGACATGCTTGCATATATGAATAACATGGGGTCTGTTAGTGTCAGCGAGAGGCCTCTATTGTTTTTCCTGAAGCGGTTTCATATCATATGCTGGTCTGACTTTGAAAATGAATAACAATTTGTATTGTGATGTAAACATGGTCATTGTTTAAAGATGTCAGGATGTGATGACAGAATGGGCTCGCTTTGTTTACTCGCTAGATCCGTAGAAGTCAAGCTAGTGGTGAAGGGTGATAATTACTGGACGAGGAAATGTGTGATCGTTTAATTTGTTTCGAAGAGAAGACAAACAAATTGAGAGTGAAAGCTTCTGTTAGCTAACATAAAGGAACAGATTTAGAGGGAGAAAAATGGAGGGAAAAAAACTGTAGCCATAGCCTAGCGGTTAGCACATGAGCTAAACACATGTTTAAGTTCAGTTCGATCTGCCATTTCCTGTCCTCTTTCTTGTCTGAATGCTATTACAACCAGTAATTTTTCCATATAATATTTAGTAACCAAAACAATATGTTGTGAAATTAAATATTTCCCATTCTTTGTGATTTTTTTGTTTTGTAGCCTAAGGTAATTGTTTTTAAGCTGAATGTGGACCTGCTTTTTTTAGAAAACAACTTTAATTATTCAAGGACACATTAAATTGGTCAAAGGTGACCGTAAAGACATTTCAAATAAATGCTGTTCTTTTGAACTTTCTTTTCGTCAAAGAAGGGGAATTTTTTTTCCAGTTTCTACAAACATCTGAAGCAGCACAACTGTTTCCAACATTGATAATAATCATAAATGTTTCTTGAGCATCAGATCATCATATTCTCCTGATTTCTGAAGGATCATTTGACACTGAAGACTGGAGTAATGATGCTGAAAATACAGCTTTGATCACAGGAATAAATTACACTTCACTATATATTCACATAGAAAACAGCTGATTTACATTGGTCAAAAATATATTATGAAAAATTAATACAATGAAATGGGTGAGCATTAGCAACTTTTTTCAAAACCATAAATGTTTGACCAATAGCATAAATATGAATGTTTTATTAGTCATCACAAATAGCTACTCCCTCGGATCCTGTCGACTCGACGGATAGGCCAAATTCATGACACATAAATCATAATCACAAAACCAAAAAAGCAGATAAAATGGCAAAGAGCTGTGTTTTGGGGCCTTAAAGTTAACACATTATCTCCAGGTGTTTAGACCATTGACCCCTCATTAGAGTCACCCTAAAACTACTAGTGTCTAGTTACACTGTTTAAATGAGCTGGAGGGTATGCGTCTCATCTCTCACCTGGCTTAACTGTCAACCACACCTGAATGAGACGTGTTAACCAAGTAGGTTTGCCATTACCAATAAAGTCCTCTATTGTATTCAGTGGCTAATGGTATTTAGTAAACAGTGGTTTTAATTAAAAACCTCTCACACATGCCCTTGTTCCCACATACCCCCACAATGTGTGTTTGTGTAGTGTTTTCTCATGGTCACTCTGTGGCCATCTGGACGGGACTCACCGTTGTTTGTGAAGCGTCAGAACAACAGTGGCAGGTTTAATCCTCCTCAGCTTGTCTGGCTTCTGTTGGAGTCAGAGACTGAACGAGTGACTTGTTTTTGTCTCATCACTCAATCTGAGCTCAACCTAAGAAGTAACTGTTCTCTTTCACACACAATTCAGCCATTTATTTATGGAGCGCTGGAGCGAAATGCTAAATTGAGAAAGCCAGAAACCGAATACTTGGCAAGCTCGAAGTCCCATTTTTCAAAATCATTTTTTGTGAATATTCAGAAATGCTAGAAGCGTTTGTGTTCATGTATTTGCATAATGTTTTGACTGTGACCTCAATTATCGACAGGACATTTCACTGTTTGTTGGTTTCTATTTATTCTCCACAGTACTTTAATGACTTGCTTCGCCAAAAAAAAAAAAAGCATTACCATAATTTGCTTGCCAACGTGTTGTTCAAAACCAATGTGATTGACTTTCTTCTGTGAAGAAATCTGTTATTATTATTATTATGTCCAATAAAAGTCAAGGGTTATTATAGTTAAACTAAAATCATAAAAAAAATTATTGAAATAAAATGAACATTAACTGAAATAAAATAAAATTTGTTTTATTGCAACATTTATCTTGGTGTACTTAAGTAACTAAAACTGAAATAAAATAAATAAACTATAGACATTACACTTAAAAAATAACTAAAATTTTAAGTAAAATGAAAATGGAAAATATAACTATAATAGAGTCTTGATGATACTAAAATAACACTGATTGGACCCCATTGACTTTAATTGTATGGACAAGAACAGCAAACTATGAAACACTTTTTTGGCCAAACTATTACTTTAACACTGGAAGTCTTCCTTGTTAGAGACGTGAACAAATTAAACACATCATGTCTGCATTTTGTGTGCCATATCGTAAAAACAAATCTATTGAAGAAGCAAAAAGACATGCATGCGCTCTCACTTCTCAAATAAGAAAGCAAGTGTATGTATCTGGATCCGGGAACTGTGGGCTACCGTTACATAACCGAGATGAAAAGAGAGTCAGACAGAGAGAATACGAAACGATCCTCCGGGGGAAGAAGAAGAAGAAGAAGCTGTTTTCTGCACAGAAAGTAGGACTGCTCATGACTGTAAAGTTCGGCTGAAGTTTTCTGCTCTCATCATTGCTGTTGAGTAACCGGGTTGAGTTGAAAAGTGTAGCACGATAATTAAAGAGAACTTGCGCTTGTCTTGTAACCGGAGGGAATTGTTGCTCTTTATTCAGCTGTGGTGAGACTATGGGTAGGATTAGTAGAGATTACACTGAGATCGCAGTTCAGATAACTTCATCCTCACCCTCAGTGTTTTTGCTTCAGTCGTTGCGTGTAAAACACCTGCAGTGAAAACGCTTCCATTTAAGACGATGACAGTCGACGGCTCATTCTCTCGCACCCTGTCACCTTCATTAAGCCTGTCGATGAAAAGTGTGGAAACTCTCGTCAGATTTCTGCATGTTCCAGCCCTCCGCTAGGCTTCTAAAGTTACAAACCTCTAATCCTCCAGCTTTGGCAGAAACAACTTTGGTATTACGGCTTAAATGGGTCTATTGAAAGTTTCTCAGGCTTTTTGGTGGTGTTTTTTTTTTTTTTTTTTTTTCGTGTTGAGAAACAGATGTTGGCTGTCGGCCATCTTCTCGGTCTCATTGACTGAGCTGTTCTGGCAGTTAGCTTCACTGACCTCTGCTTTCAGCATATTTGGCAGGCATTGTATGCTCTTTGAAAAGCTGCTCAAAATCTTGTTACATCACAACGATCAGAGCACTGGAAGCGCTTTATACAAAGACACTACACCGCCATAACAGGTGTCTTTTACTAATAGCTGGCTAATCCTTTTTGCGTTACAGTCTGAATCCGCGGTCATTCCAAGTTTTCCCAGAGTTATTTGTGACACTTTCTCATTACATCCTTTTTATCACTTCCTTTCTCTTTCTGAAGCCAAAATCCATACCTCCAATTACTCTGAATGTCATATCTATAAACACAATCCTTTCATGTTCATATGACTTATAATCAATAATAAAAATACCATGATTTTCATGTAAACGAGGTTTTCCTCTGCTGCCCACCTGTTATTTTTTACCATGTTTGTATTAAGTACCTATGTGCTAAAAAAATGATATCAAAAGACCAAATTCAGGATACACTTTTATTGATGATGCATAAAATATACATGTGAACAGATGATCCCAGGATAATACAAGTTATACAATGTCTTAAGCGTTTTCCTATAGATCCTATAGATTTCCTTTGGTCATGCAGGTGATGCTCAACTACTGTATATACTACAGTTCAAAAGTTCAAGGTCAGTACGTTTTATATATAATATATATATATTTCTATCGTGCCAACTCTTGGAAGGGTTTAGCATGATCATGTATATGACAATGCTAATGTATTTGGTCTTGGTGGAACAGATCTGCTAGAGCAAGTACAGAGATTTACTACTGCAAATAAACGCATGACACACTTCTGTGAGCATGAAGACATGCGCAAATAGCATATATGAAATAACCCATAGCAGATCTATGCAGGTGGAGTTGGGAAAGGTGGAGGGGTTTAGAGAAACTCTGAAAGTGTGCTGCAAACTGCTACCTAAACATTGACCAACTATTGGAATGGTGATCAGCAAGCTCTTTGGCTACAAATGCAATGAGAACCAATCAGCTTGTGCCATGTAGTTAAAGGTGTGATTGTCAGCAGTTTGCGTAATGGACCCATCAGCCTGCACCATCTAGAGTTTCACAACAGAACTTGGTGTGTATATATATATATATATATATATATATATATATATATATATATATATATATATATATATATATATATATATATATATATATATATATATATATATATATATATATATATTCAAAGGTCCATGATGTTTTTTATTGCAATTTTGGGCACATTTAGGCCTCAACGTCACACATCCAGTTTTGATTGATGGCTGATAGTGTCTGCTGGATGTGCACGTGCAGAATCAACTGTGATGGCCTCTTGCTTGTGTTCTCTGAAGACCTCTTAGTTTTAACCTATAATGTGTCTTCATTAAGACTGAGAGCCTCATGCAACAATAGATCATTAAAGTGACAGGCCACAGTCAGCAGATAATTGTGATTCGAATACCGGGGTCATTTAGGGTGAGCTTATTAACATATGTATAGCCCAGCGGATTGGTCATCAATATTATGTCTAAGTCTCTCATTTTCTCTCTGTCCCTTCTCTTCGCTTCAATCATCCATCTTTATCCATCCCACCTGTCAGTTATTGGGTACTTCGTATACCTTCAGATATCATACGCACAAGGTCCCATGAAATGACCCTTAAAAACACAAATCACTTCTTGTTGCTGAGCGACTTTGCTTGGGAAACTGGATTTAACAACATGTATTGGATATCCATAAAAAGAAATATTGTGAAGAGGAATGGATTTTGTTTAGCTTTGAGAATGAAGGTTTTGTCTGTTTTATGTGCCATCTGTCTGCATATGCCAACCTACTGACCCTGCATTGATTATTACACAACATTGAAAGCTTAATTGAAATGACGGCCCGTGTCAGAGCTTTTTTTGTTCATCTCTAGCATGGCCATTACTAAAGGTCATGATCTATGACCCCAAGTCCGGGGTCCCATAAGGGGCTTGGGGCTTTAATTCAATAGTTGTGGATAACTGGGTTGGACACACACACAGAGAGAGAGAGAGAGAGAGAGAGAGAGAGAGAGAGAGAGAGAGAGAGAGAGAGAGAGAGAGAGAGAGAGAGAGAGAGAGAGAGAGAGAGAGAGAGAGAGAGAGAGAGAGAGAGAGAGAGAGAGAGAGAGAGAGAGAGAGAGAGAGAGAGAGAGAGAGAGAGAGGAGAGAGAGAGAGAGAGAGAGAGAGAGAGAGAGAGAGAGAGAGAGAGAGAGAGAGAGAGAGAGAGAGAGAGAGAGAGAGAGAGAGAGAGAGAGAGAGAGAGAGAGAGAGAGAGAGAGAGAGAGAGAAGAGAGAGAGAGAGAGAGAGAGAGAGAGAGAGAGAGAGAGGAGAGAGAGAGAGACGAGAGAGAGAGAGAGAGAGGAGAGAGAGAGAGAGAGAGGAGAGAGAGAGAGAGAGGAGAGAGAGAGAGAGAGAGAGAGAGAGGAGAGAGAGAGGAGAGAGAGAGAGAGAGAGAGAGAGAGAGAGAGAGAGAGAGAGAGAGGAGAGAGAGAGAGAGAGAGAGAGAGAGAGAGAGAGAGAGAACAAAATACATTCACATGCTTCCCTTTGCACACTCTTTCAGTGTCTGTCTTTTTAATGAAATGTTTGTGAACATTTGTGGTCAAAAGTTATGTCTGGAGGGGATATTTGTTTTTAATGACCTTACAAGTTCAATTAAAACCATGAAAATATGAGGAAAATATTTTATATATTTAATTTGGCCAAAAATTATGTAATACAATTTGACATGTCTCATTGCCTTATTATCACAAATAAAACAACTGACAAACAAGCTTTACTACGCAATATGCTTACAATATCTTTAACACATTTTAATAATATTTTATTAAAGGGTGAAGATTTCCTATGCCGGACATCACTTTTGGTTAGGTTTAGGTATTGGGTGGATTAAGGGATGTAGAATATGGTCATGCAGAAAAAGGCATTAATATGTGTTTAATAAGTACTAATAAACATCCAATATCATAATAATATGAAACTAGTTAATAGTGAGAACAGGACCTTAAACTAAAGTGTTACCAAACTATTTAATTCTGCCTCATTACTCTTTATGTCAATATTGTTATAAAGTGGCACAGAGTAGATGTTCCAGCTTGGTGTCCTACGGTGCCTTTTTTCTTAATCTATTAATAAGAACAAGGCACTTGGGAAAGGTGGAAAAACGAATAGCAAAAGACGAGGAAAAGTGATGGAAAAAATTTGAATAATTTACTGGCACATACCATTGACATTTCAAAAGCTGCAGTTGCTGCAATTTGATCCCAGTGTGAGTGTGTGTTAGCATTAGCTCTGATTTCTCCTCCTGGTTTTTTTTAACGAACCCTAATGCATGAACTTTTAATCTGTTCTGCATTGTCTGAATAAGCCATGAAACGTAAACCGCCAGGAATCATGGTTCAGGAATGACTGACAATAGATTGGCCAGATAATCCCTTTCACAGAATCAATCGCACAGCTAACTCGTACAACAGATGTCAAGTAATACACTGCTGCACGATGTCGGTGAGGGCCCAGGGTTGCCCACCTCTGAAACCCGATCTCCACCTCCCCGCGATGGGTTGGTGCCCTGGCGTCTGTTAGCTCTTCTGCTGAGGGGCTTTTGAGAGTGAGGTCAACGGTGTGTGTAATAAGCTAGCGTTAGCGGATGGCTAGTGCCCATTCACATGCTGATTTTCTAGTCGATCCATTTGCATTAAGTGCAACCTAATTGCCAACTGCGGCCTGATTATGGTGCGTGTCGGCCGAGATGAAATATGACCTCCCGTCTGAACCCGCCGCTGCTCAACTGATTTCAGATTGGCGTAAATCTAAAGGGAAAAGTTTGAGACACCGATGAAATACTACCTCTTGAAATGGGAGATATGTGCTTGTATTTATGGAAAAAAAGGACATTAGCTCATACATTAGAACAATCACTCCCTTTGTTCATGTAGGCTATATTTTCCTTATCTCTTCTACTTTTTATCTATTGTACCTTATTTCACCTGTGGTGTGGTCCCAATAAGTTTCCTATGAAGAAAAGCTTAGTCCTCTCTCTTTTTATTTGCTTGGAAGTGTGTCCAAATGTGACTCCTCAGTTAGTGTCCGATGGCATTTTGATGAGCCAAGAGAGGAACAGCTGGAGTCTGCAGTATTGTAAGTGACCATATCGTCTCTTCTAGACTCTGGAGTTGAGCTGGTGTTGTCATCGCTCGCAGTTATGAGAGGAAGTTGAGCAGCTGTAAGGGGTATTGGGATGGTTACACACTCTCAGAAAAAAAAGGTACAAAAGCTGTCACTGGGGCGGTACACTTTAAAAAGGTACATATTTGTACTTAAAGAGTGCATATTAGCACCATATTGGTACCAAAAGTGTACATATTAGTACCTAAATGGCATATATTAGAACCTTTAGAAAGGGTACCCTCTCAGTGACAGCTTTCGTACCTTTTTTCTGAGAGTGTATGGCTCCAAAAATGCCCCCCCCTTTTTTTTTTTTACTCCACCATGGGTTTCAAATACTAATGCATTATATTCTCCTTCTAAGGTGCTCATTTTGTTCCTGTTAGCAACACTATGAATCGGCTCATAACCGCTCTGTTCAGATCCACTTGGCTCCTTGGAGTCTAAATGGACTGGCCACAACATGCTGACCGAGTTTATCAATAAAGTCTGTCTCCATCAAGATTCAAGGTTCTTATCCACTTGTTACCTTGGAGGACTGAAACCACTAAGATCCATCTGAATAATAATCATAATTTAATAATAATATCCATTTGCATTAAGTGCAGCCTAAAGATGGAATATTAGTAGTAGAAGTAGTATCCAAATAATTAAAAGTAGCACCACTCTACCTACCAAGTAACACCACTATTATTGTACCATTACTCATATTGAAATATAGTTGTCAACCATCTAATTACAATAATGACATTTTAAATGAATAGTGAAATGTGTCCTTCAAAAGCCAGTCGAAATATGCAGTCGTTAGCTGTGTCTGTATCATTAGTCGTGTCCCAAACCCACCTAAAGCAGTGAGTGAGATTAATGAACTGAAGTGGCATATTGAGACCTCAGTGAAGGCAGACTGAAGGGTCGTGGGGTCTTAGACATGTGCATCAGGCCCTGAATACATTGAACAGTCTAGGCAAGCTCTCTGCCTCTCTCTCTGATTCGAAGTACCAACCAATCAATGATACCGGATTAACAGCCTTAACTTCAAATTTCATCTTTCTCTTTATGTACTCTGCAGCTGTCAATCAAACCTCTGCTTTAATGCTCACTTCCCAGAACTCAATAACAAGACGCAAACTTCCTTTTAGTTGTACCTAGAAGTCATTATGCTTTACCTTTTTTTCATTTAGTTGGGGTTTAGGTTCTCACTAACACATTTTAAAAGACCTGTACATTTCTTGTAGGAATGGATTCCTAAAAATTACAGCAGTAAAATATTTCTGAAGACATCTGTTTGTAAAGTTAAACTGAATTAGATTAATTCAATTGAACTTCTTCAGACAATTTTAAAATCTAGTTATGCATTTATGTTATGAAAATTATGCTTTCTTTTGTATTTCACATAGGGTCTAATGTTTATGGACCGATCATTATAGATTAATGTCTATAAAGGAGCTTGTTTTTGGTTTTACTGACCATAAATGTGTAAGATTGCCGAGCCCCACAGGAGAATGATGGATTGAATTTAATAATTGATAAAGGTCTGGTGTTGCTGTGGACAAATACCTCTGTTTACCGGAACATCTTCAGATTAAAGTGGCGCTTCTCCAATGTTTTGGCCGACTGTTCAGTTTTAGAGTGTTCCTCATGAGACAGCATAGGGAATTGGGTAATACTAATGTTACATGTTTTGTTGGTTAATTGTTGTTAAGACCTGGTGGGTGTGGCCAACAGCCATTACAGGAAGTGATCACATTCTAATAGGCCTGGGTGCAATCTGCCATCTACACCAATGAGAGCGCTTTTGTAATCATCATTATCAATTACTGACATCTGTTCTGACCTGGAGACTAAGGCTTTATAGCCCTAGTTGGACTGCCAGTTTGTGCAAAGGGAATGCATTGTGTTCTGGTGGACTGAGTAGCAGGCATCTGTATATTCCTATTGCTATGTGTTATGCTTTTTTATGTGTCCCTCTTTTTGATGTTTCTCCTTCCTTCTGGCCTTCT
This sequence comes from Meda fulgida, assembly GCA_030578275.1. Classification (NCBI taxonomy): domain Eukaryota; kingdom Metazoa; phylum Chordata; class Actinopteri; order Cypriniformes; family Leuciscidae; genus Meda; species Meda fulgida. The sequence continues at coordinate 25,265,558 of CM060639.1, forward strand.
TTCACATTTGTGTGGCACAATATTTTGGTTTCAATGTTGAGCCTGTATAAGTTTCTAGTTTTTTGGTTCAACAACTGTTTAAAAGTTCATCCTGTACTTTTCTAAGCAGTCAGACATGTGATTTTCATGCCTGGTTTTCACGCCTTGCGTTGCAGGAGGGATTGAATCTAGAATGTCATAGAAACTTTAGGGTGGGCTCCTTTGACTTGTGAAAGCAAACACCTTCTGTAGCAATCATGCACAACACTCCAGGATTGTGGTTTTTCAAGAAAATGTAAAAATATAGTTAATAAATAGAAAGTTTAAGTCTAATAAATTAATTTAGCAGCAGGTTAAGTGTTACTATGCAAAATAAGTGTTAAGACACAAGACCCATTAAAGTTTTACTCCCAGCAGAGGCCATTGTCTGCTTTGCCTGCGTGAATTGTGTTTGAATGTTAGCCAGACTAAAGAACGTTCTCACACTGAGAAACAGGTGCAAGATTTACACTCACCCTTACACTGAAAGAAAAAAAAAAGCTGAGATAAAGATTAAGAGAGACTTTAAACTGTGAGAGCATGTCGGCGAGAACAGCAAAACCAAATGTGTTGTTTCTGTCAGGGTAGTTTTGAACATCCTCGGTTGGTGCGAGCGTGTGTCTGTGTGCATTTAAAAAATGAAAGATTTCTTTTCCTCCTTATTGTACTTCATCATCTACTCTTCAGCCCTCCATGTCTCCCCAGGGATGGTGTGTGTGCAGGTGCTCACATACAAGTAGTAAACGGGGCTCCACCTCTGACTTCCCAATGGGGGTCCAGGCACACTCATCAGGACCCCCGCCATGCACTTAAGGGCCCTTACGCCATACATACACGCATCCCCAGCCTCTCTAATCGGGCAAGCCAGCATCTTTGTCATGCTTTTTTTCTCTGAAAGGAGTACTGGAGGCTACACTACAGAGAGAAATGGGAACAGGGAAACAGGAACAAAAGCACGCCTCTCATCCGCAGCAGGGCTGCTTGTTAGGGAGCGACAGCCCTCTGGGAGCAGGGCACTTGGCAGAGGACATAGGGTTGTCAGGGGCACAGCCGTACATCAGTCATGGGGAACGTGGGTGGAGTCAGAGACCCCTAAGCCTGCAGCATTATCGCCCCTTTGTCAAATCTGCACCTGTCACTCATTCATTACGAGAACATGAACCGGTCAAACTTTGATTTACTGCCAGGCCTCAGTGCAATGAAATGAAAGAAAGCATCAGATAAAGGATAAGTGATCAAAAGGAAAAAGGAAGGAAGAGCTGGGGGAAGATAAAATAGATAAATGAGACAAAGGAAAGCAGGCCATGATGAAGAAAGGGAAAACTCAAAAAAATGATGACGAGAAAGATTGAATTAACGCGAGGAGAATAAAACAACTTCAAATTCAGTTGACCAAAGAAAGTTGCAGTCAAATTAAAATTCAGACTCTATACATGACTGTTGTTCAGTCTGATTGGGCTCTGTTGTGTTCTATTGTAGATTGTCTGATGCTCATTGATTTCCTATAAAGATAAGTGATAAAAAGTTAACTTTTGTTTTATCCCTGAAAATGACCAGCAGTATTTCTGATTTAATCTTTCCATGCCATCTGTACAGATCTATGAAGGGAGCCGATAGATATGACAGTCTTTGAAGGGAATTGAGTCCGCAGGGGTATAGAATTAATATGACTTAAGCTTTTAGTTGATGCAATATGACTGAGGGCAAAAGCAAACCCTTCTTTTCATCTCCCATATCTGCTATGAAAATTTGGAGGACATGGAAAGAAACCAGATAGTCTGACAGAATATCAAACTGACAATTAATCTGATAAAAATAATTGGAATTGTACATCAGGTATCAAAATGCTCAGTGTCTCTGTGTGTGTGTGTGTTAATGACAATAAATGGCCATCTTGCTGACCAAGGTGGTCCTCCAGGTCAAAATCAGCTGGTAGTCCCATCTGCCCATCTATAGCTTGGGCCACCTAATGAACAGCTAAAAACCATGTACAAAACAGGTCAAAACTAGGTTCTGAGTGACAGAATTTTGGATGGATTCTACAGTAAAAAAAGCACAGCATGACCAACCCAAAGACAAGAGAGTCACAGACAAAGAAACAAACATTCATACGTCAGTGTCGCAGGTGCTTCTTGACAGGGTTTATAGGCGGAAAATTTCCTACTTCAGACTTAAGATTGGATACATTCATTTCTTCCATTCCCAATGCATTCCACATTATACTTCCAGACCAAATCGCTCTGCCAATCTACAAGCACTGAATCCATAAAGCACATGGTAATAACTTGGACCGCTTCACTTGATGTCTCCCAGTGGGGTTCTGCCGCTTTGGTTTCTTTTTTCCCCCTCCTTTCGTTATGGTTTTAACTAGGCATTATCTCAGTGTTGTCACATCGAGTTTTCTCTGAGCAAGAACAGGTGAGGAGCCCTGTTTAGTCAGATGCCTCTGATGTCAGTGCTACCCATGCATCACACTCGATTCAGAGGGTTTAATCTGCAACAATAACCTTCTGTCTTCAGAGAAATTGCTTTCTGGGGCCGTAAAGTAAACAGGCAAAAGGTGTTATTCAGCATATTGAGAAAGAGTCATGAGCGGGAAAGGGTGTGCGTAGAAAATGATTGAATACAACGAACAAGAAAAGGAGGGGGAAGGGTAGAGCAAATGGGGTGCGGACAATCGCAAACTGACCTTTCAGTCAGAGAACACACAGACAGATATTGAATGAGTCTCATTGTATTGGGAGAATGAAACTGCTGGCTTGTTAAATGGTGTGGCATATGGATATTTTATCTTTCTTTGCTTTTAATTGCTTTACTGTCAGACTGTTTTCCCGGAGAGACTAAAATAAACATGAAGACGTCTCCAGCCCGGAGAGGCTCGACTGAACGCTATCTCTCAAACAACACAGGCCCGTCCTTTAAGCTGGCTTCAGGTTGCATACCGCCTGACCTTTAATCTGATGCATAAACAAGAGGCTGGGGAAAGTGATCCCTCATCATCCTCCCCTCAAACTCCGCCGCCTCCTCACCCACCTCCATTGTTTGGCTTATGGGTGCATTTGTTCTAATTGTCGCTGCTTTATTGACGCAAATTGCTGCAGGTCTTTGTGAGGTCTTGTTTAGCCGGGCCCTGTGGCTGACAATGATGCATGCCCGGAGGTATTTATAACCCACACGACACCTGATGTCAAGCGCGTGCTGAGTCTAATCATGTGCAGTGATGTTGGAGTATTCATGGACTCCATCAAACAGATAGAAAGATTTGTCTTCTTTTCTAAAGGAAGATTGAATAGGGAGAGTAAATGAGATGGGTGGCCGCCAGCACTTAACGCACATGGGCACTCTTTAACGATTCCAATTGCTAATTCCTCAGTGCGACTGTTGAGGGGGGATTTCATACCAGATCGTCCAAAGAGACCAATTGTAATTGAAATGCTGCTTATATGGTCCATTCAAATGGAATTTCTCCTGTTGATCTGGTAGAGGCACATATTTTTAACCCCATTTCATGAGTTGATTAATTTCATCTTTGTCTGTCATTCTTGTAATTTCCTGGTGTCCCTATGACACTGATAGTGGTCTTGTCCACATCTGTGCCTGTAACAGTTCACTTTTCCTTTTCTAAATTGATCTCTTCAATGACAATGGAAGGTCATTGGAAGTTGGATGAAGGTCGGTCATTTGGTTTGTTTACTAGTTTGAGCTCAAGCCTCAGCTGGCTATCAGACTCAGTGACTCAGCTTATGGTCACTTTAACCTTTACAGGGTCTTTCTTAGGCTTTTACGACCAAATCTCAGCTGTTTGTTTTGGAGTCAGAGGAAGACTGTTCCTAGACAGGGAGATTTAGCTAATGGCACCTTCCCTGCCCATCTCCTAATGGATGAAGATGGCAATACATACAACAAAGACCTTAATATGAGTGTGGAGTGATGGTTTAGTGTCAAGACTGTCCCCTGAAAAACAATGTTTTAATCCTATCATATGGCTATCTCTTTGATGTTGGTCATCACTGTTACATGACACTGCAGATAGTTTGCAACAATTAGATTTCCTTATGAAAAATGGTGTCATGAATAGAACCAGAGCATGTTCATTTGCAGATCTCTATTCTCTTGTTCTCTCTGTCAAAGCTTTGTTTGCCAGTTTCCTATGTTCTGCTCAAAGCTTGTTAGCGGTCCTCTTGCCGCAAGCATAGACACTAGGCACATTGCCACCCGATGCTAATGTGTAATCACACGTTTACAGGAGCTAATGGCCAAATTAATTTCCCTTCACAGATGTGCAGTAATGGCCGAGTGATTTGTTTATTTTCTCAGGCTCTGACTGCTTTGTGAGAAAGATGCAGCTGAGAGTGGTCATCAAAAGTCTACAGATGTCTATGGTTCTTGCAGTGTAATCTGTTAACACACACTGTAATATTACTTGAAGCGTCCTACACAGCAAAGATTTCATGTCTCGCATACAATTATCTCCAACTTTATCATCCCTAGCTTCATTCATCCTCGAAGCTGCTTGACGTTTCTTTGAGAACAGCCTTTTTTTCAAGTTTCTACTTTTGATAAAATGTCAGCAAATGTCAGTGGATGAAGATGATACACTTTGCACTTTATGATAACTTATCAAATGGCATATTTAAAATTCAGCATTACATTTGGCCCAAAACACTCAAATTGATGTTATCTCACTTTTAAAAATGGATTTAAAATCTTTTCCTGTGCCTGTTTTAGCGGATTATTATACTTGGTAGTGGTGAGAATACTATTTTAAATAGTAGTGCTCCTTGAAACGGTGAGTAGATTACCTGCCTGTATTTGCAAAACCAAATGCACACGGCATACGGCTCAATGATTCGCTTAATTTAAAACACTTCTATTTTCACCGCCTTGCAAATGCATTTGATGGCTTTCTAGCTCTTCCCCCATCACATATGAATATTGGAATGGGGCGTTAAATGAAGTAAAGCTAATACAATTGATTCTAATGGCTGCATGGAACAACAGTGCAAGGATGTTCAGTCATCACCACTCATCGATTCTCATTCGGCTCCATTTGGTTTTTATGGAAGGCCATTTAGCGGCAGTTTTAATGAAGGTTGATTGGCAATGTGTCGGAGTGGCCATTTCAGTCAGTGGGCTGTTCCTGCTGGTGATCTACAATTATGAGTACATTTAGGCCAGACATCTCATCTTAAGTAAGCTATCAGCGTCAGTAGAGGCTTAGCCACCTGTATCAGTACCTCACAGAGATGACATCTTGGTAAAGCTGTATCCTGTCCTTTTATTTCTTGGTGCTCCATATTGTTGCAAGCTTAACGTTTTACCTCTTTGTGCTTTCATTGAGTGCCCCTACTCCCTCTTTTTGAGAATCTCCTTCCTTAGTTCTCCTTTGCTCTCTTGCCCTCTCTGTATAAATGAGACGTATTTTCAGACAGGACGTTGTATCATAATGAGGGGTTTGTCACCAGCAGCCCGTGTGGTGGAGTAGATAAAAAGCGGAGCTTGATTAGGGGGACAAGGCATATTGATTCCCATTGACGGTCACTTTCCCCAGCTCTTAATGAAAGGAATGCAAATGAGTCTTTCCGAGTTCTCGAAGGGGGAGTGGGGCTGAGATGTGGGCCTTTGACTCCCTGTCGTAAGAGGGACATGTATCATTGGCCATGGTTCACTAGGGAGTCCTTAACGGAAACGTTTGGTCCGTTTCATGTTCTCATGATGCTTGCAAGCACAAGCCAAATGTGGAAAAAGTAATGGACTGTGTCCGTACGTGTAATTTAGCAAAATGGATAGGGGCACATGGGCTCAAATGGTGCTTATGCTATTGATTTAGGAAACAAGCTGTATTCTTATAAGAACATGCATATGAATAAAACATACAAGACGGTACAGTACAGCATGTGTACCATCTGGTCATTGTTCTTCTCAAGTTGATGGCTGGACCACTGGTGATGTCATAAATGAGGATATATGATCTTTTTTTTTCTTTTTTCCTCTATAGCAACAGACTGGCGCCTAGCAACCATGACCGGATACATCGGCTACGGCAAGAGTTCCAGCAGGCCAAGCATGAGGAGGAACCCGATGACCGCCGTCGATCCTACAGCTTTCAACAGCAACAGAGGGTGAGTGCAAAAGCCTGGTGTTTGGTGTTCAGGGCAAAGGGCAACATGCATTATAATGAGATGTTGTCAGGGTTCAAATGAGTTGTGTTTGTTCTGAGGTAGTTTGATTAATTTAGCATTTTTGAGGGGGAAAAGAGCATTTGTTGTTCAAAAATGCATCTCACAGTTTATTTGCCCCCAACCTTGCCTGTGTTTGTTAGGTCTGCACAGAGGTGAATATGTTTTAACATCTTGTCCTTGAAAGTCAGTGTTTCATTTTATTGTCAGAGGTTAGAGGCTAGCCATTATTTTATCTTTATCAGCAAGTTAAAATAATATACACTGCTCAAGAGGCTGGGAATGGAATTGCAAGAAGTCAAAGGTCAAATAGCTGTGTATCTTTGCTCTGTAATGGCCTGAGCCAGACATGGCGGCCTGTCTTGTGACTTCCTGTTAAAGGCACGGAGGGGATTTTAAAAGATGACAGGCTAATTACCCTAAGGAATGGAACCATTTCCTAAATTAGAGGTCAGCTCTCTGACCCTGTCCTCTCTGACACATATTTGGCCTCCATTTTCCTTCCAGGTCTTGAATAGCTCTACAGAGATTAGAATGTGTTAAACTCAATTAATGCATTAATGTTTTGTTTCACTCAGATCAGTGCAGAAGCAAATAAATAAATGAATTTTAAATAAATAAAATTCAGCATCTCAGACACTTACCTTAAAGAGTATTGATGGATGCATAATGAAAATGCACTTGCTCAAAGGTGAAGCGAGTTATTTATTTGGCACTAGTGGCACCAAATGGAAGAGTGTAAAATCTACAATTTTACATTTTCTGAAACGTGAGTGGTGCTTGTCCTTGGAAATTTCACTGGGGTCTTCTGGGTTGCAACAAGGTATTGCTATGTAGTTGCCAGGGCATTCTAGATGGTTGCTGGAATGTTGCTAGGTGGTTGCCAGGGTGTTATGGTTGATTGCTAGGGTTTTATGGGTTATTTATAGGTTGTGCTGGGGGTTTGCTAGTTCTGTGTGGTTATAAGGTGGTTGTTTTACTGGCCCTAGTCTAAAGTGCCTACATCCTAGGCTCTATTCAACTGGTCTGTAGAAAGGGGTTGTATCTCATGTATGGGTTTTTCTCGCTGCTAATGAAAGATTTTTAATGAATAAATCTACTTAATGACAGTTATGTCAAAAGGACATAACTTATGTCCCAGTTATGACTGTAGTGTTTCACTTCAGGAATACATATGGTCTCCTAAGCAGGCTCTTATACTTGCACTAGGTTGTATTTGACAGCCTTAGCTTGTCTGTTTGCAGTATAGATGAATTAAAACTTCTCTTGGTACTTATTGGTGTCACAGTGTCTGGGGCTTCTAGTACAGGAAGTAAAAGCCCTGTTGTGTGGACAGCACCGAACTAGAGGAGTCAAGCTGGAAGGCACCTAATTGCTTGTGATAGTTTACATTGTTTAAAAACTAGAAACATTTTACAGACATAGAATACGCTCCTTCCCTCGAGTCAAGTTTACTGTATTAACAGTTGACGGGTCGGCCTCAGTTTGAACAGGACTAGTTTCAAATAACAAACATTCTAGGTGGGACCCAGGGAATGCCTTTGAGTCTTTCAGGTTATTATAAGAAGTGCGAATTTCCTGAAGTCTCTTTTTTTCTACATGCGGTTGGCACCGTTGCAATACCCAGGTTGTGTGAAGGATTTATTGGTAGTTTTTTGTATGGGATAATTCTCTCCAGCTCTAAAAAGGTGGGGAAAATCTTGGCTGAAAAAAATTTCTCCGACTGAGGTTCAGCACCGTATGTCATGCTGGTCTACAGGCTGCTATGCTATTGACGTAAACAATAATTAAAGCACTAAAAGCCTGTGTCAAACAATAGCTGAGAGGTGTGTTAAGGATGTAACCAAGTATTAAATATTAAATGTAAAGGTGAGTCTCCTTCAATGTTTATCGTGGTTACGGTTCTACTTAAACAGTGTAATGCTAAATTTTCACATCACAAGGAATCAGGTGGTCCAGGTGTTTCATCCCTGGATTGCATTAGACTCAAACACACTCCATCCAAACAAATACAAACAGGTTTGACGTTGATTTAGGGTCTGAGAGGGCCCATGAGCACTGTGGTCCTGTTGACTTGTAGAAATATACAGTCGTCAGTCGTAGCAGCAGGTCGAGAGAATAATGGTTAAGCGTAAGAGAATAGCGCAAGGGAGGCGTTTGTAGCCATAACAGTCTTGTTGATCCTACTGCCATAAGCTTGATATAATGACGTTATAAAACTGTCAAAACAAAGTCACATGTTCCTCTGAGAGCATCCAGAAATTAGTTTTGGTGCACTGATGTAACAGTGAAAACTTAATCAACATCAGATGAGTAATGAGATGTTTTTTATAAAAGGACCATTGAATTACCATAGTGTTTTGGACATGTACCTGTATTACCATGGCTTTTTTTCACCCTTTGGGATACCATGGGATTTTTGACATGGGCTCTGGCATTTTAAATATATACTTAAGTATTGTTTGTGTAGTAGATAATATACAGTATAACACACGCACAGCCATGCCTTCCTAAATACAAAATATTTAAAAACTGTTGTTTTGTTTTAATACCAATTTTTTTAAGATAGCATGCTTTGAAAAAATGTTATCCATGGTAGTACTGTTTGTTTGATTTTTTTACAAGTACCACTGTACTACCATGGTATTCTGAATTATTATTTGAAGTACCTTAGAGTGCGTTCTAAATACCATGATATATATGATAATCATTGAGTATCATCATCATCATACCATGGTGCCCCCACTGTATTTTCAGTAAGATTTATTATTTGCATATGAAAAGCACTCAACTAATTAACATTTACTTGTGACCACCTAGTTACAAAGTCTCTTGGTTGTTATTTATAGCTTTGATTATAAATACCGTGCATTACACCATTCAGAAATGTCCCTCAAGTGCAACATAAAATCAAAGTGCCATGAAACAATGATTGATTGCCTTTTAAATATGTAGCTATGTGGCTAAACTCCCAACTTTACATCAAACGCCTCTCATTTCTTTATGAAGAAAAATGGGTAAGTACACCCCAGATAATCCTTCAAACCCAGCGTGAGTTCTGACAGCATGAGAAGCACATTAGGACAGTGATTAAGGTGTGTTCTCTGTGTTCACAATCCCCAGAGGACTGAAAGAAACCCGTCATCAGGTTTTTATGTGTGCCGACGAGCTGCCATCCCAGATCGCTGATTATCGCCCCATGGCCAGAACCTGTCACAGACCTCCACCAGTAAATAGACAATTAGACGTGTCTTGTTATGCCTCCCTTGTATATCACGCCCAGCGTTTTTCGCTATGACTTTGAAAGGGGCTTTTCCAGATGTTTGTCATAAAGAGCATGTTCTTTCCAGAGGCTTGCCGGCCTGTCTCAACCAATAAACATCAATCTTTTGTTAAGACGATCGGAGGCCACACAAGGGACGGAAGTATTATGTCGGTGCCTAGATCACACACGCACAAATTAGGCCCGTGTTTATGTCCTTTTCTCCTCTTTTACAAGGACCTCAGTGCTGGCAAGCATTTAGGCAGCCTTCTTGACTCGAAAGAATGCAATTGATTTCAGGATTCAGAGGAACCAGCATGTTTTCTTTGATTATAAACCACACAGGAAACTGTATAATCAGAAAACTCATGTCCTTGTACAGTCGACCCACTGCGGCCAATGTTTAGATGAGGTTATCTCTCAATTCTAAATCAGCACTGCAGGAACATACTGTAAGCTCAATGAACATTTGCTGCATGTAGGCGAAGTGTACAGCATGATAATGAGCCTATAGTGGATAGATAACTCCATTCCAGGTTAGAGATTAGTGTCCCCCCTGTGAAATATTCGTGGATTGCCTCCCAACTCTTTTATATCCCTCCAGGTTCAGTAGATTTAGAACTAGATGATCAAATTGAGATTGCCTACAGGGGATGTGGGGACTATATCTGTTCTGAACTGTACTCAGATCCCAGTGTAATACACATTTAACCCTTCACCCTCATGTTTAGGGTCTGAGAGACACCAAATACCATTTTATGACATTCGGGCTGATACTTCATGACTTTTTCTAAACTGGTGGTGAACAAAATGTCAACTTAACATATTTCAATCATCCTCCTTTAAATCCAAACAGGTTTGTAAGGGTGTTGCTATGCAGTTGCTAATATCTTCTGAGAGGTTTCTAAGGTGTTGTTAGGTGGTTATTAAGGAGGCATTGGGTTTTTGATAAGCCACTATGCGGTTTGTGTGGTCTTCTTGGAAGTGTGTTGCTATGACGTTATTATGGTGTTATGGGTGTTTTAATGTGTTGCTATACAGTTTCTAGCATCTTCTGAAAAGGTTGCCAGGTGGTTTTTAGGGTGTTTTAGTGTGTTGCTATGCAGTTTTAGGGATCCTCTGAGAGGATTCTACAGTGTTAAGTTATTAGTAGGGTGTTCTTGGTGTTTTTGCTATGTAGTTGCTTGGGTCCTTTGAAATTCTTCTGCGTTGTTGCTAGGTGGTTATCTGAGTGTTTTAGTGTGTTGTTACCAGGGTGTTCTGGGAGGTTTCTAAAATGTTGCTAGGTATTATCTGAGCTACCTTAGTGTCGCCATGCCAGGGTGTTTTGGATCGTTGCTAAGGTTGTGCATTTGTATTGTTTTCAGTGCATTGTTAGCGTGTCCTTTTGTCAAACCGCTATGCTGTTAAGGTGTTCTGAGTGGCTGCTAGAGCGTTCTGGCTCTAAATGATATAGATAAACCTTCCCTTAGTGTACAACCACTCGAGCAGAATAGTGAGTTTTTAAGGGCTGAGAGGAATGATGAGTCTGTCTATGGCTGTTGTCACTTTCACATTCTCTATTTTCCTGTCCTTTATTTTAACATGAGACAGACACCTCAGTGTTGTTATAAATTGCTAATAATGATATATTTTTGCAGAATGACATACTCCTTTTCAATTCCTTCACTTTTTTCCAACTTCTGCTTTTTATCCTTTCTTTATCTGTTTTCTCGCACTCACCCAGTCAAGTGCATCAGTTCCCAAATTAAATCCATATGTCGGAGTGGGTTTCTGGAAGTGGTTGTGTATAGCGCAGTAAATATTGTTGCACATGGAGCATGTGTGTACTCTGACCCCCCCTTGCACCGCGAGCTGAGTAAGTCTTTGATATTAAAGGCTACGGGTCACGCCACGCTGTAATCGTAACGATTATACGTGATTTTGAAGTCTGGGTCCGGCAAGCTACCACTACTCTCCATCCAGCCGTGTTATGCTTTCTTGCTCAGAACTGCTGTGGACAATTTTTTATAATTACGTCTTGTCTCTCTATCAGGCCACTTTTTGTGTTTGTTCAGGTGGGTTTTGTATTGTTGTCTGCTCTGTGTCCGAAAAGAGTTTAAAAAAAGTGATACATTTTGTGTGATTAATGAGAGAGATCTGGAGATGTCATGCTTTGACCTGGGGAACTTTTTAAAAAATAAATCAGGTTCTACATGCAATGTCATGCTGTTTTTCTGAACTGCCAATAAATTAGTACTGTGGAAGTTCATTGTTTTGCTACTGGTATTTAATGTTTAGCTAACAGCTGGAATACAAGTTTCATTGAAAGTGTTTGACATGAATTGACTAAATGTGGTAAAAAAAAAAAATAGCATCGTAAAGTTAATATGCCACTGAAAATAAAATATAGATGCAAACATTATTAGCGCTTTTAAAAATTAATAAGTTAACTTCTAATACTGGTTGTCACAACTTACATTTTTTATGCATTAATTCCGTTTTGGTAAATTTCCAAACTGTGTGTACAGAGGAGGATTGACAACCATATTTAGCTAGTATGTATGTAGCCAGAGACATAAGACATACACTCTCTCTCTCTCACACACACACACACACACAAGCCTGATTTTTACTTGCTTCAGTGTCTTCTCAGTCCAAATCTCATTAAAACATCTCGCTGTGAATAATTGCTTCATTGTTGCTTCTAGCTCACAAAATAATTTCCTTTTCTCTGTTTTTGCCTTAATATGTTGCAAACGAAGAAATTTTCCTGGGCCTTTAGCTATTAAATTGTGTCTCACTGGAGATGTTGCTCAGCCTTCATCAGACATGGATAAAATTGCCTGATTCTCCAGGATGTTGTAAAACCATCGCCATAATGTTTAATACTTCTGTTCCCCCCATAACTTCGTCTTATGAATCGTTTAAATGTTTGCCCCTCTGCATTAATGCAGCATTTGTTATTTTTGCGAAGTCAGCCGTTTGAAGCACAAATGCACTCGAGGCTAATTGCTATCGGGTGTGGTAGTCACGCTTCTCATTAGTGCACCTTGTGTTTTAGGAAGAATCGGTAGCGATCAAGAGCCCCTCATCAATTATTAAACCCCTATACCTGACCCTGAAATGATGCTGTCCTTATCAAATCTTGTTCAAAGCTTATATGACTGTCTTTCTGCTAGGGAACAAAAAAAGCAATGTTTTAAGATGTTATATGCTGTTGTCATACTATTTGTGTGTAACAGGAATGTTTATTCCCATTTCAGACCAACACAGGTTCTTACACACCAACGGGGCGGCATTCGGTTTCTGTGGAGGTGCAAGTGCAGAAACAGAGAGAGGACTCTTTTACTCAAGCCCAGAGGCAATACAACTCCTTACCGCGGTAAGAGGCGCCACCGCACACAATTTCTCAGATTACATCTGTAACCACACATTCAGTCTCAACAATAACACAAAATCAACAATATTTCCCTGAAGCACTTCATTCATTCTACAGTTTTCATGTAAAAGTTAACTTTTTTTGAACAGCAGGAAAGCAATTCTACAGCTTTCGTTTAACGTTTGTGCACAACCACTGGAATCGAAATGTAAAAAGTAGTTAAATAAGATTCAGTAAATAAAATTAATTTGCATATGTAAGTTTATTTTTTATCGTTAATAGGAATTATTATTATCATATAGTACCGTTCAAAAATGTTTTTATGTTTTAGAAAGAAGACTATTCTGCTCACAAAGGCTGCATTTATTTGATCAAACTTACAGTAATAATGTGAAATATTAAAATAACTGCTGAATTTTCAGCATCATTACTCCAGTCTTCAGAATCACATGATCCTTCATAAATAATTATAATATGCTGATTTTCTCAAGAAACATTCCTTTATTTCAGGAACCTTTGATGAATAAAAAATTAAAGGAAAGCATTTATTTAAAATAGAATTTGTAACATTAAAAAAATGCCTTAACTGTCACTCAAAAAATATTATTATTATTATTGAAATGGTATCATTTTAATGCCTTGCTATGTTTTGTTTGTGGAACATTGACCATGTAAATTCCATGATACAGAAGTACATTTTGTAAAGGTAATCCTTACATTCAAGCAGTAAATCTCAAATATGAGCGCATACGTTGTCAGAACGACTAGAGCAAAGCAGTGAAAAGTAATATTTTAATAAATGCATGCTAATAAATTAGCCATAAACCAAATATGCGTGCAATCTGCCTCTGACCTCAGTGGTGTTTCTCATGCCATTGTCATGTGGTCGGTCTGTCTTCGCTCTAAGCCCTCCGAACAGCAACAATGTCTGTCTTCATGCTCACAGGCCGAGAGAATGTGCCCCTCCTAAACCTAATAAAGATCAGCCCGAGAACCTGTTTGTTGAGGGAAGTTTATCTTGGCAACTGCAATCTATAGGGCCCCACTTTTTTGGATGGATATCGGCCCCATCCCTCATCTGTTTTATCTTCTCTCTTCACTTTCTCTTTTTCCCCTCCCCTTTGCATATTAGTCATAAATGTCAATAAAGCTTAGACTGTTGCCCGCGGGCTGAGTTTGATATCAGCATTTCTACTTGCAGGCATTGGTATCTTCTTAATCTGCTTCAATTCATGCAAAGCATCCAGCCAACAGACACGAGAAGAAGAAAAAAATCCCACATTGGAGCTTTACATACTTAAATGAAAGTGGTTGGGGCTGCAGGCAGTGCTGATAAAGTTTCACTCAGTATTTCAGTACATTTTATTTACAGCACAGCAGGAAAACATAACTGTTTTCTGATGATAATGTACCAAAAGTCACCTTCACAATGCAGTCATGTTGTAGATGCTGCTAAGGTGGTCTGAGTGGATTTTAGCCACTAAACAGACAAAAAATCTTGAAGGTTGACATTGAAACTTCAAAAGTCAAAAAAGCCCACCTTAAGTCTCTATATGATATATTTTCCTTTTTTTGTCTGCCAAGTAAAAAGTCTACTTTCTGATATTTGAGCACACTTCTATTCAACAAACGAAACAGTAGTTGCTGTAGAAATTGCAAGTTACATGCAGAAGTTTAAACAGCGTAATTTATGTGGCACCAGAATTGTAACAAATCTTACACAACCAGTCAAAAAAGTTTTTTTTTTTAAAGAAATTGATACTTTGATAATGGTTACCTTGTAAACAAAATATACACATACAAAATGCATTCTTTTTAAAGTATAAGATTATGGTCTGCAGGGATTTTGACAAGGAATTATTGGGAACTGTGTGTGTGTGTGTGGTCTAACCTACACGCTTGGTGCTTGTTTTTATTGGCTTTGAGAACGGTGTAACCAGGATATGTACAATTACAGAATTAGTCCCCCTCAAGCAATGACAAAGCCCAGCACACACCGCAGAAAGGAGGGGGCCTTGCATCAAAAATCCCAGTTCCATTCATCGTTCTTCTCCCTTTTTTTTCTTCGCTCATTCCCAAGACAGTGGAGAAAGTCCTAGGGTCGACAGAGAGATCGACATTCACTACTCCACACTACGTGGACATAATGACAGTTAATCAATTCAACCAATCAGCTCCCACTATTTCTCACTGCCTTAAGCATCTTCAATTTGGTTGTCTATATTGAGCGAACTTCAGACGAAAACACCGGCTTTATTATAAGGAATCCGCCGGCTAGATCCTGACGGAGCTTTGACACTTTCCCTGGGGAAACTCGGCACGACTGGCGGCCCTTTGATGCACATTCCACCCATAATCTCATACCGTCGGTCAAGCAGGGTCAAGCTGGTGTGAAATGACCCCTGTCCTCTGGAGGACCCGGCCGAGATGCGCGCTCATTAGAAATGCAAGGACTTATATACTGGAACGTCGCTCCTCCACCAATCATAAAGCAGCTTGGATTGATCAACAGTTGCATTGATTACAAGCAAGCTTAAACAGGGATCCAACTGTGTGTTTACCCTGTGGGTTCAGATTTTGCACTTGGCTAATGAAGGGATTCTTTTTTGAGGAGGTGGATTAGAGACAGAAAGGGAGGAACAGAAAATAAGACAGATAAGTGAAGTGTACGCTGATTAGCAGTAATGGAAGTCATGTGAAACAGAGAGCAACTTCATGCAACAACTGCACGTTATAATACGGCAACACTCAGTCGCAGAGATAAGATTCAGGTCTCGCATTCCAGCCTCACGTTCTGCTTTCTGTTAGCAAATAGAAAACATTACTCAAGGTGTTGAGATAATATTGTTCTCTGTGTGTATATCTGTTGTCCTTTTGATAAACTGTGATGCAAACCAGATGTTTCAGATACAAATAATGTAGCTATTGGGACAAAGGGGAAAATACTTTGTTCTTATTCTGTCATTAATGTTTTTACCTGCGTTGTGACGTGACATTATCATAGAGATACTGCATATCCTTTCACATCACTTTATCTATGAAGTGTTAACTGTGTAGTCTGACATTATAAATGCAAAAATTATGACCGTTTTTAAACCGATTTCACAAATACTCCCACGTCTGCTATTGGTCGAACAAACAGATAGCCCCGCCCCAGTCTTACATCATTGGTTAAGCTGTTGCTACGTTGGACTGGTCGTTCTTAAACATTGAGAGCACAAGGAGCACATGAACTTGGCCATGCAAGTCTGGTGTGTAACTCTAGTTTTTAGCACGCTGTTGCAGAGCGCATCCACAACAAAAGCACCAAGAATTTACAACATTCTATTACAATCGTGTTCTCATTCTAATGTTATGCATATGATAGATTGATCATGAAATACAGTTAAGTGCAAGATGTGCAGTGCCAAAGTGATTCCTGGCATCGTACATCCTAGGGCAAGAATAACTATTTGTTCATATAGCATTAAGTGTTTGTTCTAAACCTTGAACTATAAATCTTGGTGTGTAATTTGTTGCAGACCGTTTATTTGAGAGGCATGTATGATGCTTCAAATCATGTGGCTTATTGAGGAGAGGTGTGTTATTACTTTTTTTTGTCGCCTATAGCGATCAATAAAACTGGCAACTTACATTGAAATTGGGACCCAAGCCATTTCTAGGGTCCATAATAACAGATATTTGTGTTTTTTTAGACTTCGGCCAGTAAACGATCACCTAGCAGTCACCCAGAACACACTAGCATCTTCCTAGTGACAAAAAAAAGTTGTAAACACCCCTTATTTCCCCATCACATTCTGAATTCTGGACGATACTAGAACATTTTTGTGCCTGCTTTCTAAAGCACTCCTCTCGTGTGAGCAGATGTGTGAAATCCCAACAGAAGTGTGCACACGCTTTTAGGTTTTAAGGCCAGTGAGGTGTGAGCGGGCCTTCATTTAGCCATGAGACACATAGAGATATGGCACGTTAGCTACTTCACATCCCCACTTAATGGATCCTAATAACGGAGCAGAGAGAAGATGGAGAGAGTCTGAGTGGACACCCCTCATAATGGCCACTACGTTGACAAAGAAATTTGTAGGTTTGATATTTCTTCCCCGGTTCCTTTAGGCAAGAAAGGCATCTAAGCCTGGTGGTCTGTCGAATGTCTAGTTGTTGATTGGCCGGTATGGATGGACGTTGAAGGAACCTGTTGTTATTTCCTCTCTTGATGTTAAGTACACTAGCGGACCTCAAACAGAGTGTTTAACTGTCATTTTTACATTTTCTGAAGAAAATGTGGGTGCCGCCGGTCTTGGACAACTCGCCACCACAATTCTAGCATGTTGTAGGTGGTTGTTATGATGAGTCTCTATAATATTCTGGGCTTTAGATTTAATGCAGGTCCTTCTTTCAGTGTATCACCAGGTCTTAACCAGGCGCAAAACATGACTATGAGACACGACAAAATCAATCAAAAAGGCACATCCAATCATAAGAGTGGGTGGAGTCTCTCTGCAAGCACACCGCTCTTGCAATGAAATGAATAATCAAATTCATATAAATCGAACCATTTTAACATCAAAAATACTTACTGAGATATTGAAACGATCTCTGTCATGGAATACACTTGTTTGTTTATTTTCAAGATCTGAGACGAATTATTCATCTCTTTCAGTGTGGCTATAAAGGTCAGGCAAATTGATATTCAAACTCAATATTAGGTGCTTTTAACAAATAAAGCAAATAGTTAATAATTATTGCGTTGTTGTTCCAGCCACGACGTAACAGAAATAGAAACCATTTCTAAAAGACTAGCCCTTGAAGCCTTTCACGTATCATCAACACAACTCGTTAAGGCAAAAAACGTTTAATATGGAAACAAAACCTTTTATCATGCGTTGCGGGATCGTAGCTTGTCTGATTTAATGTTGTCAAAAATACAGATTTCGGTACCAAGTCAAAACACCTCTGGTGTTAATCTAAGTGATATATCCACTGATAGACGCCTGCTTTCAAACGCTCCCGTGTGTAACTGTGTAAGCACTCATTGAAGACAACATGTTTTTGAAGTGTTAATCATTGTAGCCAATCACAGACATATATATTGAGCGTGTGAACACAATGGCCAATCACATATACATATATATATATATATATAGAGAGAGAGAGAGAGAGAGAGAGAGAGAGAGAGAGAGAGAGAGAGAGAGAGAGAGAGAGCTGTGAACGCGATGGCCAATCAGAGGTGTCTAAGAATCCATTCAACAACGCTCAAAATGCCAGAGGGAAATTCTTATTGTCATTTTTTTAAATTTCAATACCGACTTGGTACCGAAATCGGTACTTTTGACAACAATAGTCTGATTAGGACACTGTGTGAGTTTTTTACCTATCTGTTTCTGACCCTTCTTTCTGTCTTCCTCATAGACAACCCCGTAAAAACCCAAGCACAGTGTCTCAAGACTCTTGGGATAAAGTCTTTCCTCCCGGCGATGTCTTTCAGACCGCCAAAGAGAACCCGCGCTACTCCAGCTACCAGGGATGCCGCACTGCCAACGGCTACCTGGGCGCCACCAACACGGGCATGAACGCTCGTGTACTCCTGGAGACCCAAGAACTCCTGAGACAGGAACAGAGACGAAAGGAGCAGGAGGCAAAAACCAAGCTGCCTACGATGGAGGAAACACCAGCCCCAATCCAAACCCCTGTTCCTACACCACCCAAAGGTCCCTACCGACAAGATGTGCCACCATCGCCCACCCAACTCGCCCGGCTCAACCGTCTACAGACCCCTGAGAAGGGCCGTCCCTTCTACTCTTGAGACGAGAGATCAAAACTGTAGGAAAAACTGTATTACAGCAATAATATTGAATGGAAAGAGACAGAGCTATAATATGGAGACTGAATGGAGGATTCTGAGTAATTGGTTTTGGAGGGTTTTCTGAGGGTTTTTCCAAATTTTTTTTTTTTTCTCTAGTATGAAGACACTGAAAATCTTTATGGAATATCTATCTCTGCTTTTGACAAATGTGTATGTGTTTGTACTGAATTCATTGACGGCTAGGTTCTTCAGTTACGGCACTAGGTTCTCTTGACAATCACATGACAGTCGATGCATGGCTGTTTCCAGCATATTGTGACCTACATATCGTGCTTTTGTCAAGTGTGCTGAGAACTTGTAGGTGGGTGTTTTTCACTACGCCTGTCAAGAACATTTCTGGGTCATATTGCACCATAGATTAAAATACAACTATATGCAATATTTAGCCTGTTTCTAGGTCTATAAAAAATGTCACTGTTTCACATGAAGTGGAAAAAAAATTAGAACGTCAAGTAAAACTAAAAAAAAATGTTTTCTAATTTGTGTCTTAGTTCGAATAATTTTGTTCCCTTATTTTAGTTCAATTGTGGCCACTTTGTACTAATTTGTTCCTTTTTTAAATTTAGATTGAGGCCACTATTTTTTTTAAAAAGTAACAAATTCTTAATTTGTGAGCAAAATATCTTGTTTGTTTGTTTTTTTCCCCCTGAATGTCTTGTGCAGGGCTCCCTGTTCATGAAAATTAATTTCCCCAAAAATGTACATTACCTTAATTCAGATTTCTCTAAATTCTAAATTTCATTAGACTGTCATTACATTAATACAAGTTGTATAACAAACTTTTTTTTGATGTATAAATATTTTACAACTTAAATATATCATTATTTTTACATTATAGCACTGAGAATGATATTGTTACGTTACCCTAATGAGAATATTGTAAGTGTAGGTGTGTATTGTAAGTGTAAGGTATTTAGTGTGTGTTTTAGTCCATGTACTCCAGCAGTGTAGCTGAACTCAGCTAATAGAGTGTGAAAAGGTTATGACCCCACAGCCCCACAACTCTCTGCTACGGAAAACCCCATTAACCCATCATATTTCTCAATTGCTCCTCATGTGACGCCTTCCATCTCCATCCACTATAATTGATTCTTCGGCTCCTTCCTTCAGCTAGTGTCTCTGTTCCACCACTAATAAGCTAGTAAATGTACAGCTCTCACCCTTCTTACTCATAGACTGTAAAAAAAGATGGGCGATGCCTCTTCGCGCGCTGACATCTTGGGACTTGAGTCTGCGCAGAAGCGATTTCGGGACCAGACATGCGCAGTCGTGAGCAGGAGGTAAAGCCGCGAAATCAACGCCCCGCCCTCACTCTCGCAGAATCAATCGCAAGAACACGCTCCTGTATAAATTTATATATTAAATTTAAAGCTCCAATCTCCTCAGTCCTCCGAAGATCTCGAAAAAAAGTCTGTTGGTGCTTCAGTGACTACTTCGCTCAGAGAACCTGTCAATCACAGCTGTCAATCATGACATCACACCACCGCATCAAATATAACTAAAAACAAACTTATTTTAAAAACAGACTCTTGAAATTACATCAGCGTGATAAAAACTACCATTAATGACAGAAATCATCTTTGGAAAAACGATATTTGAAGTGTAATTTAATCGTTTAGTTGGTCTCACGTGCCGTTGAATAACATGGGGAGGCGGGGTTTATGACCTATACTACGACCGGCCACCGGGGGGCGATCGAGACGCTTTGGCTTCACTTTTCAGCGCTTGTGCGGCACGCTTGTTCTTACTGCAATACATCCCAGACCAGGAATGAGGGAATTAATTAAAACTAGGTACTTTTTAAAAATATATATTTTTTAATTTGCTAAAATACTTTGAGGAATAATAACTAATATGGTTTGGTGCTACTCATAGAACAGAAATTACATACTGCACCTTTAAATGCAACATGAAATGGCTATTCAGTGAGATTAAACGTAATTGTATCCATCAGGAATCAGTGAAAATGTTTCACTATATGATTGTGATTGGAGGGGAGGGGCTTAAAAATAGACGGATTGATGATGTCATCCACAATGATAAATCGTTTTAAAGGCGGAGCATGTTTTAAAAATGTTATGAAAGATTACAAAATGTTGTAACATGCACATATTAATCTTCCATAATAACACCAAGAACATGTATTAAAGTAAATAGTATTTTGAATTAATGCTTCCTATCAATACTTTATTATTGTGACGCGTGTGTGCGTGTGTGTGTGGTGTGTGTGTGTGTGTGTGTCTTGGTAAACCCTACGTTATGGGGACACAAAGATGGCAATATCCAAAATCCTTGTGGGGACATTTTTGGTCCCTATGGAAAAAACGGCTTGTAAGTCAAGTTTTTTGAAAATGTAAAAATGCAGAAAGTTTTCTGTGATGGGTAGATTTAGGGATAAGTGTAAGGGGAGAGAATAAGTTTGTACAGAATAAAAATCATTATGTCTATGGAAAGTCCCCATAAAACATGGAAACCCAACGTGTGTGTGTGTGTGTGCAGTAGTTTTAGACCCAGTAGGTGTGAGTGTGACTCTGACCTTTGCCTTACGAACCGTCTTTGGTTTCAGCGGCTCAGGCGGAGAGCAGTCCTGTTCAGCACTTTAGTGTTTATCACACAGGTTAATGGGCAGTTGCTCGCGCACGTGTTCCACTATAACACAACAAAGCTCAGGTTACAGCTCACACCGCAGTAGCCACGGATAGGGTCGAAAACCTGTTTAAAGGAGAAGTTCACCTAGTAATAAAAATTGTTGTCTTTTTTCTCATGTCGTTCCAAACATGTTTGACTTTCTGTGGAACACAAAAGTGCAGTTCACACTTTTCTCACAAAAGGAGCGGTCAAGCTCTGAAAAGGACAAAAAAAATTAAAGCTGCACTTGAACGACGATAATGTTGTTTTATATTACAGCTTGAGACTGTCTATTTTAATGTGACTATTTTTCAGTGGCTATCCCTTTAAATCTAGCTGTCTTTTATCTGTTCATTCAGAAATCTAAACCACTCCAACAAATGTCATGTGGCTTTTATGTGTGCTCTATATTTTTTGGTATTTGTATGCATGTGTGGGTTTTGAATGGGATTGTGTATCACCAGGGCCTGTAACACGACTCTCTCTCGTCTATGAACTGTATCTTGGCAGGAACATGAAACATTTGGCCACATGTTTCAGAGCTAAAGCTAAAATAGCTTAATAAGCGCTCACAAAAAGGAAAGCCAAGCCCATTGACCAATGTGCACTCTCTCCTCCAAGTCTCTTAAAGTGAGTCCGCCTGGCGGCTCTCTCGGTCTCACATCAATGCATCGTGGAAAACGTTGAGTATATTCCCAGAGAAAAAGTTTGGTACTTCCTCCCAAGGTTGTTATGGGTTCTGTGGTACGGCATGATGTGCTTCTAGTATTGTATCTACTAACAGAGAAGACATCTCCAGAACAGCAGCAGTTTTTTGTTTATTTCTTGGTGCCGGCTGCTTATCTACTATTTTATATCACATTGTATACATAAGATGTTTTCGATTGGAAGTGTCTGTGATGAGGGATGTTTTTGTATGTTGAAAGTTGAACGTTTCGCCAAATGCACATATTTTTCAAATGAAATTATTATCTCTTGAATTTCTCTGATCATACAGCATTTGTTTTAATCGTTAAAAGAAAGCTAAGAGTTATCTGCACATTTTAATGTATTTGTATGACATTTTGTTGTCCACTTCATAGGTACTATGGTGTTCGATTCCTGTATGCAGTGAAAATGTTTTTTACACAGCTTTTACCTGATGTGTCAAAATGTACACAAAGCTTCTCTGTACATATCAAATCTATATTCAATAAAAAGTTTCTTCATTGTTTACAGTAAGTGTTTTACCGCTTTATTTTCAAAACATCAAGTCCTTTACCATCAAACAAAAAAAATGAATAACATTTTATAATACCTAGTAATTTTATTGATAACTTAAATTATTATTTTCAAAAACACCCACATATATATATAAAAAAATAAAGGTCAAATTATCTTGGCCGAATATCTGTGGGGTTTTCTTGTCGCATGACAATGATGGCTGGCTGTAAACTGGTTAAACCACACATTTTGATTTATAGCAATTATTTAACCGTCTTTATTTTAAAATCAGCTTTTTAGTGATTTAAAATCTGCTAAGGGG
Source organism: Meda fulgida (assembly GCA_030578275.1). Classification (NCBI taxonomy): domain Eukaryota; kingdom Metazoa; phylum Chordata; class Actinopteri; order Cypriniformes; family Leuciscidae; genus Meda; species Meda fulgida. Next base: position 25,288,394 of record CM060639.1, read on the forward strand.
TAATAATGGAAAGTTTTAAAAAGATTTTTCAACTATTTACAACATGATCTGCATGGGTTTTTGTTGTAAGAGACAATATTAATAATAAACAGTTGTGCATCAAAAACCACTCCTTTCCTGGTAAAAATGATTTTTTTGTTTTTGGAAAACTAAATGTAACATTTTTGACAAGTCAAACATGTCAGTCTCTGAGAAATATGTAAGCCACGAAAAACTTAATTCTGTAAAATAATTCTAATGAACTAAACAAAAAAACCTTTCGAACATCTCCAGCATGTTTTATAATTAGCCAAAAACCAAAGATTCACCCCTCATGCACGTTCTCACGCCCGTCAAAAACTTAAGCTGGCTAACGGTTGAAATATTAGACCTAAAAACTAGGGCTGCACGATATATCGTTTCAGCATCGACATCACAGGATGTGCGCAATAGTCACATCGCAGGATGTGCAATGTAGTAAGGCAAAACATATAATATATTTATGTTTGATTTAAAAAAAAAAGTAGTGTGAAGTGCGCACACTGAAAATTACTGCTCCAAAAGTATTTATTAAAAGCAGCGTTTTGACCCACAGGTCTTCATCAGGCACAATATCAATGTAGAGTGAAATCAACTTTAAATAGACACAGGTGACCTTAATTAGGCACACACAAAAGATCATATGACAAATACAAGTCACGTGACAGTTACAATTCACTTGAGAAAAAAATAAATAAATAACTTGCAAGGTTCTCATGTTTGCCTGATATAAGGTAATTTATTCCGATTTAAGGAAGAAAAAAAACTATTTACAAAGCAGAGTTGGTTTTTGTGTTTTTGACGTTCAGGCTGCTGGCTCACATGCGCATGAGCGAGGAACAGGAAAAAAGCACAGAAATGGAAGATTTGGTCACAAAAAGAAACGCATCAGTTATCTGGAAATATTTAGGCTTCAGAACGAACGATGTTGACCAGAAGCATGTACTTTGTCGGGAGTGCCTTGCAATTGTTGCCACAACTCGCGAAAACATGACTAATTTGTTTGATCATTTAAGTCGGCGCCACAAAGCCCTGTATGACGAGTGCAAAGCCAGATCTGATTGCTGTCCAAAGCAAAAAACTAATCTCGGATTCGTTTGCCAGTGTTACACATAATCAGAAGGGTTCCAAGTCAAGTCAAGTCAAGTGTATTTATATAGCGCTTTTCACAATATAAATTGCATCAAAGCAGCTTCACAATATAAATCAAATAACAATGTTTGTTTCTTAGTGAATAAACATCCACGTTTGGTAGGGCTGATCAATGGTATTAATGCTTGGTTAATTAATTTGAATATTAACAGAAAGCAACAGAAAAATATCACTGATGTGATAACATTTCACCTCGTGAAAGACAGTTAACAGTTACCAAAGAGGGTTTTAAAAGCATGATCTGGTCGCTTGATAAGCGGTATGTAATACCATCACGCACCTATTTTTCTCAAGTTGCCACCCCAGAGCTGTACAAGAAATGCAAGGCACAAGTTGAAACTGAGCTGTCACAAGTGGAATATTATGCAGCAACACCAGAGCCCTACATTAGTCTGACCATACACTTTATTAATGAGGACTTCTACCTGAAAAGTCGCAGTTTGCAAACAGCATTTTAAGAGAAAGTGAGAACATCGCAACTGGGATGAGAGAAGCATTGGCTGCTTGGGGCCTAGATGAGAGACGTCTAGTCTGTATTACAACAGACCATGTGGTGAACATGATGAAGGCAACAAGTGGACCAGGCTGCAGTGCTTTGGCCACAGACTACATCTTGCAGTTGGTAAGTTATGCCCGTGCTATTTTTATTACCGTTGCTTTTGCAATGCCATGCATGACTTGACAATTTTTTCAGTTCCAGTTTCTAAATCAGTTTCATAAGTGCTAGTTTTGTTAGCCATTTATTGTTAGAGGCAATCTGATTTTATTTTTTTATTTGCAATTTATTTTTTTATGGTATTAAATGTAATACGCATGCACTTAGTTTTTATTTTTCCCTTAGGAAATGCAGTGAAAGAGGATGGATGCATTGACCGTTCAACAGGTGTCTGCAAGAAGCTGGTGGTCACTTCTCTCACAGCTGGAAGGCCAGAGGTGCTCTTGAAAAAGCCCAGAAGGAGCTAAATTTACCAGCACATTCCTTAATATCAGAATGACAAACAAGATGGGGTTCCAGACAGATGATGATCAGCAGGATTCTAGAGCAGCGCGAGGCTTTAACTCAGGTCCTGTCTGAGGACAAGGCACAGCAACCTGGCAAGATATAGATGTGCTGGAATCTGTCAGCAAGACACTGGCCCACTGCTGGACTACACAGATGCACTCTCAGGAGAAGACTATGTTAGTGTCTCCTATGTGAAGCCAGTTCTTCACCTCTTCAACACTTCAATGCTGCTGATGCAAGAGGAAGACACAGATCTGACCAAGACCTTGAAGGAGATGTTGTAGATGACACTACTCAGGAGACGCTTGACGTGGCTTCTTGTTTGGACCCCCGGTTCAAGATGGACTTCATCAGTGCAGACAACAAGCCCAGACTGAAGGCCAGAGTTGCACAGAGATGATGCTTTAGCTGCAGCACTGAGGTGGAGCCCGAGGTTGCTGAAACGTCCCAGGCAAAAAAAGCCAAGAAGTCCTTGGGAAGTTTCTTTAAACAGAGCGGAGTTGCAGCAAAGGGTGATTCCTCTGTGACCCTCACGGATGCTGTGAAAGCAGAATTAAGCAACTACTTGCTAACACCTTCCATAGACAAAGAGCAAGATCCACTTGCATGGTGGAACACACACAGAGTAGGCTTTCCACATCTCGCCAAGCCTGCCCGCAAATATCTGGCCTACCTATTCCTGCTACAAGTACCCCTTCAGAGAGGCTTTTCAGTGCAAGTGGCAACAGTCACTTGCCAACGTTCAAGCATTAAGCCTGCAATGGTGGATAGACTGGTATTCCTGACCAAAAACCTCAAGCTAATTGATGCATACAAATGCTTAAAAGTAAAATTAGTATATTTGAACATTTAGATTTACTATATTACGCAACAGTTGTGAAAAATAAATATTTTGTTTAATTTCTTAATGTTTTATTTAATTTGTTTATCTGCTATGCACAAAATAAATCAGATTTTATTTCTATAGAGTTTGAAAAAGTTTAATTTAATCTTTATTTGTTAGCAATGATGACCACCACTTGTTTAACTTTAGCACTGTTGCGAAGCATTGTTTTTATTTATTAGAAGTTAATTGTTATTTATTACAACAAGTTTAGCTTATTGAAATTTATTTGTTTTATAGAAAATATTTATTTCATGCTGTATTTTTGTAAACCAATTTATGGTTAGTGGTGTATAGGGCTAGCTGTTTATACATTTTGTTTTTAAATTTGTTTATAAAATGTTTGCTACTTTTCTAAATTTCAAAAAGAAGTTTGTAATTGTTGAATAAAATGTTAAATTACTTATTCTGTCACTCATGTTAATTCCCTAATGTGATTATGAAGTGTCTTCTTTAGTGTAGTGCTCTGTTTTAACCTGAAGTACAGAGATCTAGCCTCCTGTAAACTCCTGGATCCCTTATTTTAGAGTAAGCGACATACATTATTAATATCATGACATTTTAGATCCTTGACTTGCCTGAATTGATAGAAGAGTGAATAATATGGTTAGTCAAACAGTGTATTAAACAACCCAAAAGAAGTAATTTTTCAGCTTTTTATTATATTTATTTTCTATGAAGATGCGGTTGCCTACAAAATCACCCCAATTATTAATTATTTAATTATTGAGCTATTCAAGACATCTAGTGAAAAAATTCTGTATTTCTTCATATCGCGATATAGATTATAGCGATATTGATAAATCGCAGGAAAAAAAGATATCGCAATGTCCGTTTTTTTCCAATATCATGCAGCCCTACTAAAAACATTGACATCTTGGGCATCAATCACGTCACTGAATACTTGCCAGCTAAGAAATAAATAATAATTATCGTACGATCCATGTGTTCTCAAATCCACATCATTTATCATAACATCGATGTCTGTCATAAAATAATGTGCACAATGCATGCCAGTGTTTACGAGAATCAGAGGTCCAGGGAGTCACATAATGTACTTAAAACAGACGACAATGTTGTAAAAAAAGATCCCTGTTCACACAGATCCTCGAAAATTACTATTATACATGCCAGACGAGTAGTTGGCGATGTCAAGAAACACCCCGCGAACACGTAAAACACATGTAATACGCATGCGCATGACATCATTTTCACAAATTCACGTTTTTGTTGATTAAATGGAGATGGTAAAGACAGCGTTTTCAAAAACTTGCACTTTGAAACCAGTTTTCAAAAGCTTACGTTTTCAGGGCCCCAAAACACTGTTGTCGTGTAAATGAACGGCCGAAACACATTAAAAGTTTTTTGTTTCCAGTTGACCTGTTTCACTTGGCAATATACTTCTGTGTCACGCCGTAGCTACAGCATACCCTGATGTGCACCTCTCCAAAAACGAAGTTAACCGAGAAGTGTTTGTTTACCAGTGTTGGGATTAACGGCGTTTAAAAGAACGGCGTTAGGTAACGACGTTAGTTTTTCAGTAACGGGGTAATCTAACTAATTACTTTTCCCGTCGTTACAACGGCGTTAACGTTACTGGACGTTAAATGTGGTGCGTTACCACGGGCATCAGTTTGGTTTGAAATGTGCTGGGGACAGAGACGCATTCGGAAGTGCATTTTCAGAAACTTGTCAAACTGTGCAGCCTCTCTGCTCAACCAGTAAATAAATCGATCGATCCGCAAATGTTATATGAGTTAAGTGGTTTAGTGGTAGATCATTTACCTAGCGTCTCAGAGGTTACGGGTTCGAATCCACACTTGTATAGTTATTTTTTTCTCTCTCATCAAAACTAATTAAGTTCAGCAGGGACACGTTTGTGTGCATTTTATTTTGTGATTTCACCAGAACGAATAGTCTCCACAACGGCGATAGATTGAAGCGCGCGTCCGAGTGAAGACTGTGCGTGACCGCGCGAGCCATAAGAGAACAACTATCCATGCAACTGATAGCAGCGGGAACGAGCGCTCAGCTTGATTTCAAAAACAACACGTTTTAGCGCTAGATCTCTTATTTAATAGCGAACTAAATGAATGCTCTGCTAACTGGAGATGTTTTATTTACTTGTATTAACATCCATGCCTCAATGTTTCAAAAAGTGGTGGGTACAAAATGACTCATGACGAAACCTGGTGGGGACGTGTACCCACCGAAATCGACGCCTATGTGCGTTACTATTATAGACAGTAAAGGTTACTATGTAGGCTATTGATTGAATAAACTGTAATCCGAACGCCCCCCCCACGGCTCACACAGCTAGTGAGGAGGTGGGTTAATAACGAGGTAAGCGATTATGATTGGCTAAGGCAGAGTTATGTTTCTTGGTAGCCAATCAGATCCAGTGTTTTTACACACATGCCAGCACAAGCGCCTCACACACACACAACAGCTAAACAGAGATTCGGTGAAGCAGCAGAGATGGCGAGTCAGGAGCAATCCGATGAAAAGTTGGCATTTTCAAGGTGCAATATAAGCACTACTTCTGTTCTACTAATTTCAACTGACTTGTGAAAACTGCTAAAAAAAAAAAGTCTTTTTTTAACAGTAATGCAAATAGTTACTTTCCCTGGTAACGAGTTACTTTTATTATAGAGTAATTCAGTTACTAACTCAGTTACTTTTTGGAACAAGTAGTGAGTAACTATAACTAATTACTTTTTTAAAGTAACGTTCCCAACACTGTTGTTTACTGATCAAATGAGAGGAGCAAGCTAATTTAGTGGTAATAGTTAGTCACATTGTTATTCATTTTTTAATGTCTGTGAACAAAATTCATCTTTAAAGAAGTAGGCTACTGTGTTGAAGTCTGTTATTTGGCTCTTAAAGTAAAATCTGTCACTTTGGGCCTGATACAAAATCTAACATTAACAGATAAAATCAATCTTATTTAATACTCCATATGGTTCATGTGCTCAGGTTATTTCTATGGATTAAACAACAGTTCAAAACAGCATGGCTTGTGGCTACTGTCTTCCATCTGTCTGCCATGTCGCTCACAGACACGAGACGCGAGAGAGTGTGTCAAATACATGAAAAGAGGTTTAGAGCGCTAAGGGAATCTTCTGGGAATGTTACGGTAAAGTGTAACATTCTGCAAACCAAAAAAAACAACGTTATATTTCCGTAACGAAACCTTTCCTGGCTAACCAATAACAAAAGTTAAAAATTCATGGTTTAAGAACACAAAACCAACGTTCCCAGAACGTTCTGGGAACCATTTTTTTTTTTTTTTTTTTTACTGGGCCGCTGAAAAGATGGTTATCTCGGTACGAACTGCGGTTCGACTGAAATATGAACGCAACAACACGGACCAAAGACAAACGAAGCAAAAACGGGACATGATGTGAACCAAAAAGGACAGAAAGCTCAAGCATAGGCCTACCTGTTTTTTCTCGGCATGGTCGCGATGTTTCCCATCACAGTTCAGTCCAGGCGTCAGAACCGCGTCTCCTCACAGCAGGTCTTCGTTTGTGTGTGGCGGAGGGATTCCTGCCGCTGTTTTGACTTCTTTACACATTTATAAGCTCTTCACGAGTTCTCAGCTGGCCAAAATACCATCATGTATAGGCTAAGCACATACTGAACACAATTACCCAGCACACGCGTTGTTTTGGACGTTCCGTCGTGAAATATAGGCTACGTACGTCATAAAAGCCGACCAAAACATATCCCTATGCATTTAGGTTCGGTGTTTAAAATTCCAATGTGAACGCTAAGCGAACTAGTCCTAAATTATTATTATTATTTTAAAAAGTTTTATTTATTTATTTATTTTTGGTCCAGACTAAACGAACCAAACAAACTGCAAACTACTGAATAGACCTACACCTTTGGGTTTAAATTGAAAACATGATCATAGAAAATGTGTATTGAAGTCACTGTCTGTTTTTATGCATGCATATATTAATGTTTGAATGAATACAACTAGCCTACAATCTGTAGAGATTACGTGAAATGTGAAAAGCAAAAAGAGTGATTCAGAACAATAATTTTCAATAAGGTCCAATTAGCATTAATTACGCTCAATACATTTGTTAATAAAAATACAACTGTTCATTTTTAGTTCATTTCATGTCAAGAAATCATAAGATTAACAGATACTTTTAATAATGTAATAGTGAATGTTGAAATTAACAGTAACATTAATAAATGCTAGAAGTATTTTTCATTCTTAGGTCATGTTAACTAATGTAGTTTAATATTAACTATTGGAATGGAACGTTACTGTAAAGTGTTACCAGGGAGTCAGTTCTCTCTAACCATCTATTTCTATACTTTGAGTTTCATTGTCAAAGATAATAACATGCAGATGCTGAGCAGAAGAGAATTTTGACCTTTGTTCTCCTGGTATGGCGAGCACAATTTTAGGCATATGCATATAAATCTGCATCCGTTTTCCTCCCTCAGTTTAATCTATTTCTGATCCCATATATCATTTTAATGTTGGTTGTGACATGGCTGGCAAGTTTTCTAATTGGAAGTGTACTGACTTTGATGGTGATAAAGACAATGCTGAAATGTATGAAATCCAGGTCAGGGCGAGAGCGGCTGTGGGAATGTTGGCGCTCACCCTGTTCCTCATGGAAAGTGCCAAGATGTTCTGTTGGAGAAAGGGAGGCCCATTGAAACAATCCATCTGTTTGAGCCTGCAGAGGTGTGTGTGTGTGTGCGTGCATGTGTGTGTGTGTGTGTGTGTGTATGTGCATACATGTTTTTCTATCCCGGTGGGGGCTTAAACCTGAATGCACACAGACTCATGGGGACTCGTGTCACTGTGGGACTTAAACTGAGGAAACAAGCTTATAAATCATACATAATTTTTTTTTTTGATAATGTTAAAAATTTTGTGTGGTGGGTAGGTTTAGGGGTCGGTTAGTGTAAGGGGACAGAATATACAGTTTGGACAGTATAAAAACCATTAAGGCTATGGAGAGTCCTCACAAAGATAGCGAATCAGAGGTGTGTGCGTGCGTGTGCGTGTGTACGCGTGTGTTTGTGTGTACACGTGTGTGTGTGCGTGAACTGAGAGTCCAAAGATAGACATATGGGTCATGTCAAAGAAAACAAAGAAAACTTTGTCAAAGGAAAGTTGGGTGGCAAACTTCAGAGAATCACAGGAAGGGCGAGCGAAACGTGTCCTGGCCCAGCAGGGTTACTCTATGTGGGGTTCAGGTGCAGATTGGCACAACACTAACCCAGTCACAGCAGCCTCGTGCCTGAGCCTCAGAGCCATCGTGTATCGAGTATGAACTCAAATCCCCCCCTCCGAGTGAACCGTTCCACACCGTCTGCTGTCTGCATCACTGCGCTTTTCTGCGGCTCACTTTTATGACCCACCTTCCATAAATAGGACACACATTGGTGTACCATAAAGCTATGATCTTGGGGACCCATTAAACACATTTGATTCAGATTACAAGCCTTTATGTGAGAGCTTCATGAACTGAACTAAGCGTGCGTCTCAACCAGCTCCCTAGTTCAGTAGTCAGCACACTGATCAGGGAGTCGGCCAATCGCAGAATCCTTCCAGTGCACTGAATCGTTTGCTCTCTAAAAAGTCTCAAACTGCACCGTGAAAACCAGGGAGCATTGATGCTCACTATTCACACAACAATTCTGAAATAACTCAGAATAAGGTCAGAATCTGTTCATAAATACCATTAGAGACGTTCTTGCCATGTCACTGGAAACAGAGCCATCAGTTCTCCCACTACTCAGGGTCCTTACCATTGAGGAATGAGGGATGTACTGATTCATGACCTAGGGAACTGATTGAGACGCACCCCAAGTGTCAGATAAGATAGGCGTATATAACGCCCCCACCGGGATTCGAAATCCACTGATTGAAACGCAATAAATGTCTTTAAACCTAAAAAAAAGTAGATTTTGACCTTTCCCAGTATAAAAAAAACATACCAACATTTTGACAATCTGCAGACATATTCAATTCATTGTTACACTCTAAAAATGATGGGTTGTTTCAACCCAACTTTGGGTCAAATATGGAGAAACTAGTCGTTGGGTTATACATTTACATTTTTAACCCAACGTTTGAGTTTGTCCATATTTGACCCAAAACTGGATTAAAACAACCCAGCATTTTTAGAGTGTATAAAGGATAATAAAAAAGTACTGGTATTTGAATTGCTAAAAACAAGCCACGTTTGTGCTGCTTGATTTTCTCAATATTAAAAGGGTAAAACCTGAATGTGCCATTATTTGGGTAATTTCTATAGCATGAAGACAAGTAAATAATTTCACTTCACTGCATTCGTAAAATATAGTCATTCAACCCTCTTATTGAATGAAAAATTATAATTTTTTTGCATTGAAATTATGGAAAGTTTATCAGCAACAGAGAATTTAAATATCCATTAAAATTTTTCTCTTCAACCTATATTTCATCTTTTTTATATATATATATATATTTTTTTTTCTTTTTTTTTAATATTTATTATAAAATTATAAAATCACACCAATCAGGTTTTTTATATAATTTGTATATAATATAGTGGTCAAAACTTGTATTAACCTTTTTTTTTTTTTCTTTTTACACAGCTTTCTTCCTATTTTGTACTCTATTTATGCCACCAACATGTTCTCTCCTTATACCCACTATATTTGTGTACATCCATGATTTTAAACAATGAGGAATGCACAACTCACAGACAGTGGCACCACATATATGCACATTGCTTTGGTGTGCATATATATCTTGTTGCGCAGAGCAAGCTTAACAGCAAAACAATGAAGCAGCACAGATCTCCATGTTGCCATGGTTATATGCTGTTTCGTTGTACAGTATTCTCAGCACGTGGCGTAATATCCCTCCTGATTCCAGCTTTTTTAAGCGGAGCGTGCAGTGAGAGCCGGGAGACCCTGCGGGGCCCGTAAACGTGTCTGAAACTCCAAGATGCTCTGTCGTCTTTCACACCGTAGTGTTTATGTGGTGAGTCTAAATCGCCTTTCCACACCGGTCCCATAACATCCCATAAACCTCTGTGGTCTCTGTAATCAATAGCAGACTGGTGCTGTCAATATGAAGATTTGATTTCACATGTATATTCTGTGGCCTTAACCTGAGGTCTCCTCTGAGGCTGCTTTGGTCGTAGTGCAAGTGTGCCGATATGAAAAGCAGATGCATTGCTTCAGTACTTCAACACACTAATGACCCACATGTTTCTTCTTTTCCTTTGGTTTGTGATTCCTCGCTTTTAGGTCGCAGGTCCTGACGAGAGTCACCTGTAATGGTTTGAACCACAGACTGTAAAAAAAGATGGATGACGCCCCTTCACTCTCTTCCACTGGTGAAAGGTGAAGCCGCCAAAGTCTCAATATGGCGCTCACATCTTGTGCTGATTTGGGACCTCATTCTTTTAGTTGGGTTAGTACAGTTTACTGCAGAACAACTCATTGTGTCGGTGTGAAATAAACATTATGGAAATGTAGAAATTAAAGTTGAAGCTCTAATCTCCTCCCGGAAATCCCCCAAAAAAGTATGTTGGTGCCTCAGTGACTTCGTTTAGAGAAGCTGTCAATCATGTGGTCACATTCCCTTTTTATAGCATCAAATAACTAAGACCAAAGTTATTTAAAAAAAAAAACACAAACTTGTATCAGCGTGATAAACAATGCCTAACATGACAGAAAACATTGTTGGAAAAAATTAATTTGAAGTGTAATTTGATTGTTTAGTTTCCATTGCGTCCCATTAGACCACATGGGGAGGGCGGGGTTTATGACTGGGACCAGCCACCGGGGGCGATCGAGACGCTTTGACTTCACTTTTCAGGACTTGGATTGAACCTGTTCTGGGTCTCGCCGTGAGGACGTGAAGGACGGAAGTGATGCGCACATCTGTCCTTTAACACCTTCCCTCCCACTCCACAACACTTCTTTCCATCAGACTTTGTTCAACATTTGGGTTGGGGTAACTTGTGTGTTTCTCTGAGGGTGTGCGGAAGCGAGGGCGAGAAGACGGGGTCACACTCAATGGACCTTATAAAGGAGGGTGTGAAAACTGCGAGTTGGTCCACAGAGTGAAAGACGCCACACATGTGGGCTGCATCACACAGATAAGGATTGGAGCTGGTTCTTGTCCAAATGCACTGTGAAATTTAGTGAAATGTCAATGATTTTAACCTTTGCGTTTAGCCTCACTCCTGGCCTAGTTATATATCTGTCCACCCCAGACATCTGCGGGTCTCAGGGAGTTTGTGCAAACCAGCACTAGAGGCAAAAAGAGGCCAGATGGACTCTTGTTCTGTGCCCATGTTGCTTTAAGATACATGCAACTCTAGTTTAAACAAGATTTTATTATCTTTATTATTATTGTTGGTCATAACTTCTGGAGAGAAATAGCACAGACACTGGACAAAAATGAATGGCTATATGGCTGCATCCAAAATTGCATACTTCCCTACTATATAGTGGGCGAAAAAGTAAGTGACAAGAGTAGTATGTCTGAATTCACAGTACTTAGAGTAGGTGAAAAGTACCCGGATGAATTACTGCTTCCGGTGAGATTTTAAAGTGTGCATACAATGGACACTTTACCATCCCATTAGGCCACGGGACAGGATTTATGAATGACAGTGAAGTGACTCAACTGATGCTGGTAAGTCAATTCAAATTAATTCACATTATTTGTATAGCGCTTTTCACAATACACATAATTTCAAAGCAGCTTTACAGAAAATGCATGAGTCCACATTGCAATTAAGAGTGATCTGTTATCAGAGGAAACTGTCTTAGTTATGTATTTCAGAAATGTACATATACAAATCACACAGTTAGCTAAACATTTATTAATTTAATGTAATAATTTAAGGCAGAAATAATGAGCTCATTGAAGTAATGAATACTTGTGTGTTAAAAAACGATTATGACATAGAAAGGGGTCATCAGAGGTCACGTGATAATTACATCATGACAGATGTATGTCTAAATAACATTCATAATAAACACATTCATACTTTAAAACATACTTTTTTAGCAGATGCACAGTACATATTCAAAATAAGTACCTACTTGAGAGAGTATGAGATTTCAGATGCTGCCTATGTTCGTCTGGATGCATGCGTTAGGCATTCACGCAAACCTGAAATACCTAAGTCGTTAAAATGTTAAATGTGAAAGTGTGCTGGACTACAAAGTTTCCCGGTATATATGCCTACCTCTCCATCATTTGCTCATTATTTAATGGATTATCACTGCCATAAAACATTCACTTTCTGCTGCCTGAAATTCTTTTGTGATTAAGCCTACTATAAATCTTCTATAAGTCCAATTTACATATAAAAGAGGTGTTAGCACTGAATATTAACACCTGGTTTGACTAGATTGTGGATGAATAAGAGTTTTTTTGCACTAATATATGCAAGTCTCCTGAAAAGCGTACCATTGTATATAGGTTCTGAATAAAAGCACAACAACCAGTCATAGTATGGTCTCAAATGTAGATGTGATTCACTTTACAAATGGCCTACAGTGGATTTATATCAGGGCTTCAATGGAGCCAGATGAGGGTTTTTTTATTACCTGTTTTGTCAGGCAGACAGCTTGCTTGCCGCTGGCTTTTGGCTAACGGTGAAATTCCCCTATGGACCCCTACATCTTTGTTCTTCAGGATGTATAATTACTGATGTCCTCAAAAGCCATGATATCATTCTGAACCAATAAAGAGGATTTTTCTGTTTAGCATAAGTCCAGCTGGTTTCTGGAATCATATGGTGTACAATAACGGCAGGTCTGACGTCTGACCGGATCAATGGCCATTAGAACAAATGGAAAAACTAAACAAAACAAAATGAGTTTGGATTTTGAAATAACAGTGTTTTTTTTAGTCCTCAAAACCCCTGAGGTATTTGGCTCGCCTCTGCTAAGTTCCTACTCAAGTTTTCCTGACCACAAACAGAGATTTGTGTTTGGCCACACGTGTGAAGAGACTTTTTCCAATGTTTACATTTCACTTTCTTTAATTTAATACATGTAAGGTTTTTCCCAAACAACCTTGTCTTTTTATCACATAACCCATTTCCCTCATTTTTACTTATGGCTGTCTTTAATGTGTTGAATAGAACATTGCTCTTTCCTTTGTGTTGTTGTTTGGATGTAGTGTAACGCACATTTCAAACTCTTTTGAAATGGAAATGCTTTCTTTGAACTGTGCTAAACTACAAAAGAATGAATGCGAAATCTGCAGCATGTTTTGTTCTCGAAATAATCTCCCACTTGCATTCAGGGAATTCTTGTTCCTCGCATCTTATCAAGAAATAAAATTCATCAACAGATTATTGCTCTCAATTTTTCTCATTTGGTGCAGTTGGTAATTAGATTCTTCTCTTTAATTAAAGTTTGTAGACACTGTACACAAAGAAATATTAAAACCTGACGCATTTCAAAACATGCACACATTTATTTATTCAGGTAAATGCAAAAGATGCCTTGTCGCGCATTCTTAATTAAATGCTTATCCAGTCCAATTCTCTTCCTGTCACTTCTCAGACACAGCTGTTTATTACTGTCAGGTTTAACACTTAAATGAATCCTTTTGACTTTCATTTTGCAAATATCTCTTTCTATCCCACCTGTCTCTGGAAATAAAGCTAGGCAGTGTTGTAGTTGACGTATTTATGCATTTATGTATGCAAGTAGATGTGAAGGTACATTCATGAAGGACTAAAAAGATCAACCAAAGCTCCCCTGAAGAAAATCTTCATGTTGGGAAATCCCATAATCTGAGTCTTCCTGGAATGACTGAGCAATTAATCTAACCAAAGAGACATTTCTCTCTTGTTGCTGTCTGCTATCTCAGCCCGGTGATAAATTAATCCTTTGAGTTGTGTAAAGATCTGGTGTAGTCTTGGTTTTAGGAGGTCTTGTTCACTGCAGGTCTGCTAGAGAAGAAAGCTTTGCTCAGGAATAAAATGCTCTGGAAATGCAGTTCCTCTGAAACAATATTTGTTTTCAGCTGTCAGCAAGCCCTTCAATCTAATCAGTTCTCCATTAATGAAATCAAGCACTGCCCCACTCATTGAATATGCTTTTTCTCCCTGAAATACGGCACATTTTAGGAATGAAATGGGTTGCGAATGGGTTAATTTACACCCACTTAACGAGGAATGTGTGTGTGTCCTTCGTTGGATGAATCCGCCAGAAGTGTAAACACAGACACTAACCTTACTCTGTTGTTGATGTTTTTTTTTGTAGAAGATTTTCTTTTCGTTTTATTTTCATTTAACATCTAGTATTATTGTTTTAATTATAAGCTATTTCAATAAATGTTATAATTATAATGAAAAATTATTTTTGAGTTATTCAAGGCATATTTGTTTAATGAAAACTATGAAGGGAACAAAACGGGTTACCCACGAACTTTGACGAACTTCCGGTTAAAGCCCCGCCCACTTCCAGATTTATCCGAATACAGAAACAGAATACAGAAACAGAATTCAAATTTGGTATGAAACGGAAGATGTGATCGTAATTTTTTCTTTATTGTGAATAATATTGAAATAAAGCTTTTCAAATGAGAGGAAAAATGTGGGCGGGGCTTGATTGTGTCTGTGGACACAATTGATTGGATGGTAGTGGTTTGCTATTGGCTGATCTCATGTGAGTGACAGGCTATAGCCCCGCCCTCGTCATCAGAGAAGAGAAGCTGCAAGAGGAACTTATTCTGATTCGAGATTATCTGGAACATGAATTTAAATTGTTAAAAAAAATACTATGATAAATACTGCAATATTCCATTAAAAAACTAGATTTATACCGTTTTATTTCATGGCGACTTTAAAAACAAATGGGAAGATGTTTGAACACGCGATATTTACAAGTGGTTGTGCATCAGTGGATCCCTAAATTAAATCGTCTTTTGTGGGTCATGGCACCATCTTATTGTGTTCTCATTTGACTGTGACGTCTGAAGGTTGAAGAATTTAAATGTGGATCATGGCAAGAAAAATCGAGTGTGATTCAAAATCCTATACAATATATTGTATTTTTTGTGTGTGTTTGTATAAAAGTTTGTGTGTGACCAAGAGGTTGACCTCTGTTTTGATGGTGCAGGGCCACAGAGTGACAGAATCGGGTGTGTGTTGAGTAAAGTGAATGGTGCGAGTCTCCCTCAGGGAGAACAGCGCTCCTCACAAGAACATCTGAGTGCCGATGAATGCTGTGTTATACGGGACCTGTGGCCTGACCTGTGATGGAGGAATGGAGGAGCTCCAGCGAGAACGTGGGCGCTTATAATGGGAAATGAGGAACTGGGGAGTCGCGGAACCAGAGATGGAGGGAATGGGAATGAAAGCATCGGCGCAGTGACCTCATCACACCCGTCCTGCATCTCATGTGTCATGGGTACATCATGGGTACAGAGCCGGGATGGGAATCGTACAGAGTTGAATAGTTCTGATTCATTCATTTATTTCATTTCTTGTAGAAGGTGTATTTTCACACACTTTTGAATGATTTTTCATATTTTTGATAAATGCAATCCAATAAATGTCCTTAAATAATAAATGTCCTTAAATATATATTAAACACTAATTATTTATTATTCACCATTCTGAAAAAAACATATACATATATATATATATATATATATATATATATATATATATATATATATAAGCAATAAATGCCTAAAACCCTCTCAGCTATAAGGGGCTTATTGCATTTAAAAAATGGTTACTCCATAAAAATATTTATTGTAATATTTATTTTATTCATAGAGTAAACACCAGCAACAAAAAATATATCGTTATAACACATTTATTCCTCTGCCAAGCAATGTAGTTCCAAAGAGGTTGCCAAGCAACACAAGCAGCAACAAAGCATCACAAACAGCAGTTGCGCAGTAACACTGATGTAATGCGGTCACAGGTGTGTGTGTTTGTGGAGTCATTTACAACGGCTGCGAAAACGGCTCAACCAATCAGAATCAAGGACTGTAACTATCCGTATTTTATATTTATATATATATGTTAACATTTCATTCTTGTATGCATGCGAGTGTGTGTGTGTGTGTGCGTGAGTTTGTGAGTGAGTGAGTGTGTGTGTGTGTGTGTGTGTGCGTGCGTGCGTGTCTCTGTGCTTGTTTTTTTGAGTTTGCCTGTGTGTGTGTGTGTTTGTGAGTTTGTCTGTCTATGTGTGTGTGTGTGTGTGTGTGTGTGTGTGTGTGTGTGTGTGTGTGTGTGTGTGTGTGTGTGTGTGTGTGTTTGTCCAGGGATTCACTACTACGCTGAATAAAACCTGAAATGTTTTGACCTTGTGTGGACAAAATTAGGTCCCCATGAGGAAACCAGCTCATAAATCATCCTAAACTACGTTTTTTTTTTAAATATAAAAATGCAGAATCTTTGTAAGTGTTCAGAATTAGAGGTAGGATTAGGATATAAAGCTTACACATTATAAAAATCATCATTTGTATGGAGAATCCTCATAAAACACAAAAATGTGAGTGTATAGTATTTACATTCTTTTCTAAAAAAAATATTGCTGACAAAACTTATATGAACAAATGATGAGAATTATTTAATTCTCACTGTTAGTTGTAGAGTCTGTGTTTGATTTACTAAGAAAAAGTGAGTTTGTATGTTGATTCACTAAACGAGTTTGGTCATTAGCTTCAGAGCGTTTTGGCAGCTCAGCATTTGTTTCCATAGGCTCTCTCTATGCACGAATGCTGCTGACGTATTTCCGGGAGAATCTCACCCAGCTTCTTTACTTCCACATAGCGCACTCAATAGCGAAGTGTACAAGCAGCAAAACTATAATAAAATCCAGTTTCTCAGAAACGGAGACAACGATTTTAGAAATGATTTGCTCAGATTTCGCACAATATGAGAGAATACTCACCCTCAAAGTTGTCGATGTAGCTCGAAATTTATCATTTAAAGCCCTTCTCTTTCTTACTCTTATGTGTGACAGCTAACTGCCTCACAATATTTGTAACATCATTCACGATCGTGCATAGAGCCTATTGAGACGCTTTGCTTGTTATGATACGGAACATCCACGAAAGTGTGTTAGTATCTCATTTCACACATATTTTGTTTCTGTGTTGATTCCATATTAAAATGTCGCTACAATGTAACGCATTTGCTCTGGCTCTTGTTTTAAATAATTTTGTTCCGTTACTATGCTTGTTGTTTGATCTGTTAACGTTGTACAAGCAGAATGTGACGGTTGGTCGGTGTGGTATTAGTCCCGCCCCTCCTCCACTGTGATTGGACGGCTGGGTAAAAAGTGACAGCGATGAGCGCTGCGTTTTACCAAAGTCCTTTTAGGCAACTCATGGCACTCAGCCGCCATCTTGGCAACGCCTCCGGGTATTCCAGACTATCAAGACCAGCTCCTGTCTAAATGAATGGGCAGAGTCAGAACTGCACTTTCACTGGTCACCGGGACATAAAAAAAGCATGTATACTGTGGCGAACAGGACGGCCGAGGGACGTGAGAGAACGGCGCGAGGCCGGTGGTGCGATTGCTGATGAGCAACACATGTGAGGCACACCGGTCTCGCATCTCTCATGGAGGAGCGGAAGCATAAAGGAGGAGCGACGACGTTGATGATCGAGAGAGGAACAGGCCTGTATTTTAGTTGTGTTGTTTTTGTATTTTACTTTAGCCAGCAGTCGTCCGCGAGGGGCTGCTGGCAGTTATATTTATTTTCTGTAGCCAGCAGTCGTCCGCGAGGGGCTGCTGGCGGTATTTTCGTTTGTTTGTTTTATTTACATAAATTATATTTTGATGGTTCGCCGGTTCCCGCCTCCTTCTTCCCTGAACATTGCTACACTGGTGCCGAAACCCGGGAAGAGGGAGGAAAGCGCTGTCAGAGAGTCCTCGCCGGTGTGGGGAATCCGCGGTGCCATCGAGCATGGTGCGCGAGTCGCCGCCGCTCGCCGTGGGCCGGAGCCTGCAGCCATCCGCCGAGCGAGGGGAGGAGCAGGGAGCGGGGGACTCGCGGCCACGGACGCTCGAGGCGGTGCGCTGGAGTGAGTTGCCGGTGGGACGGTCGAGCTCGCTGCCGGCCGCCTGGGTATTGGAGGGGCGGCTGCCATCCGGGAGGGAGAGGAGGAGTCGCCGCCGCTCGCCGTGGGCCGGAGCCTGCTGCCGTCCACCAGTGAAGGGGAGGAGCAGGGAGCGGGGGACTCCTGCCGTCTGCCCAAGGCACCCGAGGAGCCGTCGCCGTCCACCGGGCGGCGGAGGAGCGTCGAGCCGTCCACCGAGGGCTACCCAGCGTCACCGCCAGGCACCACGGAGGAGAGCGCACAGCTGGTGGGGGACCAGATGGCAGCGCGTTGTGGGAACCGAACCCAGTTTTTTTTTTTCCTCTCTTCCCTCTCTCGATCTGTTGCTCCTCATGCTTCCGTCTCCGTTTCCCTCGGTTTGTCTGTCCATACTCCCCAGGGATCGCCGCCGCCGGGGGGGGGAGTAGGCACAGGCTCGTGGGTACCCCCCGGCCTGTGAGGGGCGATGGGGGTATGTGGCGAACAGGACGGCCGAGGGACGTGAGAGAACGGCGCGAGGCCGGTGGTGCGATTGCTGATGAGCAACACATGTGAGGCACACCGGTCTCGCATCTCTCACGGAGGAGCGGAAGCATAAAGGAGGAGCGACGACGTTGATGATCGAGAGAGGAACAGGCCTGTATTTTAGTTGTGTTTTGTTTTTGTATTTTATTTTAGCCAGCAGTCGTCCGCGAGGGACTGCTGGCAGTTCCTTATGTTTATTTTCGGTAGCCAACAGTCGTCCCCGAGGGGCTGCTGGTGGTATTTTGGTTGTTTGTTTTATTTTAAATAAATTATATTTTGATGGTTCGCCGGTTCCCGCCTCCTTCTTCCCTGAACATTGCTACATATACAAACAGCAGTAAAATATGATAAAAATCGCTGAAAAAGTTTGATGACTTTGCCCAAAATAAGGTTTAAAACGGCTTTTTCCGCACAGGTTATACTTTCCTACGCATGCGCGAGGGTCCTCGTCTCCGCTGTCGCAGACCTCACCGTCAGTGGAACCAGACGATAGGCTTACATGTTTCCCGGCTTGACTGTTAAAAGCAGACGATTGGCTTTCCAGTAGCAGGGGCGGGACATGTGCACACAACCGCCATCTTTGGCGTTACGAGTTTTCCCTATATAGTTGTGTTGAGGATTGAGGAAGTGGCATGTCTATATAAATTGTCTCTGGTTTTACCCAAAGTTGAACATTCTTCAACTCTCAGCGCTTCAGCGTGCAAAAAAAGCTCAGCGCCTTGTTGCGCTCATAGCGTTTAAAAAACGCGGTGCTCCCAATGAAAACAGTTGAAAAAATACGCCAGCAGAAAAAACGCTTTGGTGGACACACGGCCTAAAGGTCATTTGTCCTGGTGGTGCTTTAGGGGCTGTAGGTTCAGTAACAAGTGCAGGAAACTCTGTTACAGTATTTTACTATGGTAATCCGTCCACATCTAATGCACAAGAACCACTTTTTAATTTTATTGTTAAATATGAATCCGCTTCTCAGTGAGTGCAGAGATGAGTGTGTGGAAGGGCTGAAAAGAATCCAATCTCAGTCGTTCGCAATTAGATAATCTTGTTGAATTGGAAATTGCATTTTGTAGAGCATCATATTATGCACAATTATTGATTAGAGGCTCACATAACATATCAGAGACTAGTGTTGTCACGATACCTTTCACTAGTCGATAATGTTAGCAGTGAAATTTCACCATTCTCAATGCAGGTCATGAATACAATCAGCACTTTTTTCGCTAGGCTTTGATTTTAAGTACTTTTGAAGTACTTTTACTTCCCTAGTACAGATAAATATTCATTTTGAGCTTTTATGCTACATTTGATATGCTCAGTGTTTGCCAGTAATCAATAACCCTCACTATCTCTATAAATCTATCCATAAATCTCACAAGTTAGACATCTGATTGGTTATAATGGGGTTGAGATGAATTATGACAGCTGTTATGAGGGCCACAATGTCGCCAGCGTGTAATTTAATCCCTTTCCCACACCTTGACCCATTAAGCTTCGGCTGAGGATTGACCACGCTGCCTTAAAAACAACTCCTCTGGAATAATCAGTCGATTAAACTGTCAAGCCATCATACAGCCCTTGCATTTCCGGCCAGGCTGACGTTCAGTGCAATTCTCTTCCCATTTTATTGCTCTAACAGAATCAATAAATAGATGCGCCCTACTAGCCATCGCTGGGTGACAAATGGAGTTCACCTGTTTCTCTTTAACATGGTGCACAATCAATAATGCTGTTCAAGGCACCAGATACATAAACAGAGGTAATAAACCCTGTTGACACAGGTGTGCATCAACGCTATATGAAGCATGGAGCCATTGACACTGATGTGAGTTTGTTTAGAAACATGCTTGCAAACATGTAATATTATTAACATCAGTCGTATAATGTCTGTAAGCAAGCGATTTGATTTTCAGCGATGGGAGATGTGCCTGCAGCCTGATATAATTGCATGATATAAATCATAAACCTCAGGGACTTCATCAGCAGCGTTGATGCTGCACCATCATCTTGTGTGTGTGAAAGAAAATAATGACAGGTTCTGATGGAAGGAAATATATCTCAACTGCCTATTACTCATATCTGAAATGCATCTGTGATTTCAGGTTGCTGCTTGGGACAACAACATTGTTTTTTGTTTGTTTTTTTTTGCCATGAAAATGGCAGATTATTGCCTCGGGAGACAGCAGAGTGTTATAATGGCGTTTCACTCTTTTATCTCCTTTAATAATTTAGCCTACACTTGGTGCATGAAATCACATATTTAGAGTCTGATACTCAATGTGAGTGTTCTTCAGAACTCAATTTGAATTCCGCCAACATGTTCATTTGTGTGTATATATTCAAAATTAAACTACAAGAAAATTAAAGCTGTCAGTTGATTAAAATAATTTAATTGCATACACTGATCAATTAATAAAATGAATGACTAATAATTCCGTATAATGTCATTCTGAGAGAAAGGTGTTTTTCCCCCCACCAATGTAGTAAATCACTGAACAGGCGAAAATTTGGCTTCTAAAATCAATACATTTGATTTGCTTTAGTTTTTATGTAATTATATAATACATAATGTAATGATGAATAATACTTTTATTCAGCAAGGATGCATTAAATTTACAGAAAATACTTTTTTATGTTTTATGATGTTACTTTTTATTTATTATTTTCTACATTCCTGAATATACCCAATACCTAAACTTAACAACTACCTTACTAACTATTATTAATTAGCAGTAATTAGGAGCTTATTGAGGCAAAGGTCGCAGTTAATAGCTAGTTAGTGAGATTTGAACCCTAAACTAAAGTGTGAATGATTTCTGTAGGATCATGTGACACTGAAGACTGGAGTAATGATGCTGAAAATTCAGCTTTGATCACAGGAATAAATTACATTTTAAAATATACTCAAATTGAATTTTATTTTGAATTCTAATAATATTTCACAATATTGCTGTTTTACTGTGTATTTGATCAAAGAATTGAAGCCTTGGTGAAATCAAGAACAGTGTGTATAACCAAATTTAAGAGTGTTGCATAATATAAGGAAAATTCAGATATAACTGTTTCTTGAGGGCAAGTGGGAGAAAAAGTATTAGCTTTTCAGTTAATAGCTCATCAGTTAGCGCTGCAGATATTACGAAGTTGACGTGAAGGTCGTGCATGCAGCGTATCACTGAGTGATTCAATTTTGATTAGACAGTTACATAAATCCAATTAGGAAATTGCACCCATCTGCTACCTCATCTGAAGACTAATAATTAAATAAGACTGTGATAAAGAGTTTTAGTGTCCTCTGCATTTCTGCAGCCATGAACGCCTTTAGGGTTCAGAGAAACTCAAGACAAAGATGGATGGATGGAGGATGAATGGATGGATGGATGGAGGATGGATGGAGGATGGCTGGATGGAGGATGGATGGATGGATGATGAATGGTTGGAGGATGAATGGATGATGGATGGATGGATGGATGGAGGATGGATGGATGGATGGAGGATGAATAGATGGAGGATGGATGGATGGATGGATGGATGGATGATGAATGGTTGGAAGATGAATGGATGGATGGATGGATGGATGATGAATGGCTGGATGGATGGATGAATGGATGGATGGAGGATGGATGATGAATGGATGGATGGATGAATGGATGGAGGATGGATGATGGATGGATGGATGGAAGATGGATGATGAAGGGATGGAGGATGAATAGATGGATGGATAGATGGAGGATGAATGGATGGATGGATGGATTGATGGATGGATGGAGGATGGATGATGAATAGATGGAGGATCAATGGATGGATGGATGATGAATGGATGGATGGATGGATGGATGGATGGATGGATGGAGGATGGATGATGAAGGGATGGAGGATGAATAGATGGATGAATGGATGGATGGATGGATATGGAGGATCGATGGATGGAGGATGGATGAATGGATGGATGATGAATGGATGGATGGATGGATGGATGGAGAATGGATGATGAATGGGTGGAGGATGAATGGATAGATGGATGGATGGATGGATGGATGGAGGATGAATGAATGGATGGAGGATGGATGATGGATGGATGTATGGAGGATGGATGGAGGATGGATGGATGGGTGGATGGAGAACTGTAGGGTGATGGCACTGGACTCACATTAAGTGCTTTAATGGCCTCTGGCTTCACTTTCATATGATTTCATGTTAAACTTGGTGACAATTCATTAGTTGATCCCGGAGCACAATCACACCTCTCAGAGAAAGGTTTTAAATGAAACAGCGCAATGGTGGCAAAAATGAGAAAAAGATTAGAAGGTTAGAAAAAAGAAGAAGAAGAAAAAGAAGATTTTCTGATGTTAGCTGCCTGTAGACATAGAAAAGGTGGCAGATGGTGCACTAAAGGGTCATAGTATTTTTTTTTTAATTACCCTTTCCATTATTGATTTTAATGTTTTTATGTTTGACACATTAAAAGGTTAATTCACCCAAAAATGAAAAGTATCCCATAATTTCCTCACCCTCAAGATATCCTAGGTATACAGTATATGACTTTCTTCTTTCAGCCAAACACAATCTGAGTTATATTAAAAAATATCCCATTTACCCATTCTTTATAATTGGAGTAAATGGTACCTGAGATTTTGCCAAAAAAGGGCGTCCATCCATCATAAAAGTAATCCCTATCACTCCCGGAGTTAATAAAAGCCTTCAGAAGCGAAGACATCCGTTTTTGTAAGGAAAATATCCATATTTATAACTTTATAGAATATAATGACTGGCTTCCACGGCTGTATGCGAGTCTAGTTCCGGCGGAAGAGTGACCTCTGACCCGACGCATGATGTGTTGACGAACATTGAAACACAGGCAGAGAAACAAAACACCGGTCACGAACTAGCAGTCTAAAATGATTTGTTGCCCAGAGAGGCGTCGACTCTCACCTAAGCTTACGCTACTCCTACATCCTACATCATGAGTCGGGAGTTAGCGGAGTTATTTTTTTAATAAAAGTCCAATTGTGTTTGGCTGAAAGAAGAAAGTCATATACACCAATGATGGCTTGAGGGAGAGTAAATCATGGGGTCATTTTTGGGTAAACTAACACGTTAATGAAATATATTTGGATCTTTAAATTTGATTTTAAATGCATTAGATAACAAAATATCAATCTGCATTGTATTTATTTGAAAGAAAGCACATTTTTAAGAAAGCATATCAAACAAATAAATACATTTTAATAAATACCCAAAGCAAGCTTGCTAGGCTTTTACATGATCACAAATAGATCCAAACGCAGATGTACTGTTTGCGGCCACTGTCGTTCTAAATAAACCTGTGGTTTTAGTACATCACATGACTCAGCAGCATTGTAGTATATTCTGGCAGTGAGTTTGAAGGCATGGCAGGACCCAGTCACACCTCAGTGGCCCCTGGCTCTCGGTCCCACATCTCCGTTTCTGGCTCCCTAAAGTGAGCACTCATTCTCACTGCTGCATGTAATTTCACGGTGTCAATCCCTCTCCCAAATGAACACAGAGCAAAGACAGGAAATGGAAAGCTTGAATGTTTTTGCATGTGTAGGTGTGCCGAAAGCTCACATAACACGCTGAAGACATGCAACATTTTTAATGTGTGTGATAGTTTCACTCTGACTCGACACTATAAGATACTATGACACCAAAATAAAATATTATTCTTATTTACTGGTAGCAAAAAATCTAACCTGATCCTCTCATACTTAGTATGCCATTCAGAGCAATAAACACACCATGGAAAATCACATCAAATGCCTTGCACCGTGTGAGTTTACTGCATGCAATATTCTGTGACATTGCGGATAGAATATTGCATGTCATCTCAGGGAATGACATGTTTAAAGCCCTGGGATCATACGTTGATATTCTAAACATATTCTGTAAGAATATGCAAAGATAACACACCAAGAGAGATGCTCTGGGAGGAGGACCGCTGGAGCGTGGCTTTTAATACGGAGCACAAATTATAGAGACCTTCTACACAACCTCAGTGCCTTTAACGTTCAGATGCAGATGTTCAAAGCCCTCACATGTGTTTGAACTGCACAGCCTAATAGAAATATATGACTCTGTCAAGTCGCTCTTGGAACTTGATTGGACAGGTGACAGCTTTCCACCTAACCAATCAGTGCGAGTGGTTTGCTTGTCAAGCTTGGTTTCTCAACTGAGGAATAGAGTCGTTTTAGAGCAGGGAGGTTTTAAATGGGATCTAAAAAAGATTTGGGTTTGAACATCTTTAATTTAGACATTATATTATAGATGTGGTCTAAGCAAGGGGTTTTCAAACTAGGGTCAATTTAAATTTATTTTTTTTTAAGGTTTATACATCAAACATTGCTCTAATAGCAGAAAGAATACAACTTTATACAATCAATATTTTTGAAATTATAATAAGTTGCAATGGCTTTAGTGCATCAACAATATGAAGGCTCATTTTTAAATATTTATTTAATGCATTTTATATAATTTTAGCCTATGAATTACATAATTTTAAATAAATGAAGAAAAAAATAGGTCCCTAGCAAAGGGAATCAAGATATTTGGGGGACCTTGGTATAAAAAAGATTGAATCTTAGGGAAATATTTTCATGGAAAACCATTGTAAATTTTGGTCTGTTCTTCACACTTTGAATATAGTCCACAAGTCCATGCCTTTTTGTTCTTTGTGGAGCATGATTCAATTTGTTCTCATTGCGTGGAAAAGAGCAGTGTGAACATTCTTCAGAATATCTTCTTTTGTCTTCTACGGAAGAAAGAAAGCCACACAAGCTTGGAACGACATGAGGGCCAGGACATTTTTCAGTTAAGCCACATTTCACTGAGATATGGTCTCATAACCTTTATCTAAGCTCAAGGACACAGGTCTCCCTCAGCTATGATTTGTCCTCTTGCGGATTCCATAAAAAACTGATTGATGGCGTCGACAGAAAGCTGCTCACATGCGTGTGAAATATAATTAGGGGCCCCGTAGCCCACGGGGGGGCGTTAGACGTGTTTTTCCAGCACTGTAGCAGACACGTCTCCTTCGACGTTGGTGTTTAAATGAGAAGGTGCGAGGAGCGTCGCTGTCACTCAAGAGTTTCTCCATTACGTCTCCTCTACGGCCGGCCAGGAGCTGTGAAGGAGAGGAAGAGCAGAGGAGGATTTGCTGGGAAAGACGGCTGAGTGCAGGTTTTTCCGGTTCCATTTCACCACGGGATTTTAGGGGGATTAAAGGGTTGGGTGAATTGGGATGGGAAGTGATGCGCTTGGGCTTCAGGCGGGGATGGCGCGAGAGGTTAAGGAGCAGGAATGGCTGGGATGAGCAGAAGTTTTCTACCATCACTTGCTGAGCTGGACTTTGTCCAGTCAAAAAACATCACAAGAGGCTTAACGGAGGCTAGCTGAGCAATACCCGCCATCCCGCCGCTGCTGACTGCTGTATCCATCAGCACGAGAGAGAGAGATTATGGAGATGGATTTAGTTAAACTGAGAGCTATCAAAATGATAATTTAGGGAGAGGTTTTCACATAAACCTCAGAGAGGCATATACAAATTCATTTCTGTAAAAAAAAAAACAGAAAAGAAAGAAGACTATGACTCCTGGAGCAAGGAACAAAATAAAACTAATCATCAGGAGCCTTGCGTTAAAAAAGAAATCATTTTCAATAAGCTGTTTGTGGCGAACAGGACGGCCGAGGGGCGTGAGAGAACGGCGCGAGGCCGGTGGTGCGATTGCTAATGAGCAACACCTGTGAGGCACACCGGTCTCGCATCTCTCACGGAGGAGCGGAAGCATAAAGGAGGAGCGACGACGTTGATGATCGAGAGAGGAACAGGCCTGTATTTTAGTTGTGTTTTGTTTTTGTATTTTACTTTAGTTATATTTATTTTCGGTAGCCAGCAGTCGTCCGCGAGGGGCTGCTGGCGGTATTTTTGTTTGTTTGTTTTATTTAAAATAAATTATATTTTGATTGTTCGCCGGTTCCCGCCTCCTTCTTCCCTGAACATTGCTACACTGGTGCCGAAACCCGGGAAGAGGGAGGAACGCGCTGTCAGAGAGTCCTCGCCGATGTGGGGAATCCGCGGTGCCATCGAGCATGGTGCGCGAGTCGCCGCCGCTCGCCGTGGGCCGGAGCCTGCTGCCATCCGCCGAGCGAGCGGAGGAGCAGGGAGCGGGGGACTCGCGGCCACGGACGCTCGAGGCGGGGCGCTGGAGTGAGTTGCCGGTGGGACGGTCGAGCTCGCTGCCGGCCGCCTGCGTATTGGAGGGGCGGCTGCCATCCGGGAGGGAGAGGAGGAGTCGCCGCCGCTCGCCGTGGGCCGGAGCCTGCTGCCGTCCACCAGTGAAGGGGAGGAGCAGGGAGCGGGGGACTCCTACCGTCTGCCCAAGGCACCCGAGGAGCCGTCGCCGTCCACCGGGCGGCGGAGGAGCGTCGAGCCGTCCACCGAGGGCTACCCAGCGTCACCGCCAGGCACCGCGGAGGAGATCGCCTAGCTGGTGGGGGACCAGATGGCAGCGCGTTGTGGGAACCGGACCAATTTTTTTTTCCTCTCTCCCCTCTCTCGATCTGTCGCTCCTCATGCTTCCGTCTCCGTTTCCCTCGGTTTGTCTGTCCATACCCCCCAGGGATCGCCGCCGCCGGGGGGGGGGAGTAGGCACAGGCTCGTGAGTACCCCCCGGCCTGTGAGGGGCGATGGGGGTATGTGGCGAACAGGACGGCCGAGGGGCGTGAGAGAACGGCGCGAGGCCGGTGGTGCGATTGCTAATGAGCAACACCTGTGAGGCACACCGGTCTCGCATCTCTCACGGAGGAGCGGAAGCATAAAGGAGGAGCGACGACGTTGATGATCGAGAGAGGAACAGGCCTGTATTTTAGTTGTGTTTTGTTTTTGTATTTTACTTTAGTTATATTTATTTTCGGTAGCCAGCAGTCGTCCGCGAGGGGCTGCTGGCGGTATTTTTGTTTGTTTGTTTTATTTAAAATAAATTATATTTTGATTGTTCGCCGGTTCCCGCCTCCTTCTTCCCTCAACATTGCTACACTGTTATTTTCATCATCTTCCATCTTCTATGATAAATAACCATCTTCACGATATGTGTTCTCGGTCTGAAAATGGCTGGTTATTTCCAGCCTTGTATTTTTAGCAGAGCTGCAGAGATGAGCTCAGGTTTATCCATGCAATCTCTGGCGTGGAAGGAAAATTCCTCTAGAGTTCTTCCAGAGGGATCAACATACGCAGAGACCTGCTCAGATGCTGTTCCAAACTCACAATATGGGGATAAAATAAGAAATTGTCATGTATTAAATAAAGAGATTCCTCCTCGTCCCTCTAATAGTGAGGGCTTGTGCAAGGACAATGCAGGCCTGAGGCACACACACAACTGTCTGGCATCTCGTCCTGAATTAACATCTCTACCCAACCAGCTGGCTGTTCAACTCTACCCAACACTGCCATATTTACAATATATATTAGAAAACATGCATGGAGACCTGGAAAAGTGCCATGCATAATTGATCAGGATCATGTTTCATATTGAAGGGATGATGCGATTTTGTTGGCAAACCCAGAAGTTTGCATCACCCTGGCTCCCTCGACAAAAAGCCAATAGGGGTTTTTTTATTGATTTTTGGATTCCATTCCCATTGACTTCCATTGAGCTTAAACAGTAGAACACAGCGCTAGCAACAGCAAGGTAATGGGTTTGATTCCCAGGGAATGCATGAACTGATAAAATGCATAGCTATGAGTATTAGTATCTGGAAAATGTATGGATTTAAGGTGAGCGTTATTTTGCCAAGTACAGCGTGTTCCTCATCAATATCTTTGTTTATCCTGGAGCAAATTTCCAAAACATTCAGTTTACAGTTTATGTCAAGTTTAGGATTACATCCAGGGTTAGGTGCTTCTACATCAGTGTTATTTCCCTCTGATTTATAACTTATGGGTAGGTTCAGGTGTGGGATTACTGTATAGATAAGACTACATTTTCAGACAAGGATGTTCACAGTGACCATGAATATAATGCATGTGAAGTATCTAAAATAATTCCAACATGGCCATCAGTTTGTAAAACAAACCAAAAAATATTTGTACAACAGTGTAAAAATTAGAGCATAGATGGGGCAAGATATTTCAAAGGGTTTTTTGAAAACATTTGTTAATGTGCCATAGAAACGTTGTTCTTGTCAAATTTAGGCACATATGTGCCATCTTGAGCTCATATGTTCATGCGCTGTATGGAAACTGGCACTCACAGAGATGCTGGTTGTCTATGACTCAATCATTCAATATTTATTTCACACCTCATCATCTGTGAATTACTCACTCGGGTATTTAATGTGAAGTTCTGAATTCATTACCAATGTAAAGCTCTTCAGCAGCAGCTCTAAGAACTGACTATTCAGCATTGTGCCACGGTTTCATCATCTGTACTTTAAAAAGAACTCTATATGAAGGAATTCATATATGCTACAGTCATGATCAGTGTCATCAGGAATCCAATGACAACATTTCTGTGTTTATTGAACGTGTGGGCAGATGAATGGACGAGTTAGAGACTCAATCCAGCACTTTGGTGAGACATTTCAGGGTTGAGATACTAGGGCATTTAGATCTGCAGTTTAATTGGATAATGTTCTCTCACACACAAACACAAACTAAATCTTTACTAAGCGACACACAAAAAAAATTGTTATAGAAAAAAAATGGACTTTTTCGTTCTCTATTGCCAGGCCTTATATTTCCTCCAGCTCGCTCTGTCCTTGAGTTAGAAAGCAAACGCCTGCAGAATTGCTTCACGGTTGGTGACTCCATCTCAGTGAATGGACAGTGAAAATGTGTGTGTGTGCCTGTGTGTGGATCAGATCCTTTTCGAATTCACTTCTGCAGACTAGTTTACTGTATGGATAGTGAGACAAACCTGCCCGGTAGGTTTCTGTCATTGTATTTAGAATAATTCCTCCCTGTGTATCAGTGTGTACGCATAGATGCAGTTATGTGTCTGACATATGCTATTGCTAAGGTTTGCTGAGCTGAACACTGTTGGCAACGCAAGCGTATCTTATCTGTCTCTGCAGGTGAGAGACTCTAACGTCTTCTGAAAAGAGGTAGTGTGAAACCATGCACAATACTACAGCAAACTTGTATACAGTGACACCATTGTCAGTAACGTGTTATGTAAACCAATTTTGAAAGCACTTTATTTTACAGTCCTGTTCCCTGTGTACATGCTATACACTTATTATAGTTATTACAATAACTGGGTAATAACTAGGTACTCACCCCAGACCTACCCTTAAACCTAACCTTATCCCATGTACTGTAGTTTATATTAACCAGTGCTTTCTTAGGTAAGTAGACGTATGTGCATGTACTGTAAAATAAAGAGCACCCCCGATTTTATTTATTTATTATTTATTTATTTATTAGAAGTGATGAGTAAAATACCATGTTACAACATTCTCATGCTCAATTAAAAATCTGGAAATATCCAGAGATGTAATGTAATTAATGTAAATTTTTCCTACTTTTTTCAGTTCTAAAGTTTCTTCAGCTAGAAATGACTAAGTGGTTTAAAAAATAACTGCCTATTACATATGGCAGATGAATATACAGGTCCTTCTAAAAAAATTTGCATATTGTGATAAAGTTCATTATTTTCCATAATGTAATGATAAAAATTTAACTTTCATATGTTTTAGATTCATTGCACACCAACTGAAATATTTCAGGTGTTTTATTGTTTTAATACTGATGATTTTGGCATACAGCTCATGAAAACCCAAAACTCCTGTCTCAAAAAATTAGCATATCAAAAAAAGGTTCTCTAAACGAGCTATTAAACTTATCATCTGAATCAACTAATTAACTCTAAACACCTGCAAAAGATTCCTGAGGCTTTTAAAAACTCCCAGCCTGTTTCATTACTCAAAACCGCAATCATGGGTAAGACTGCCGACCTGACTGCTGTCCAGAAGGCCATCATTGACACCCTCAAGCAAGAGGGTAAGACACAGAAAGACATTTCTGAACAAATAGGCTGTTCCCAGAGTGCTGGATCAAGGCACCTCAGTGGGAAGTCTGTGGGAAGGAAAAAGTGTGGCAAAAAACGCTGCACAACGAGAAGAGGTGACCGGACCCTGAGGAAGATTGTGGAGAAGGACCGATTCCAGACCTTGGGGGACCTGCGGAAGCAGTGGACTGAGTCTGGAGTAGAAACATCCAGAGCCACCGTGCACAGGCGTGTGCAGGAAATGGGCTACAGGTGCCGCATTCCCCAGGTCAAGCCACTTTTGAACCAGAAACAGCGGCAGAAGCGCCTGACCTGGGCTACAGAGAAGCAGCACTGGACTGTTGCTCAGTGGTTGCATGTCATTCGGAAATCAAGGTGCCAGAGTCTGGAGGAAGACTGGGGAGAAGGAAATGCCAAAATGCCTGAAGTCCAGTGTCAAGTACCCACAGTCAGTGATGGTCTGGGGTGCCATGTCAGCTGCTGGTGTTGGTCCACTGTGTTTTATCAAGGGCAGGGTCAATGCCGCTAGCTATCAGGAGATTTTGGAGCACTTCATGCTTCCACCTGCCGAAAAGCTTTATGGAGGTGAAGATTTCATTTTTCAGCACGACCTGGCACCTGCTCACAGTGCCAAAACCACTGGTAATTGGTTTACTGACCATGGTATTACTGTGCTCAATTGGCCTGCCAACTCTCCTGACCTGAACCCCATAGAGAATCTGTGGGATATTGTGAAGAGAAAGTTGAGAGACGCAAGACCCAACACTCTGGATGAGCTTAAGGCCGCTCTCGAAGCATCCTGGGCCTCCAGAACACCTCAGCAGTGCCACAGGCTGATTGCCTCCATGCCACGCCGCATTGAAGCAGTCATTTCTGCAAAAGGATTCCCGACCAAGTATTGAGTGCATAACTGAACATAATTATTTGAAGGTTGACTTTTTTTTTGTATTAAAAACACTTATTTTATTGGTCGGATGAAATATGCTAATTTTTTGAGACAGGAGTTTTGGGTTTTCATGAGCTGTATGCCAAAATCATCCGTATTAAAACAATAAAAGACCTGAAATATTTCAGTTGGTGTGCAATGAATCTAAAATATATGAAAGTTTAATTTTTATCATTACATTATGGAAAATAATGAACCTTATCACAATATGCTAATTTTTTGAGAAGGACCTGTATATTGTTTGTTTTATAAATATATATATAACCCATGGCACTGGTGATGGTAATGCCATGCTTTACAACATCGACAGGCAGTAGTTAAAAGTTGTGAAATGTCATGGCAATTCATTGGTCAGAAAGTACGGAATGACAAAAGCCGGACTTGACTTCTGGTGGCCCATGAATGATAATGATAGAGTGTATGCTTTACCACTAGGCCACCTGAACTTTTTTTTAAAATCATTAACATTCATTGCTTTGCTATTTATTCATTTTTTAAATGCAAATGCAAATAAATCCTCTCCCATTTCTATAACACAGACACATAGGCTAATGCAGGGCCCTTGACACCGAGTCTACATTGCAAGTTTGCACAGACATCTGCTTTGTCCTTTGTTTCACCTGGTTTCAATAATCATTATATTTATCCGTGTGCCTCTCTCTGACAGACTCTCACTTGAACCATAAAAGGAGGACCATAAAAGTTGAGCTTTTTTTGCTGTGGTTCGTCATTAGGTTGACTTTTCTGATGGCTGTTCTCAGCTGTTTGGAGAACTGATGGTCACAAACTATCAATGTGTTTCTTGTCATTTGAAAAACTTAACATACAGGGAGCAGCACTTGTTTTTTCCATGTATGTCAGTTCACTTCAACAAATTAAAACCAAATTAGAGATGGATTGTAATTCATGCTAGTGCTGTCACGATACTGGAATTTCTAACTTCAAGACGATATCATGAAAAATATCGATATTTGATCCCATTTTACTGGCATACAAACACTTTTATTATTATCTAACAATTTTTTGATAATTTGGGTAAAATAGCTTACACACAGGATGGCTTTATTTGAAACTAAATTTACAAGAAAAGAGACAAGTAACAGTCAGTTATAAAATAAGAACAAATAAAGAAATTGCAAATGATAGCACAAATAAATACAATAGATTAAGAGAGAAATTAAATAAACATGGCTTTAAGTTCAGGTGGGTCTAACAGTAGTATTAGGGTAAGAAATACTACAGAAATTAAACAAAGTAATCAATTGTAAAATAACACTGGATAGTCTCCTTTTTTGTAAAAATAAAATACAGATTAATGCTTATAATTAAAGTTATTCCGTCAAGAGCAGTGAGTGATTTTCTCTTTGTCATTTGTTCTTTGATTAACATGACAGATAGCAGCAGGTTTATTAGGCTGCTGTCACTTTAAGAGATTATACACGGATCCAATATACTGTTACACAACATGCGTTTCTTAACTATTTACGTTCCAAAACTGACTGAGTTTACCTGAATACTCACCAAGACCTTTTAAGAGCAATAAACCATGAAAAATAAATCAATATGGTTCTCGCGGGCTATTTGAAAGGCGGCTTTAAGTGCGAAACCTGCGGGATTGAGTGAAATTATGAGAGGAGGCGAGTGTGTGTCAATTCGCCATCGGAGAGGAGAGAAGGAGAAGATGCAGCCGCTATCTATATATCAATACTGCAGAAAAGGTGTATTGGAACCGTTTCAGATATTTCAGTATCGATACTAGGGCTGGGTACTGACACAAATTTCACAATTCGATTCGATTTCGATTCACAAGCTTGCAATTCGAATTCGATTCGATTCAATATTGGTTATTTTGTATATCAAGTACAATACATGGCATATTTTCTCAAGGAAAACAAATATCTTAACTAATGCTGTAAACTATGGGAGTCAGTTGTAGCCTATAGGCTTCATTAGCCTACTATAATGTTTATATAATGTACTACTACTTATTTGTAGCTATAAAAACACTTAAATTACACTTTTATTTATTTTTATAAGAAGAAAGTTATATGAAATATAAACATTTAAATGGTGGCTGTCATAAAAAGGTGTCAGATTTATTTAAAAAAAATAATTAAATAATGAAGAACAAATGATAAGAAATATGTAATATGGTGCATATATTTAGCAGAATTTTTTACATTTTTCTAGCAGACTATTGAGTTTATGGTCACATGTGGTTTTTCTGAGGTAAATGTGACGTTACATGACGGTTGAAACACTGAGCGATTCCATGTGACATGATACGGATTTCGATAAATTGTACTCTATCTTTTAACACACT
Source organism: Meda fulgida (assembly GCA_030578275.1). NCBI lineage: Eukaryota > Metazoa > Chordata > Actinopteri > Cypriniformes > Leuciscidae > Meda > Meda fulgida. The sequence continues at coordinate 25,322,332 of CM060639.1, forward strand.
CACAGATGCTCATTCATGTTTATCTCGCGCTGTAACTGGTATTCAGGCGGAAGAGGAGATCATGTGCTTCTCTTCAGCTGAGCAGGGCGATCTCACGCCACAGCGCCAAAACCGTATTTATGTTTTGGAATTTCGTAAGAAAATGGACGTAATCTGAAATATGAGACTTTTATTTCATATCAATAGTAGGGCTGTCACTTTTGTGAAAAAATCCTGTTCGATTCGAAGTGTTCATTGAATCGATTGTAAAATCGATTTTTCATGTCTAAAGACATTTCCATTTTCAAAACCAAATATAGGCAAATCCACGGACTAACAGGCATTAGGACGACCGTAAAGAGGGCGCTTGAGACGCACAAGTCAGCAATATTTCTGATGATTTATTGGCGTGAAGTTTCGTGCACAAAGACAAACAGGAGTGCAATATTCAGGGATTGGAATTAACACCCGCCAACCCGCCAATGCGGGTAAAAATGAACTTTGGCGGGTAACGCTGTCAAATCACGAGCCAATTTGTGTTTCTATGTTTACTCACTTTGCTGGGGAAGTTCGTGTAGCCAAATATGCACGGATTTAGCGCAAACCTTGTGAGTCATCATGATATATTAAATACAGCATATTGGCAGAATCTGCTATTTCTGGCTTACTTGAACACACATGTCACTAAGCAACAAACAACGGCGCGCTTGTTCGCTTGCATTGAAGTAATAGCGAATATTAAAAAGCATTTGGTTAACAGAAAAGACATTGTTATTTTCCAACATCCTACATGTTCTGTGTACTGTATTGATCTGTCCACCTAAAACACATTTTTGGTAAAAAAAAAAAAAAAAATGTTTTCGAAACTTTTGTTAGTTGATCTGATCAATTGTGCAATCAATGTTCGAACGCAAAATGACAGCCCTAATCAATAGTAACAAAGCACAAAGATTATTGCGATTTATTTGGATGGGATGCACAATATGTTCCATTCATTCATCAAATGAAAACAGGATGACTAATCAATATCGGTTGGTAAAAATGAGAATCGATTAGTATCGAGAAATCAATATTTTTTACCCAGCCCTAATCGATTCGTATTAAAATATAGATATTTTCGACAACACTACTACACACTTCCATTTTCAGGCTTCAATGAGGTTCAGAAAACAGCTTTTACACCTTACAAAAGGTACCACTATCTGAAATCAGTCCACAGCAAAAGCTCTAGTGCGAAAACACCATAAGTGTAGCCATTTATCTCCAATTTACCTTCAATCTTGGTCGCTTCCATTGCAAACTGTTTCCGCTTTGGGAGGAGTGCAATGGGATGTTGTTTGGACAGAGTTCAATCCATGTGGTCAGTCTTGGAGAAAGAACAAAAAACACATGAAGTCATTTTGTGAAGGCTGAGACACGCGATGAGGAAAAGAAATGCCTTGATCGTCACCTTCGACTCCTTTCTGGCCCAGAATGAAAAAAGACTCATAACTTCACAGAAGTAAAATGGCAGCGGCTCCAATGATACATCAAGCCCGTGACCCGCGGCCCCTCGTATAGGTCATGTGTAAAGCTCTCTGGACGGCCCTTTGAAAATCAGGATTGCAGTGTCCATCTATCCCAGAACATGAAAGGCAGGCGCAGGGGTTCTGCAGGTGCAGATGTGTCTTGTGCTCTAGGTATTTATGGCTTCAGGAACGCCTTACGATCACTGTGGCGTATCAGGAAGGAAATGCACCGTGAATCATCCTAAAGCTGGGGTATTCAGAGATGTTTCAGGGTGGTGTGATGCAGTGACTGAATCTTAAGGATGGCAAGGAGTGCCAGGCACCATTCTGCTCTTGCCCAGACAGCAACATAGTGTCATAGAACATGTGGATTCAACACGTACCAGCTGTGGGCCGGATCTGGGCCGAGTCTATGTGGCTGTTTTGGTGAGAAAGACACTCAACACCAAATAAAGGTTCCAAAATAGGGGTCAGAGAAGAACCATTTTGGTTCCCAAAAAACCTTTTAGTGTGTCGTTCTAAAAAGAACTATTTTCTGAGATGATTTTGCCGCTCATTCCACCTAGTGTCAGTTAAAAAATCCAAAAGTCAATTTTTTATTAACTTTGAGAAAGGTTTGTGTAAGATAAATAATCATTCTGTTAAATGTAATGTAATGGTTCTTTATCTGCATCATTGACTCCTTAAAGAACCATTTTGTTCCACAAAAGTTTATTTATAATGGAAAAAGGTTCTTTAGATTATTAATATGTTCAAAAAATGGTTCTTTTTAGAACGATTCACTAAAAGTTTTTTTGGGAACCGAAATGGTTCTTCTATGACCCCTATTTTGGACCCTTTATTTTTAAGAGTGTTGTCTCTGTAATAAAGGTGCATTCACATGTACCATTGCTTAACAACATTTTGTGTGTAAAATCCAGTAATTTCAAAAGGAATCTGTGCGATTGGGAGTTTTGCGGAGGGTGGAAAAGTTCCCCTCACAGATTTAGCTAGTGTTTAAGTTGGTCACGCGAATTCACCATGTGATCAACGGAAAACTGCTTGGTTTGAAAGTGACCTCTCTGAGCCAAAGTTGCTTTGGACAAAAACAGGATTCCCAGTTCTTTTGGCCACTGAATGTCTATGGCTTTTTCATTGTCTATTACAGCCGTTCATGATTGGATATTCTTAACATACATTATTTATTTTAGCTGATATCATTATTTTTTTAAATAGTGATTGCACTCAGAAGGAGAAAGATTCAGCCAAATAGAGTTTGGAGCTGACTAGGGGAATAAATAAAAAGAAGAATCTTAAATATCGACATTTTCATCGATTTACAATTAGTTTTTGTGGTTTTATTGGTTTCCTTGAGTTTTCTAGACCTGGAAATCTAAAAACTTATTAAACTACTATACAGTAGAGTAGGTGAAAAAGGAATATGACTAATGTCCAAATTCACAGTATAAAAGATGTGGCAAAAAGTACCCGTCGGATGACCTACTACTTCCAGCCATATTCTGAAGTGTGCGTGCGATGAGTACTGTACTATCCCATGAGGCTACGGGAGAGGATTTTTAAATGACAGGGAAGTGATGCTGATAGTGACAGTGACAACATGGCGAACTCATTCCTACACACAGAACATACTTTACTTCAAAATTCAAAATAAGTACTACCTCAAGATTTCAGACGCAAGAACATAGTTACATCGCCATTTACCAGCACTAACTAGCATGGAAGTTCATACTTGTCTGGGAAGGAAGAAACTAATAATATTTTAAAATAACTATTTTAAAACGTCACACATATCCTACCAAGAAAGAAAAGCTGTATTTATTAGTTTACTCTTCTTTCTCTTTTTATTGTCAGCCCCCCCCCCCCACACCCCTTTCGATGCATCTGCCTCTCCTGATAAGGCCGGCAGACGTCCCCTTTACAGCATTATTAAAACGTTTCTCCCAGGCAGGATTGAAATGATTATCTCCTTAGGCTGACGGGAGAAAGTTAGCAGATAGCCCAGCTCCATCCCAGGTCTATCTGGACCTTCCCTTTGAAGCCGGGGACAGACTGGCTGGGTGGTTGAAGATTACGGCACTCGCTTAAAACGGCTACAATGAGGGGAGTAAATAAGGCGGGGAGGGAGGAGAAGTGTGGGAGGTGGAGGGAAGAGGCGTCACACGATAACAGGACTGTCTGCTCCTCCTCTGTCTCTCTCTCTTTCTGCGATGGCAGTGTGCTGACTAGGTGCCAGGGACTTACTGTCAAGGAGAAAGAGGGCAGGATCAGTTGCAGGCAGACAGTAGAGGAGAGAGAGAGAGACACTTTTCCAGAGTCTAAGCCTCTCTTTCTCAATCCCTTCGGCACTCTGGGTTCCTTATCACACACATTATGTATGCACAGCATGTGTTATGTTGTGCTTTGAAAATGAATCTTAAAATATCTGCAACCTGTCTCACCTCAGCTATTTGTTTTTTGCATATTCTCAAGAATTTTATTCATGGAGGAAGATTGAACTGTCTTTTTGGCATGAAACAATTGAATTAAGCATGCAAAAACTGGCCAGTTATCCATGTTTAATTTAGTTAATCTCACATCATTTATTAGACATATTGAGTGTTATGCTCTGAATATTTTAAAAGCAATTATGATTTTAACTGTCAAATAGCCTGGCAAATAAACTTTTAATTCTTGTCTGGGGAAAATTATTTATTGTCCTCTGAGTTTGTGTTTTTTAATTGAATTAATTTTCTCCACAATAGTAATTACTGTCTTATTCAAATTAGTCGGTACCTCTAAGAAGGTTGTTGACCTTAAAATCTGCATGAACAATGAAGCAAGTCGGGCTAACAACCGAATAATTACGAGAGTCATGCCGTGAAGTTTCATTAAAATAAATTATTTCCAGTGTATTGCAAAGTTGGTTATTCTGTCGGGGTATGAAAAGGTTAAGAACAGTTCCACATCATTTTATTTAATATTCGGTGTTCAAAATGTGGTCAAAGTTGCATTTTGTGTTGTATTATGTTGGTAGTTGCAAACATTTCAACAGAGGGTGTATGACCAATGTTTTATTTTTATTTTTATAATTTATGCCGCCGCTTTTGGAAAACAATTATAAGTAACCCTATCTATGCAATTTAAAGAGGCTCTATGTAGAACTCTTGTTATAGCGACACCGGTGGCCATTAAGTGAACTGCAGCCAGCAGCTTATTGCTCGTACTCATGCCATGTTATGTACAAGGCCCGATATAATCATATACTTATTTGCTTACAAGTAATAACAAGTTGTAAAAACCTTTGCAGTGATATACTGTTTACGAACATCCAGATGCTGTCCACGCTGCTGAGAGCGACGTTTAGGTGAACCTGAAAATGTGCTGCGCGCTTTCCTCTCAATAATAAAATAAACACACAACAAAAATGACAGTGGTGAGAAAACAGCAGTTAAAGGTGCAGTCTGTAAGAATGACAGCTAGTGGTGGAAATAGGTACTGCAGTCGAAATGGAAAATATCAGAGATGTTGTTTCCCTCCTCCTCAGACTCGACGCTCACGCGGTGTCAGTTTGAGAACACGCAACAGGAACGAGCGCAATAGACAATGAAAGCCGAGGAGACTTGCACACTGTAAGTTGATAAGTTGATTTATCCGCATTTTAATATGCTCTCGTTCATAGGGATTTTTAGATGGATACCGAGGCTTTTTAGGTTGGGTAGAATCTGCAATCTGACCCAGATTGTTTGCGGGCTGCAATACAAAACCTGTGTTTCCATGCCAGCTGGCATCCCGGGGTGTGGAAATACTACTGGGTGAACCGGCAGTGGGCGAGATCACAGACCTAAACAAAAACAGACACTTTAGAGTAAAATAACTGGCTGTAGAAGGGTTTTTCAGAGAAACGAGTATGTGAACTCAGCATGTTATCTAAATATCTGCAATTTTATGCTTTAGTAGAGTGAAAAAGTTACATGCACCTTAAAGAAAGCATCTGATCATAGAGATGTGGATATCTCTGCAATTCACTGGCATTATGTCGACAGATGAGGTTAATAAATATACAGTTTGATCATAAATTAGATATATGATCTACTGTAGCTATGTAAGACTATAGATTGAATTAAAGTACAGAATGGCTCTTTCGGTATTATCCTGAACATTCATTTAATGTGTCAGAGGACGGAAGAGAGACTCCCGGGAGTCATTTTGATTTTACTGATGAAAACGTACAGGCACATTTTTTTTGCTACAAGCTGTTCACACATTAAGCAATTAATACATGCTACATAAATAAATAAAACATTTTACATATAGCCCCTTTAACATTAATTCTATAAAAGAAAATAAAAAAATCCCGATAGCATTGGCGCTAGAGATATACACTAGCTAGCTTTGAAAATTATACAAAAAAAAATTTGGACTCCCGCTGAGAGCTTCAGCTCATGGTCCACACTGAGTGTATGCCCATCTGTACATCTTGTCACGTCCTCTGATATGGCTTTGGGCGAGCACACACAGACCTGAGACCTCACACACACTGTTATCAAAGAAGAAGAGCTGGCCAAGCGGCTACATCTACATCCACCTTTCTGGCGAGAGAATGGGCTAGATCTGCAGTTTATGAAAATCACGGGCCAGTCATGAGCAGATAGAGATGAACCGGCCTGAAATCTGAAGCTGCAACATCCCCACAACTAACATACACTGAACATATCCAGCAGTTTGACCCAACATGAGGTTGAATAAGATTTCCTTTGTGAACAAGAAGTACACATATTATAGAAATAATCTACTTTAAAAGAATAAAAAAGTGCAAACTTACTGTAAAGTTTTAAGTTAAATGCAGTTAAATTCAAATCTAGCAGTTTAAATGTAGGCCTATATTAAATGCACTTTAGAATTCTTTTTTGATCCACTTAAGTAGGACGCAAATACATAATTTCATAATTCTATTGTCTTTAATATAAAGTGGAATATAAAGTGTGCTGCATAATGTATTTATTGCTAAAGTATATTTTAATGTCATTTCTGTTGGAACTTGTGTCATGCATTTAAATATATGTTTAATATTTGCAATGAAGTTGCAATTTAGTACGTTTAAAAATAAATACATTTTGAATTAATATCAATTTCAGTTCATTTTTGTGATGCGCTCCGAGATGACAGAAAACAAATCCTGTTTGTTTTCTTTATTTATTATATACAATAAAATTAGAGTTTTTTTTATAGACCTTTTATAATTTCGAGTATTACTTTTATCTGTACGACCAAAAATAACAGAGTATTTTAAGTTGTTTCCGCTGTTATTAGGGGGAAAAATGCAAGAAATCGCGCAAGGGTCTTTATGTCATGTGCACGTTAATACTTTGTGTACATATCGGCTACTTGTAAAGTTACTTATAGTCAGTATAATGTATGTTCGGGAGCATCAGAATAAAGTGTTAGCAGATATTAATCAGTCTAATACTCGAATGACTGCTAGTTGACATGTAGTTGGAAAGTTACTTATAGTGAGAGTAGAATGTCTAAAGTGGACCATCAAAACAGAGTGTTACTCAAATTGATTGTAAATAAAAAAATAAAAAATATGTGCAACAAACCTGGACCTAACAAATCATTTGAATACAATAGAACTAAAATTCACTGTTGTCCAAATGTTTGCTACAACTGCCTGCTGTAAATCAATCGGTTTAAGGTAAAACTCTGGCAAAGAGCCGAACACTATATTTCACTTAAATTTCACCCAAAATCACATTACCTTGTTTCATTGCTCTTGCCCGTTTGACACACACTGTATGAAACAAATCGTCCTATACTAAACCAGAGTGTTCATACATTCTCAATGCTCTCTGATTGTATTATATTGGAGGGCGACGGCAGATTGAATCACTGGCTCCGGGGATTAATTGCAGGTTTTGTAGGTGTCTCAACACTTCCCGACTCCTGTGGTTTGTTCTCTGGAGTGTTGCGCCTCTTATGAAGAGTAATCTCAACAAACACACCAGCACAAGACCATCTCTGGGAAAAGATTTCTTAATATGGACTGTGCCTGTAGGGGCCTGTTGACTCAGTGGGGTTATGATGGAGAGCTTTCAGTTGGATTGATGGTTATTAATTCTGCTGTCCCACAGCTCTTCACTTTTTTCCCTCTGAGTTATTATTTATCTACCATATTTTGTCCCCTTTGGGGGGGGTTAGATGGGTTTATGGAACATTGTAATGTGTATTCTCTCTTATTCACAGAGTTTATTGCCAAATTTGTTTCTCCCTAAATGGCTGAAAATGCATGGAGCCCATCAGCAATTAAGTTGAGGCAAGGAGGGAAATGGGTTTACGAACTGGCGCTAATGTTTGCCTTAATTTTATAATTTCATTTTGAAGAGGAGACAAAATTGGATTTTGCAGGGAGTTTTTTTAATGAAAATGGAGGAAATCAATGTAGGATAAACGACTCTGAGTCATTGGCAACATTTTGAAAAGTGCAGTACGAATTCCACAAATAGATTGAAACACAGTTTCCTGATGCTCTTCACAAAAGCTCATCAAGTTCTTCACCGGGAAACGTCAAGAAACCCATGTACCTTTCACAGTTGATTATCCAATGAAATTCTGGTAGAGGTTACATTTTATTACGAGTCCACTTTAGAAATTCTATTAAGTATAAGTAACTTTGCAACTACTTGTCAACTAACTGTCATTAGTATTAGACCGTAGGTTAGGGTTCGGGTTAGTAGATTAAGCTGACATGTACTTGTAAAGTTACTTACAGTCAGTATAACATCTGTTGAGGAGCATCAGAATAAAGTGTTAGCAGATATTAACTTGACAATCTACTAATACTCTAATGAGAGTTAATTGACAACTTTGTTATAGTGAGTAAAATGTCTAAAGTGGACCATCGAAATAAAATGATTTTCTAGAAACTAGATTTTCACTTTTTCTGAAAAACATTTGTGGTGAATTTTTTGAAAATCCCCTACCCATAAAGTAACTTGTGATTCTTGTGATATTTTAATTTCTTAATATAACAGTCCCAGTGAGTTATTTGACCACTTATTGCACACAATCACAAATCCCCATGTTGCATTGTTACGCTGTAAGCTATATTATCTTATGGATTCCTCAAGACTATTTATAATTATGTTTATGTTTAACACAAATCAGCTGCCAAGTTACTTTTCATTACATTGATTGATTTGTTTATTTAAGTGTCAAACACCATGGGCTTATTAGACACTATAGTAACAATTTCACAAATGTCTCCAAGTAGCCATGTGACATGGCACAAAACCCAACATAGCATAACTAAACCACTAAATATAAGTGCATATACAAATAGAGATGGCTTTTCATATGGAATACAAAATACTTTGCCGCAGGTACCAGGCCTTTTCTTTAAATTTTGCCAAATCAAAAACATCATTTTCAAACAGCCAGCACAGAATCTCCCCTTCATATTTCCAAAATATATCAGGATTTTTTTTAACTGTAAATATTATATCATTACATTAACATTCCAAGTCATTTCCAGAAAGCAGGCGGACCTTATTGTCACACTTCTAACAGGAAATAAATAAACAAGCTCATATAGCTAGTGGCAATAATCAGCCGATGAAGGAGCCAATGAGAATCTCAGAGGGCATGATTTATTTACAGTGTTTACTGCCTGGTAGAGCTGAAAACGTGTCGGAAACAAGACTCACATGCCCTCATGCCTGCTTTCCCTCAGTATCCCTGCTAACTCACACACAGCACACTGCCAGCCCGGAGGTGTTCTCCACCTGAGCCGAGATCTGAACGCCTCTCTCGTGTTCTGCTGTCACTGCCAGAGTTTGCCGGTTTCTGGATGCGGAAACGTGACTCAGCAGGTTGTGCTCAGAAATATTTACAATGTTATTAAAGGAGAACAACAGAACAGAACAAATTCATTGATAATCTATGAGATCGACTGTAGTAAATAAGACTTTTCATTTTTGGGTGATTGTTTCTTTAAATGTGCATTGTGGCAGTACTACAGTGTACTCTAAAAAAAACACTGGGATGTTTCAACCCAAATTTGGGTCAAATATGGACGAACCCAACCATTGGTTCAAAAATTTTATTTTAAAAATGTAACCCAACGGCTGAATTTGTCCATATTTGACCCAAATTTGGGTTGAAACAACCCAGCATTTTTAGAGTGCAGTGGTGGTATCACATGGTAATACCACAGTACTTTATATATACCATGGTATTGAATGATTACCATACTTATGTAACACCCTAACAACATGGCATTAATATGGTTTCATGTAAAACAAAACAAAAAAATTGTTTAACTTTTTAGCATCAACGTTCTATAAAAATAGCCTTTTTGTGTTTTGCAGATGTTACGTGTCGTAATTTTGGCAATAGCTTCAGGACCTTTTTATGGGACTGTGCCAAGATTCAATCCATTCATTCCCAAAGCTTCAGTCAGTCTCCAGATGATTGATGAATAATCTTCAGAAGTTTCTGGAAGCTCACTATTGATAACATATTACTGAGGCCCAAGTGATGAAGAGCATATTTCATCGTGCAAGGAAATGGAATTCTTCAAAGGGAAAAGTCTTCATTTAGTATACGGCAAAGTACTGGGTTTCATTTCCCCTCTGATGCTTAATTTCTGAACCTTTTTTTTTTTTTTAAGTGAGTCTTTCATCAGATGTGAACAAAGCTCATTTCGCTGTCAAATTCTTCCTCCTTCTGGAAGGTCTTTGATTCCAATTTTTGAATCAAAGTGGTTCCTCTTTGACCGGCATATTTTTAAAAGCTGACCTAAAGAAACCTCTGTGTGCGAAGGGCCATTGAGATTGTGTGCTGCTATTAGCATAGCACACTGTGGGGGGAATCAGAGTTAATCAAGTGCCAAGAAACTCTTGTTGCCTGCTATAGTGCATGCTACATTAGGTAGTGGTCCAGGTGACATTAGTGAGCATGAACAAATCAGCTAAAAATAACCTGGGCTGCGTTCAGCCCCGACAAAACGTTTTTTAAACAGAAACGGTGATGCGTTGAACACTGTTCTGATGACGCAAGAGCTGCAACTATGGCAGCTGAGAAGGACATTCTTTGTGTTCTTTATGAAGAATTTACAGAGCCTGATGAAGTCGGTATAAATATGTGTTTAATACTACAAAATATGCCCGATGTTACAGTTACTGCACTTGCCGCCCAGAACACAGAGAACATCCCAATCGAGTGAAGGATTGCTGGAACTGAAGCACACATCTGACCTAATTCAGACTAAAACACTAAATCTATTTAGCCTCACATACTGACTTTATGTGTAGTTCATACTGTTTTAATGCCCTGTGTTTTCTTTCTCAATTTTAGGAAAAGCACTTAATTACCATTGTTTATTTCTATACCAAATGTCATACACTTGCAATGAAGCTGCAAATATAAACAACTACATCATGTTGATATCCTATATTCTTCAATAAAACTTACGACAAACACGTCTGCTAATATCCTCAGTTGTTGCGTATACCGAGCTGCATCGAACACATTTGTAAATTACTTTCCTTGAAGCCATTGAGCGAGTTCACTTTAATACCGCGTGCTTTATACACATGTTGCTGCTGATTGGACTGCAGTTCTGACACACACACCAAACAACAGAAAACGCATCTCAAACCCTGTTGCACACACGGAAACATGACGTTCAACCCGGGAACCGTAGCAAAACATTGCGCACCGTTTTGAACTTGAACGTGCCCCTGGTGTAGTCCTTTATCCAAGTGATACTTCCTTTTTTCTATCAATAGTAGTCTGCTAACCTAGAGAACATTATCGTAATACTGTCAAAACAACAAAACACTCCCAAAGCTTCACAGTCCTACACCTCTTCATGGGTTTGACAATTTATTCGGTAACGCTAGGCAGTTTTGATTTATATGCTGTTGAATGTTTTATGATCGCGTGAGCTTTATGGTTTGTTTCTGCTTCTTCTTCGCTTGATTTTGGATCTGGAGATTCTGTACTCTTTCAGGAGATGTGTAATAGCGCCCCCTACCGTATAACACCGGAAACGTGGATTGCCAGAAATTTTCGTTTAATGGCGGGGAAAGAGTTAACATATTATATGAAATAATAATCAAATGTCTTTGAATCATCCTCATCTGAGACCTTTTAATTAGAAGAAAATATTGAAATGCAATTATGTGTGATTTATTCAATAAATTAATCTGCATATCATGCAATTAATTTTATTCAAATTGAGCTCTAATTAGTGCAGTTTAGCCCCAATGCTGTTTGTAATCATTAAAAATAACTGATACACCTAAATCGACTGAACTGACAGTACTTTTAAGTGATCTGTAATCTCTCATGTGCAGCGTTTACAAGTTGACCCTTAATTCGTTCTGTTGGTTTACAACTAATTATGTAAGATTATGATAGTACACATAAAAAGGAGGTTTGTCATCTGCCCTCTCTCTAAATAAATCATGATCAACTGAGCGTTTGGTGTGCATAAGAGCGGCCTGTTTTATGAGAGGTTGAGGAAATAAATGTATAATTCTCTCTCTGGATGTAACATGCAAGAGCATTGCCACCTGCCTTGTCTGGCAACAAACACTCGTCTGCCAATTAAAGAGAAGTAAATGGGGGCAAGCCTCAGGGCATGGTTTGCATAATATCAGCTGCATAAAACACGACCATCTGCTTTTCCAGCTACTTCTTTCCTGTGATTGTAACTTTAATATGCTAATGTTTTAAGAGCACATGTGCGCCTCAATGTGTTCGTGGATGAGTCTGATGGAAAGTGGACTTTGTGAAGCCCATACTGTGATATTACAGCTGTGGTAAATCTGTATATAAAGGTTGGCACCGGTCCATTTCTCTGTCCGATACGCAGTGTTATCTCATTAGTATTCATAGGTGTTTGTACAAAGGAGGTCTATAATACCTGGAGTGCTTGACTGTTAGCATTCCTCAGTGGCGCTGGTAACACAGCTCTGTAATGAAGTATTTGTAATGCATATGGAAATAATGCATGTGGAAATATTTTTCTGCACAAATTGTACCTTTATAGGTACGACAGCTTGTCACCGGTGCAGTAACCTTAAACGGACAACTTTGTACTTTATCTTCCCCCTAAAAGGTGTTTTACCTTAGTGTTGCTACCTTAGAGTAATACTATGTTACCTTATGGTATACTATGCACATTTTAGTGGTAAATAAGGTACAAAGTTGTCCCTTTAAGGGAACTGCCCCAAGTGACAAGCTGTTGTACCCCTAATGGTACAATTTCTTGATTTAACTGTACAGTTTTCTATGAATTCTTTGGGGTTTAGTGTTTTTATTTTATTTGATAGAAGCTTGATTTAAATGTATTTAATTATAATATTTACTAAATTAAATGAATAATCACCAGTCAAGAAAAAATCATGCAAATAAATAATACATTTTACAAATAAACGTAATATCAAATTTGTTAAATTATATTTAATATTAAATATGTTTAATGCAATCACATTTAATATAGTCATGCATTTACAGCTCACACGTATAAAATTATTTAATTGAATGAATAATACATTTCATTGCAAGAGAGCAAATGACTATGAATAGTAGATTTTGTCCATTTAAAAGATTATTTTTTCATTTATTTCTGAAAAAATAGTGTCTATCCAAAAGCACAAAAATCTACATGTGCACTTTACATATGAATACTTTTGAATATGCATGAAATCACACTGGTTATTGTGATCACGTTTCCAGAAAAAAGTACTGTATTTTAAATTCTCTGAATACCTCAAAGCAATTAAACCAATTTAAGATAACAGTGCTTGACTAATTACAGTATTTTATTTCATTAAATCTTGTGGACTTATATTTAGCAGTCAGAGAAGCACAAAAGACTTGTCAGAAATACCAATATTTTCCAATATTATCTGAACACACAATTCTTCAGCTGCAGTCGTTCTCCCGGGTGTGATCAGTCTCTGGTTTTCCACAGCTCACACAGGTTCTCTGAGGAAGTGTTTGTTTTCTCTGGCACTAAGACAAACACAAATGTACTCTATTCTGGAGTCCCTGCACTACGGTACGTGGGCAACGGGGCCAATCAGCAGGCAGCGAGTTGTAAAACATGATGGATTAACAGCAAACGAAAAATTAAACAATCCTTCCGGCTGTGAGGACTTCCAGAGATGTCCATCTACAACTGAAGGCCACCATTTTTACCATTTTTGGTCCCAAGAACATTCTGGGAACATTCCTAAAGCATGCATTTTTAAGGTTTGCTTTTGCCAGGAATGTTTTCTTTACGGAAATAGAGCATTCTTTTCAGGTAGGCAGAACGTTCTCCTAACTTGCAGCAAACGTTCCCATTTTAATTGGAAGGTTAGTTTACAGTATAACAATAAAACCTAAAGATCACCTTGTGGCGAGCAGGGTGAGGCTGAGAGCCGTGTTCTTGAGCTTCACCTGTGCGCCACACCGGTCTCGAGTCCCACGGAGGAACTGCAGGAGGATAAAAGGTGGAGTGACGACAGTGAAAGACGAGAAGAACCAGCCTGGGACTTTAAGTTGTTGTTTTATTATGTCTATAAGTGACAGTTGTCAATGAAGCGCTGCTGCTTTACGTTTCCTTTGTTGTATATGTTTATTTAAGTTGTGTTTAAAGTCTTGGCTCCTTCTTCCCTTATCAACAAACTTTGTTACAAACCTGTAGGGACGTTCTGTATAGGTTCTCTTTAGGTTATTATAGAAAAAAAAACTTCCTGAAACCTCCTTGGAAAGTTATTATTTGGTTACACAAAAAGAACCCACAACCATATGGGAATGTTAGGGGAACGTTCTGTGTTTCCTGAGAATAAATCGGTTCGACACTCCAACCCCACGTGTGCCCAGTCCAGATGTTGGCCATGTTGAACATATTAAAAAACCTCCACTGATTTCTATATATAGACTCTCAAATAATGATTCTGGCTTCCTTTTAAAATGGTGCCGCATCTTTTTTCATTATGCAAGTCAATATGTGGTCTCCATTGGGTTTTGCCTCCACTTGCTCCAAATATCTGGTTTAGAGATCAAGTAAACATGTCAGGGTGTCAATGTCACACGTTATACCTCTAGACTAACATTACGGCCTACAGAAGCTCGCTTGCTTGCTTATTAGCTTGATGCTAATCCCAGTCAGGAGCTTCTAAGGAAGCTAACTCTATTTGAAGCAAGTCTTAAGCACCTCCACCACAATATTTATTTGCAATTGAGGCTACCACAACAAAGAGCACACCATGATCTGCTTTTTCAAGTAGCAGCATGTATTGGATACCACTATAATCACAGAGATTAGCTTAGCTACTGTCACAGGGAGCTTTTCAAAGGGATGTTTGTCATGCCTTGCATGCATGATCGCGTAGTGCCTTATCATCAATATGCAGAGCAACCTAAATAAGCATCTAGCAGTGCTAAATACTTCCTCTCTGAATAAGCTATGGCTAAAGTTGTGCCATTTTTCACACAGAACCTCTAATGACCAAAGAAAGCCTTCATTTCTGCTGGCAGCTCAATCAGTTTTACTGCGGGAGAACGTGTGCAGGGCCTAGAAGCTGGGAGGTGTGTTAAACACATTAAAAGCTTCCCAACGCTTGAAGACTGATTGCGGTCAGAACTGTCAATGCCATCGCTAACTCTTGTTAGGCCACCCGAATCACTCCTCCCCACTCCGAGTGAGTTTTCCATTATTAGTCGCTATAAAAGCGCCAGGCAGTATTGAAAAGACAGATCAGGCCACGTCAGGCCTCTGTCAATTCATTCAGTTCCCATCATAAAGAGCCGTTTGATTTATGACACAGCACGCCACGGAGCAAGACTGCGCTTCTGCCAAACATAGGAACATAATATTATTGCAATTTCATTTCAAGATATGCTCTTTATGAACACGAGAAACTTACACAATAGAAATGACTGCTGTCCCCAGGCCAGTGTGGGAGTGACGTATTTTGTTCCAAGGTAGAGTGTCGTGATTCACGGTTATTGCTATTGAACGTGTCTGAACATCGCCTGTGTTTCTGCTCTTCTATGCTGAATTGAGTTGCATACTGAAGCATGTGTAAACAACGTGTACATTTGCGGTAACATTTAGATTAGAAATTCAAACAAATGCAGTTCTTTTGAACTTTAAAGAATCTTCAAAGAAAAGTTTGTTTTGAAGCAGCACAACTGTTTTCAACGTTAAAAAATATTAGAAATGATTCTTGAGCAGCAAATCATCATATTAGAGGGATTTCTGAAGGGTCATGTGACACTGAAAACTGGAGTAATGATGCTAAAAATACAGCTTTGATCACAGGAATTCATAATAGTTAACAATATATTCACACAGAAAAAATACATTTTTAAATTGTAATAATTTTTTTAAATGTATATGTTTTACTGTATTCTTGATGCAATACATAAAAGCAGCATTGGTGAGCAGAAGAGACTTCTTATAGCCTATATAAAGTACACATTTCTAGATATTCTAATAAATAACATTATATATTAAACTTGCACTAGTTTCACCAAATGGAATTGCACAAATAAATAATGACCAAACACTCTTCTTGTCTGTCATTGGTTGAACAAATATATAGTCCCACCCCCAAACTCACATCATTGGTTGAATCAGTGTTGTGTCAGGATGTTCAAAGTTTTATATCCATACAGCCAAGCGGTAGTTTCCAACTCGAATCAACCTTTATTTCTGCATGTGTCAATTAAAATGTAAGAAAGTCTGAACATGAATACTAAAGGCATATAGAATATGTAATCATGACTAAACAAAATTGCCTTTTGTCTCCTAATTTGTTTATCCAAAAGTATCTATCCATGAGTTATAAGAAGTAACGTTTACAGCTCAAAATACTTACTGTGACATTCCCAGTCAATTCTAATTCTCAATATTCATTCACAATTGCCGACATCTATCCATTTTCTAAACTGTTTAAAATCAAGATTGTGGCAATATGGAAAATGAGGTGCCCATGACAAGAAATGTAAGCGTAGTATTAGATTTGAACACACGTATGGGTTGGGCATGATTCAGTTATCTTAATGTTTTGTTTCAACAGGAACCTGGATGAGCACAGTAAAGTAGCTGTATCTCCATTAGCCTCTCTCATTTCCAAGATCATTTGCTGAAAAGCGGTTTACCCAGAAAGCAACATAGAGTCGGCCCAGATCCGGGTCACATCCGGTATATGTGGATTCAACGTTTACCAGATCTGGGCAGACACTATGTTCCTGCCTTGGTATGCATCATCTCAAGACTAATGAGGACGTTTGCCTTGATCAGACTCTCTCACATTTCCAAATCTGGAAAGGGCCGTCTATGTGTTTGATGGTATTTCAGGTTTAGTGAGAATATTTAATGTGTAACAGTTCTGGACATGTGCATGGGAACATTATCTTTGACCTCATACGTACCTGTTAGCTCACGTCCGGCTGTTTGTTTGTTTGCTCAGGACGTCTGTCTGAATCAAATTTCAGTTCTGCTGATCAGAAAGAACTGACCATTTTAAACCTTTTACTGCTGTGCGAGGGAAGAGGGCTCGGAGACGTATTGTATTATAAAAGACCTCTTCCCAGAACTACAGCCATCTTCCAGGAAGCAGCGATGCTATCTTTTCCCCTCTCAAAACGAAGGTCTTATTCATCAGTGATGCTGTCTTTCTCTTATCTGCTCTGCCCTTTTCTTACAAAAACATTTTTAAGGGGCAGCCTGCAGACTTTATGTTCTCAATCAGAGCCATTGAGAGCTCAGCCTGTGTTCCAGTAACAAATCCCACACAATATGCCTTCCCAGTCATCTTAAGCCAGTAATAAGCCACTGGCACAGATATAGTGCACTGAACTCGATAATATTCAGGATGAGAGCGTACATTATTCATTTGTCCTCATAATTTGGAGAGGTTTCTTTTTCCAAAATGTGTCATACTAGGATTTTCTCCACTTGACGAGGCTTTGAAAGCGACGTGTGCGGAGAGAAAGGGCGAGACAGACAGAGAACGACAGCTTTTTTCTTATGTTCACAGGGTGATGTGGGAACAATAATGAGAGTGGCGTTCAAACGAACGGATGAATAAATAATCAGTTGTCGGTCTGCAAGGATTAGTTCAAAGGCTGTCGCTAACTTAAGAGAGGGTGTAGGCTTGTTTCCACATGAGAAACAACTGATTTATTCAGGTCCCTTACCTTTAGCGCTCACTGCTTTGGAAGTGAATCAGTAGTTTCCAGTGAGAATCACAAGGAAGGTGCAAGAAAAGGACAACAAAAGTTTTGACAAAAGAGGAATTGTGCTGTGCTTGTTCCCGGCACTTCTAGACCATTGCAATTAAAAGAAGTGAAGGGTTTTTATGGATGTTGGGCGGCAGCCATGCAGATTTATCGGAAACCCGTAGACATTCGCTACTGTTGCTGCCAGATTCAGTGAACTATGCCCAAGATGCTGGGCAGTTTGAGCGCAAAGTGAGTACATGGACAACAAACATTAGTGTAATTGCATTTCTGTGCTGTTAATCACACATGGTGGCAAAGAACCTTTGCGTCACACCATAGCTTCTCACAGGAGGAGCACAATATGATGAAGCTTTCCGAAGAATTGGAAAGCTTGTCAACAAGTTCAACATAGACTACCTCATGTCCCTTTGCATGCAAGTTGTTTTATATTTTGGCTAATTTGAATAATTTACATATTTTACCATATGTAAATGCATAAGTCAATGCAGAAAATGCAAAAGGTTGCACATTCTGTAAAGGTTTCAGATTTCCACTCACTGAGAGCTAAATGTGGGTTGTGATAAGTATATCAAGTGGAGTTACAGGTCAGTTAGCTGTTATCTTTTTTATAAAAAATGCAAAATAATACATGATATTAAATGCACTATAAAGTTGCTTTCGAACTGAGCAGCTTTCTGTTGGTGAATGCAGTGAATTTGCATGACCAACTTAAACCCGATGCGAAATCTGCATGGGGAACTTTTTCAGCCTCACGCAAAACTCCAGATTGTATGAATTCCTGTTGAAATGACAGGAGTTCCCCTGAGAAAATGTGCTGAACGTCAGTAAATGTGCTGAATAATACATATGATGCTCCAAAGGCAATCAGATCATTCCTTTGTCATTGGAGTGACAAAATATTATTTTAATTATATATTATAAAATACAGTTTTATGGCTTGGCAGCCGAAATTGGCAAGTGTGAAATAATTTAAAAGGCTTTTTATACAGTATTTGAACAAACCATACAGCATGTGTAGTTTTGATAGAGGATCTAAATCTGATAGCAAGTGTTTAGTCCAGAAATGCCTCAGATTCTTGTCTGACATGCTTTTCCAAACACTTGTCTCTGCGGTGGCCCTTTACACATTTGTCCAAATATTGTTTAAAAAGTTGCCCAGAACATATGAGCTTTATTACTTGATTGTATTCTGACAAGTTAAACATTTTTACAAGATTCGTACAATACTGTAAGCAATTTATGTTCTGTTGTTTTTGTATATAAGTGTATATTATAATAACCAGCATCACTTACTGTTTTCAAACAGGTTTCCTGAACACTGCCCCTGCCCTACTATTGGCTGGACAATGTGATAACCCCGCCCCCAACTCCTGCCATTGGTGGAGCTGTTGAGTGGTTGAGATTCTCAAACAAACAGGGAGCATTTACAGTTTGAATAACAAAACGCTGATAACTAAACAAATCACTATAAAAACCTGCCAGCACAAAAAAAAAACATTCAGAGATTGCAGGTAAGTGTGGAACGTACTGATTTTGATTTTGCTGTGATGAAGAAAACAATGTTTTCAGTCATGTGACTGACGTGAAACAGACAGAACTGCAACACAGGCCTGTCAGTTTTCCATCTCAAAGGATGAAAAACTAAAATATCTGGACTAAAATGCAAGTTTTGGGCACTTGTAATCCATAGCAGCTTCTGTAGTTTCTCAATCACTACACACAGCAGGACGTTCTAAAATGTTTAACATAAAAAAACACTTAAAGTCCCTTTATGTTCTAAAACCGTGATATTAAAAAAGAAATCTAATTCAGTATACAGTCTACTGATGATATACAGGCAAGCAGATGAGCCTGAATATCAATGCAACCCACTAAATGGTTAAGTGTTTCTTTTCTATAGAAAAACACATAAGGAGAAAACATGAGCTGTGTTTATTTTCTAGCTTCGCCTGCTTGCCTGTGCATCATACACATCATCAATAAGGTGTATATTGAATTTGGTCTTTTAATATCACTGTCTTACAATATAAGTACTTAGTAAAAACCTGGTAGAAATAACCGGCAGACAATGGAGGAAAGCCTTGGTTTGTCTTCCAGGTGGACGTTCCTATAAGTGTGTGACGTTACGTGAAACTATGAATTGACGTAATATCGTGGTCAGTTACACTTTCTTGTGAATTTTATATTTTCATGTGCAGATTATTCTGTAGTTGTCACTGCATATTAAACCGGGGAAGGAGAAAGTATTTTAACAATGAAGAATAGATAGATCAACCAATAAAATTATAACATACCATTAAAAATGAATAATGTGAAACCGTGTAATGCATTTCTTTATCTTTAACTTTCATTTCGTGAAATTATTTCAGCATTTAAGTAGGACAGTGTTTCGGGAGCTCCACATTTTCCTGCAATCTCTGCTTCTCTGGCAATTTTACAGCTTTAATATTTGGGACACGGCATGACATATCACTTTGCGGCAGGCTATAATATATTTCAGCTTCAATTCGTTACCATTCTACTTTTTTTTTCTTTTTTTTTGCAGAAAGGGTCTGGCCTGTAAAGTAGAAGTGTGTTAAATGATTTTTGCTCAGTTCCCAGCCAATGTCAATACTGTTAGTGGACATTGCAGGGGGTGTTGGAGGGAATCGGCTGTAAATGAGTAAATGGCGGAGACTGAGGCCTGTGTGTGTTCCTCCAGAATTAAAGGTTGCCTGACCTCCTCACAGCTGGACGGTGAAGTCATTCCAGACGATTGTTCACGGTTCTCCCGTGTGATGGATTTCAGCGGGATGGGTTTGTGTGTTTGAGCTCGATCTGCAGGAGAATATCTCCATCCCTGCTATTCCAGGATTGTTGTGTGAGCTGAGACATACTGAATTGCACACAAAGTAGTTATAAAGAATCTAATGTTTATGAGTAAGGACATTTATGGAGTGTTACATAGATTAGCATATGTGGAAGTTGTCTACGATCTCAGTAACCACTTCAACCACTTTTTGTGATTCATGTTCTCCGGTCTAAAAAGACAAGTCATATTTGTGTACAAGCTGTTTTGCGAACAAAAAAAACCAAACTAAAAACACACTATAGTTCGAAAGTATGTGATCATTATGATTTTCTTTAAAGAAATGAATATTTGTATTTAACAAGAGTTCATGAAAGTGAGAGTAAAGACGTTTATAACGTTACAGTATGTCAAATAAATGCTGTTCTTTTCACCTTTCTATTCATCAAATAATCCTGAAAAATAAAATGTATGATGGTTTGCACAACAATATGAAGCAGCACAACTGTTTTCAACATTGAAAATAATCATCAGATCATCATATTAGAGTGATTTCTGTAGGATCATGTGACAACGAAGACTGGCGTAATGATGCTGAAATACAGCTTTGATCACAGGAATAAATGACATTTTACTGTATATTTATATTCGTTAATAATATTTCACAATATGACTGTTTTCATTATATTTTTGGTCAAATAAATGCAGCTTGATGAGCAGAAGAGGCTTATTGTAATACATATTAAAACATCTTACAAACTCAGACAAGTGTGACCTGTACAAGGACAAGCATATTTTTCATAAATGGCATGTTGGAGAGAGCTGTTGTATTTTATTTTTCCAGCAATTTTATATAAATCACTCCAATTATAACCAACAGAGATTCAGTTAACAGACAAAATCAGACTGAAATAAAATCATTGTTTTTTCATATAAAGAGAAAATCAACTTATTCTGTTCAAAATAATACAAATAATAAAAAGAGTCATCAGTAACAAGGAATTCACACACAAATCAAGGAGGATCTGCTAGTTATCATTTAATTTATATATATATATACAGGTGAAACTCAAAAAATTAGAATATTGTACGAAAGTTATACTTTTGATGATTATGGCGCACAGTTTATGAAAACCCCAAATTCAAAATCTCAGAAAATTTGAATATTACATGAAATCAATAAAAAAAAGGATTTTAAATACAGAAATGTCAGCCCTCTGAAAAGTATAATCATATGTATATAGTTATATATACTAAATATATTAATTTCACCTTTTAATTTGAATTAGGGCCTACTGAAATACATGAACTTTTGCACGATATTCAAATTTTCCGAGTTTCACCTGCATGTGTCTATATATATATATATTTCCTTCATACTCTTTTACAAAAATCAGGAATTAATTATTGTACTGTAATTACATCGGGTAAATAGTTGAATAACTTTTACATTTAATTTATTATTTATTTATTTTTATATATTTAAATAACTTCTAACTGCATTAATTCATTCATTCATTCATTTTTGTTATTTTATGTAATTTGTTTTTGATTTGCTGTACTTTGGTACTGTTTTACAAAAATCCAGATTTATTATATGAATAATATTAATTATATTTTTAAATAACCTCTAACACCTTCAATTCATTCATTCGTTTGTTTGTTTGTTTGGTTAATTTTCCTTGCTATTTTTTACAAAAAGTCAGGAATTAATAGTTTAAACTACATCCATTACATAATTAAATTACTTCTAACATTATTTATTTATTTGTTGTTCATTTTCCTACTGTTTTACACAAAGTTGCGAATTTGTTACTTTAATTACATCCATTAAATTGTTAAATTTAAACTTTTAACATCATTTACTTATTTATTTACTGTTAAATTTCATTGGTACATTTGACAAAAATCTGGATTTATTATATTAATCATATCTATTATATATTTAAATCATTTCTAACACCTATTACACCAAAGCAGTTCGTGGCCATGGGTGGATTTAGATCTGAGGTCAATGTTGTGCAGTCTGGCGTCCCTCAGGGGTCAATTTTGGGCCCTCTTCTTTTTAATATTTAAGTTTATCCTCTTGGTCAGCTTTTGTAATCACTTGGTCTAAATTTTCATTTCTATGCAGATGATACTCAGATCTACATTCATTTTAGACCTAATGAAATTGTGGCTGTTAATTGTCTTTCTGAGTGTATTTCTAAAATGAAGGAATGGATGACTGATAATTTTCTTTGTCTTAACAGAGAAAAGACTGAGATTATGCTTGTTGGTTCACCCCACCAATTACACACAGTATAGCCGGTCACTCTAGCTCTTGATGGCTCTACTGTGGAGTTTCAAACTAAATTGAGGAATTTAGGAGTCATTTTTTATGCCAATTTAACGTTTGAGCCACATGTTTTGAATACTGTTAAAATCATTTTCCCATCTTAGAAATTTTGCCAGATTGCGTCCAATGCTGTCGTTTACTGTTGCAGAGAGATTGATAAACACTTTGTGTTTTCGCGTATTGTTTGCTGTAATACCTTGTTAGCTGGCGTGTCAAAGGTAACCTTAAACAGAATGCAGGTTTTACAAAATTCGGCTGCCAGAATCCTTACAAGAACTAACATAGGCCATATTACTCCTGTTTTGGAGTCTTTGCACCGGCTTCCCATCAGGTCTAGGGTGGACTTCAAAATGTTGATGCTTACTTACAAGGCACTGCATGGTTTGGCACCTCAATATTTGACAGAGCTTTTAACTCCATATACTCCAAAGCGTGATCTTCGTTCTTCAGATACTGGTCTTTTAACTGGTCCCTCAACCCGTTTGAGATTAATGGGAGATAGGGCTTTTTCTTCATTAGCTCCAAGACTTTGTAACTCTACCGGTTGAGATCAGGCAAGCCAGATCTTTTGGAATCTTTAAATCTGAGCTCAAAACTCATTTTTTTAGGTTAGCTTTTAATTGATTTATTGTCTTTTATTCTTGTTCTTTTTTATGTTTATTTTACTGTGTATTATGTCTCTTTTGTGTGTTGTATCTTTGCTATTTTAATTGTTTTTGTACAGCGCTTTGAGATGTACATTTAAAGGCGCTATAGAAAATAAAGGTTATTATTATTATATAAAGCCATCTTGATGTTTCTGTTCCCGACCCTACAAGATCTTTTTGTTCCTAATAATTATATCCATCCATCCATCCATCCTTCCTTCCTTCCTTCCTTCCTTCCTTCCTTCCTTCCTTCCTTCCTTCCTTCCTTCCTTCCTTCCTTCCTTCCTTCCTTCCTTCCTTCCTTCCTTCCTTCCTTCCTTCCTTCCTTCCTTCCTTCCTTCCTTCCTTCCTTCCTTCCTTCCTTCCTTCCTTCCTTCCTTCCTTCCTTCCTTCCTTCCTTCCTTCCTTCCTTCCTTCCTTCCTTCCTTCCTTCCTTCCTTCCTTCCTTCCTTCCTTCCTTCCTTCCTTCCTTCCTTCCTTCCTTCCTTCCTTCCTTCCTTCCTTCCTTCCTTCCTTCCTTCCTTCCTTCCTTCCTTCCTTCCTTCCTTCCTTCCTTCCTTCCTTCCTTCCTTCCTTCCTTCCTTCCTTCCTTCCTTCCTTCCTTCCTTCCTTCCTTCCTTCCTTCCTTCCTTCCTTCCTTCCTTCCTTCCTTCCTTCCTTCCTTCCTTCCTTCCTTCCTTCCTTCCTTCCTTCCTTCCTTCCTTCCTTCCTTCCTTCCTTCCTTCCTTCCTTCCTTCCTTCCTTCCTTCCTTCCTTCCTTCCTTCCTTCCTTCCTTCCTTCCTTCCTTCCTTCCTTCCTTCCTTCCTTCCTTCCTTCCTTCCTTCCTTCCTTCCTTCCTTCCTTCCTTCCTTCCTTCCTTCCTTCCTTCCTTCCTTCCTTCCTTCCTTCCTTCCTTCCTTCCTTCCTTCCTTCCTTCCTTCCTTCCTTCCTTCCTTCCTTCCTTCCTTCCTTCCTTCCTTCCTTCCTTCCTTCCTTCCTTCCTTCCTTCCTTCCTTCCTTCCTTCCTTCCTTCCTTCCTTCCTTCCTTCCTTCCTTCCTTCCTTCCTTCCTTCCTTCCTTCCTTCCTTCCTTCCTTCCTTCCTTCCTTCCTTCCTTCCTTCCTTCCTTCCTTCCTTCCTTCCTTCCTTCCTTCCTTCCTTCCTTCCTTCTCCAAGCCACTAGTCATCTGAAGTGATGGCCAGTCTATATGCAATGCTCATTTAGTCCACTGTTGGTGAGTTAAAGTTTGATCCTTCAGTGTAACACAACATGACATCGGTCCATCCTCAACTCAGAGTGAAAGTTTGAGCGACTGAAATCCAGATCCAGCGGTGAAGCTTCGAGGGAATCTGGCATCACACACACCTCTACAAACACACCAGCCTGCCAGATATCTCTCCAAAAGATAACATTTATAAAAGTGACGAGTCCACATTTACATTGAATGAATCTCTGAGAGGGAGATTAGATGATATCTGCGATGGAGAGATACTCTGTTGGAGAGCTTGATATAAATCCAGGAGTGAGAGGATTTGCATGCCACTTGTGAAGCCGGTGACAAGCCTTTGAAGAGTGAATGGATGGGCTATTAAATATGAATCATTAGGAGTTGTCACAGATGAAAGATCTGTGTCAGTCTGTTCTATCATTTAAACTCTCTCTGATGATATTGATTTGGCATTTCTGTGTTACACATCAAATCTCCTTAGATTTATAGCGCAGGAAACCTCTATGTATCATATTTATTCGGTTTCATACTAAACTAAACCCCCCCCCACATCGCTTTAGTGATGTGAATCTGCACTGGTTTTCTGTTCTTCTTTCTGAACGGCTCTTCATGTGAGGCGTTCCTCAGAGTCTTGAAGTAATATAATGACTTAGGGATAATTATTATTATAGTGTTGATTCACAGCATGCTTTAATTAATTTCTTCAGTGAGATAGATATTGTTTATTTTGATTAACAGTTGTAATCAGAAGAGGTCATTTTATAGCTTCATTCCCATTCATAAACCTCTCGGGACCCGTAAAAAAG
Organism: Meda fulgida; assembly: GCA_030578275.1. Lineage (NCBI taxonomy): Eukaryota > Metazoa > Chordata > Actinopteri > Cypriniformes > Leuciscidae > Meda > Meda fulgida. The sequence goes on from CM060639.1 coordinate 25,347,836, forward strand.
TGTGTGTGTTTGTCTATCTATCTGTCTCTGTCTCTGTGTGTGTTTGTGTGTGTGAGAGTGTCTGTGTCTCTGTGTATGTGTGTGTGTCTATCTTTCTGTCTCTGTATATGTGTGTGTGTGTCTGTCTGTCTGCTTGCCCGTCTGTCTGTCTGTCTGTCTGTGTGTGTGTGTGTGTCTGTGTGTGTCTGTGTGTGTGTGTGTGTGTGTGTGTCTGTCTGCCTGCCCGTCTGTCTGTCTGTCTGTCTGTCTGTCTGTGTGTGTGTGTGTGTGTGTGTGTGTGTGTCTGTCTGCCTGCCCGTCTGTCTGTCTGTCTGTCTGTCTGCCTGCCCGTCCGTCTGTCTGTCTGCCTGCCCGTCTGTCTGTCTGCCTGTCTATCTGTGTGTGAGTGTGTGTGTGAGTGTGTGTGTCTGCCTGCCCGTCTGCGTGCCCGTCTGTCTTTCTGCCTGCCCGTCTGTCTGTCTGTCTGTGTGTGTGTGTGTCTGTCTGTCTGTCTGTCTGTCTGTGTGTGTGTGTGTCTGTCTGTCTGCCTGCCCGTCTGTCTGTCTGTCTGTCTGTGTGTGTGTGAGTGTGTGTGTCTGTCTGTCTGTCTGCCTGCCCGTCTGCCTGCCCGTCTGCCTGCCCGTCTGTCTGTCAAAGGTTTAAAGAGTTATTTTTTAAATATCAAGAAAAACCTCAACTCTCTAGTCCATGAACGTGGTGCATTCACTCCGCCGTCGGCAGCAGGTTAGTCTAGATATTGGGTTTGATGAATATGACACAGTAAAGGACAAAAAATAATATTAAGGAAAACAATTGTAAGATAATTGTTTGTTTGTGAAGACTCAAAATTTCATAATTTAATATTGTTTTTAGCATTATTACTTTTTAATAATATTCATAATCAGTAGTTTTCTGTTTTATAATTTTTATATACATTCATAATCATTTGTAATCATTGTATTTTATGAAACATACTGTTCACATACTGTTCTGAACACATGCTGTATGTGGGGGAGAGAGACTTTGAGTGTGTGTGGGAAGAGTTAGAGACTGAAGTATATGCAGTCAGTGTATACTCACTTATGACCTTATTTTAATAAATAAAATAAACACTTTTTTCAAATCCAGATTGTTTATTTGTATAAAACAATACATATGTTTCAACAAATATATTTTTAAATTACAAACTGTATATGGGGGAGTCAAAACGATTGGACGGGTAACAAATTATAGATTCACAAGACCAAAGATCGCCCGTTAGATATACACAAGACGAATTATATATCATCTTGATATACAGAGTATCATTATTATTAGATCTCACAACCTGGATCAAATTTTCTTAAATAAACCACAGATTTGAGCTTTAAACAACTACATTCTCGCCTGAAAAAACTCTTAAAACTACATTTTGTGACACAATAACAGAAGTATTATATTTCAACTGTAAATTAAAAAATGGCGCGTCTCATGTTGTCATACCCCTGTAGCACGCGCAAGTGATGAATCTGTCAATCAACGTCTAGCTGCACCCTTTAGTGCGGTAACTCTGTGCTAGGTACCCCAATGGAAGGGTACCCAAAAATTGGTACAGTACGGTTCGGCATTTTGGTACCATACACAACTTTTGACAGTGGAAACGGAAATAATTGCGTACCGTACCAAACCACACCGCTCAGTGGAAACCAGCCATAATTAGTCATTACACCTGGTGTTGAAGGGATAGTTCACCCAAAAATGTAAATTCTGTCATTAATTACTCGCCCTCATATCGTTTCAAACCTGTAAGACTTTTGTAGACAGAACACAAAAGTGTTCAGAACACAAATAAAGATCTTTTTTGATGAGTCTGAGAGATTTTAGTCCCTTCATTGACAGCTACTCAACTATCACTTTTAAGCCCCAGAGAGGAAGCAAAGACATTAAAGTAATACATGTGACTCCAGTGGTTCAACCTCAATTTTATGAAGCGACATGGGTATTTTCTATCCGTTAACCATAATTTACTAGCCTGGATGCCAGCCGAACCTAGCCCTGCCCACAAATTTTTAAGGTCGGGAAGTTTGGTCTGGACTTGATCCGTTGAGGAGCTATTATGCCCGAACAAAAAGCTGTTCGGACCAATCAAATTGTCAGGGCGGGCTTTATACGATGATGGACAGATGATCAACAGTAACGTAATCATCCACGTCACCAAAGAGCGCTTGGGTTGAATTCATTTACCACAAAGATGACTGCTTCTGGAGAACTGAAATTTCACGAGTTCACACTTACAAATAAGTCTAGAATAAATACAGTCCGAGGAGAGGGCTCCGGGCTCGATATTCGGCCCGAACCCAGTGTACTCCCCCGTATTCCTGGCTGTGGAAGAACAAGCCAAGAGTGAGTGGAGGGATGCTGAAAACTGTCAAGGAATGTTAGGTGAGTCGACTTGAGTGAATATATATATGCTTTCTCACATGCTGTTGGGGTCGACGGTAATTGTTTGATGACAAGTTGATTGGATTGATTATTTGAACCTTTTGCTCCTCCTGAACTTTGTTTATAAATCCTCATGTGTCGATTCAGCCATCGCGTCTGTTATAGAAGATATCGGCAGCGTGTTCATTTTAAAAGAGGAACAGATGACCGCGATCAAGGCATTTGTCGATCGGAAACAAGAATAAAAAACATAGGTCACTTACTTGCTCTGATTGGTTGTAGGTCTATCCAATTGAGTGCAGAGGCATTTTCTTTCCTGGTTCGGTTGAAACGCCCCACAATCACAGCCCAATGGAGCAGTTTCAGACTCACATTCTGACTAGAATCTGAGTATGACGACGTCAGGCTAATAATTTACCACTTTATTTTCAAAACAATAAACTCAAACGCATGTTCACGAGAGCGCCTCGACGCATGTGTGTTGTGTTAATGCGAGAGCAGAGGACAAGAGCGTGAGCGCAACGATTATGATTTTTTGCACAAAGCATGGTTGATAAAATGATTAGTTCATTTTGTGTTGACCGCGCATGCGCAACATCGAAGTCGATAGACTCGAAACGTGAACAAATCAGTTCTGTATCCGGTACTACAGACTGCAAAGCTCAGTTTATGAGGATGAACGAACGGCTCAAATCTGGAGGTGAGGTAAACTAACAGACCGCATTGGCTGAAGATGCAGATAAATGAATGAATCATTTCTGTTTATCATAATTTGGTTTATAAAGAAAAACACTGCAAATGTTGTTGTGAAGTCATTTATTGAGAAAGTGGTTTATAAAGAAAAATGTCTCGGTTACAACCCTGGAGGAGGGAACGGAGACCTATGTCGTGACCGACGAATAGGAATCTTGCTAGAGAGGCCAATCTGCTTCGAGTGAAACTAAACAAGCCAATATTGGCATGCAATCTTTTGCATCAGCTGTTCAGCCTCACAGCGCTCTATCACGTTTTAATAACGTTCACCTACACTAAACCTGCCCGATAGTGTTAACAAAAGCAAATGTGACATAAAAACGTAATCGTAACCATTGCATTTTAGCTTGTTTTGAACTTTGAGCTCTTTTATCGTGACTCGTTTTTCACAGGATTCGTACCCGATCTCTCCACATCACAAGTATAATTCTGTACAGCTGATCTACTGAACAAGCTTATTACGTCAGTGAAACAAAACATCAACCATATGGAGCTGGTTAAGTGATTCAAACTCGAAATATATTCGTTTACAAATCATGGACTTTGGTAAAAGGTGTTTTGAGGTCATACAATTTTTTATAAATCCATAATCTGCCCCTGTAATCATAATTGTGTGTGAAAAGTTCTTGCTGTTTTACTGCCTCTAGTGTTCATTTCTTTTAGAAACTGCAGTGATATGTACGTATTGGTACGTATTTTGCGTTTTGCAAAAATGTTGCCACAGGAACGTTTTTCCAATGAGCCTGTGTTGCCAATTTCTGATGCAGCAACGTCATTTTATCTGCTTCTACAAGCCATTTTATTGTGACTCGTGTTTGACTTCACAAGAGCAATGTTGTATCAGGGTAGCGACAGAGCAAGTTTACTACATCAGAAAAGCCAAACATATGGAGATGGTTATGTGATTTGTCTCAAAATGTATTAGTTTATAAATCATGAATCTTCATAAAAGGGTTTTGAGATCATAACTTGGTACTGTGAAAGTCAAATACTCAAAACAACATCTTTATTAATGGTTGATATGATACCCACACAACACCCAGCAATAAGAGATGGACTAAAAGAGAGGAAACAGTAGATAAAGAGCTAAATAATGAGTTTGTACCTTGTGAAACACAGACACCCAACCCCCATCCCACATCCCCACTTACAGTGTCATATCATTCATTTTCAGACAAACCTGAGATAAAAAAAGTCTTTTCTCACCTCTCCATTGTTTGAGGTAATGTCACACCAGGGCTCTGGTTAACTGGCATATTCCTTCGCTGATTAAAATCAGTTAATATTTACATGTCTTACTATTCAGTAACTGAGGACTTGATCATTATTATAGGCTTTCCAAAAGACTTTGCATATGGAGGGCTTCACAGAAGTCTATTGTGGCCTTGTAAGTTATACTGAAGTGACAAAGACTTCATATTGAGAGAGCTCTCCACTTGCATGTAATTTACCTCAATTTCCCCTCTACAGAAGTCATGGCTTCGTGAAATGCTTCATATTCACTCATCAACCAAGGACAGAGTGCACATCACTTTTGGCAGATGCTTTCATACAAAGCAATTATATTGCATTCAAGGTACCGTCCATGTTTGATTAGTTCCCTGCTAACTAAAGGCATGACCTTGGGAATATTGTTGCATGCGCATGAATGACTAACCAAGTTGCATAGTGAAAACTCTTAAACCTTTGTTTGTTTGTTTTTTTAATTTCTGAGGATAAAATCAGTGAACTTTGTTTAAAAGCCATCATAAATTGAAAGCCTAAATTGCAAATTATCAGGATACTATTTGTTCATAATTTCTAAACAACAGAACATGATTTATATGTAAACTTAAAAAAAAACAGCTGTCACTGTCAATTAAAACAGCTTGAATGTAACTCGACACCCTTGCCTCATTTAGTATACGTGGTTCTATGAATATGCAAATGAGCCCCGCCTCCACTCACTCACTCAGAGATCCACTGGTTGACGAGCACACGTTGATCTGATTGGTTACAAGGTCGTTTGTGACGTCAGAAACACCAGCGATTTCAAGCCGTGTTTTTGAGACTGTCTTTGGTTCACTGCAGTTTTAAGCAGAAAATACTCAGCAATGCTGCCGACTTATGAACTTACACATGTGTGTCTTAAAGCATATTAAAAACACCACATAGACACATAAACAACATTAACGGCTGGATTTTATCCACAGGGGGACTAATGTTAACAGATGGAACCTTTTTGTAAAGTCTTATGTCACATTTAACTTAGTCTTTTTGAGCTGTGTTTTCAGCTAAATCAACATTTATGATATCATTTTGTTGTTTACATTTGAGTTTATTGGGGATTAGATATGTTATTAAAACATAAGCGGTGTTGCTTTTTCCCCATTCAACCAAATGTTAAGCTATCGTGAGACTGGAAACGGTTGTGTGGATGAACTGACGTGATTTATAAAGGACTTTGTTCGGGGCGTTCAGAGCAAACACAAAAACAAAGTGGATCTGCAGTTTCAACAGCTCAGGTGAAAGAGTCACTGTGTTATAAGTAGACAGAGTACTTCACTTTACTCAGGTAATGAAGATGTTGACAGATCTCATTGGGGTCTGTTGACTGAACAAAGTGATCGAAACAGGTACTTGGAGCACTTTGTCGTCTGACAAAGAGAAACAAGAGACGCTGTGTTCATTACACACAGGTTCAGCCTTTCTAAAGACTGTGGACGTGGACCAATGGCTTTATTTTGAGGACTGTGAATGAGCTAAAGCTAATATAAGTGCAGCCCATTGTATTCCCCAACATCGCTGGAACACCTGGCACATTTTACACAAATCAGCAGCTTTAGTTTTACTACTTCAGGTGTTGATAATATATACACCTTCTGCAGTGATTAGAGGACAGTTGTAATTAACGTTTCAATCATTCCGTCTAGTTTACTGTGAATATTACATACTGATTGACTGACTGATTTATATTTTGAACATGTAAATACAAGTAAAAAAAAATCCATACTTTCCAGTACTTAAAAAACTCTATTTACATGTACAAAAAGGAGTAGGAAGAAGTCAAACTTATGTACTCCTACCCCTTTATACCCTTACTATTATATTTAAGGAAACAGCTACAAAATAATAAATCTACAGAGATAAATCTATAATCAATGAAAATAAATATTCAAAAGTTCTATTCACATACATATATTACACATACACAACAATATTTACACACATGCTACAAATTATTCAATATAAGCTCGGGTTATTATTATCACTGTGTTTCTTTGTACCTCTGGAGTTTAATTTATTTGCACATCTTTTTAAAATGGAATATGTTTGGACATTGCTTTAACTCATTATTTAGTTTATTCCACAATTTACGCCACTGACAGATAAACAGAAACTTTTCCTAGTAGTTTGAAAACTGGGAGTCTTAAAATGTGGCATAGCCAGAAAACCTTTAGGAAACATATTAGTCCAAGTTTAAGAGTAGCAAAATGTAATAAGATCTTAAAGTCAAGTTGAACACTTTCATTAGCCTTTTTAGAATTGCATAATTAAAGGTAACTTTCATATAACCCATATGAACAATTTGGAGATGAATTAATAGGATGAAGATGAGAATCTCTCAGCTGAGAAATGTCTTTTGCAGCATCAGTGATAAGATTTCGTCTGCAGGTTCGTATGCATGACAGATCACCGTTTGTATTATTGACCTGCCTATGGAATAAATCGGGCTCATTTTTCATTCATTCATTTAACTAATAAGCTAGATGTTTAAAAGGCAATCTTGTGGAAAAATCAAGTATCAGAGGATTGTGCATGCACAGCACGGTTTGTGTGCATTGTGAAACAGGCACTGGAGCACTAAAGCGTCATTTTAACAAGAACAAAGAGTACTTCACCTTTTATTTTAGCAGGCAGCTTGTTTACCGGTTTATTCTTTGCAAAACTCGTCGTCCTGGTATGTAAATGTGTCTGTGAGCTGTGCACTCAACGCCGACAACAATAACAATACTATCACCTGTTTATCATTCGACTCCCTGCGTCATTAACATCATGACCTGTGAATAATCCTGTTTCCATGACAACCGCAGCCTCTCCAGCAGAAAACAATCAACTTCGTCACTGTGATTAAGAAAAAGAAGTTGATGAAATGTGAAAAATCAAACACGTTTTTCCAGGTCTCATAAAAAAAAAGCTACACAAATGCTTGGGAGCAGGAATAAAGAACAGAAAAAGCTCTGTTTCTTCTAATCAAACCGCAGAAGTCTCGGTTCCCGACATATGGTTCTTTCATCCGTTCACTTCCGGAGTCTCTGGCTCCGTGATGATTTCTCTGTTGTGATACTCTTTTTTTTCTCCCCCAGAAGAAAAGAGTGACTTAAATCTTGCATAATTAGTGGCTGTGATAAATTACAGCGAGACTGTCCTCAAGGGGCCCGAGGAAAAGTCTTACTTAAAAACGACAGATTTGCTCTGTCTTTAATGAGCTTTCCGTCAGAGTCAACAGGCATTGAGGGAATTTTCTACCTTCTGTTTGGTCTCCGTAAAATACTCTATAATTGCAGTAAAGCGCCATTGGACGCAGATTAAGACATCAGATCTTTTTAAATGTAAAAACAGACAGCCGTTCGTTTTCCTGACTGAAACAGATGCTTTTCAAAGCGATATGAATACAGTGTGTTTCAAACTCAAAATGTAATAATGTGTTTGATTACAATGTAATATTTGTTTATTAATTACTATGATTATTTCTGAGGAGATTTCAGTATAGAAAAACAATGCTAAATGAATATCACAGGTTCAAAATTACTTTAAAGTGGTCATTTATTACCCCACAGATCATGAATTATATCATGTTGTAAATGCCCGTTTTTGAGTGGAAGCAAAGACATGCTGTTTTTGTGCATGTATCTTTAAATGCAAATGAGCTACTGCTCCGCCCCCTAATCCAGAAGAGGGCGGAGCCTTTACAGCTTGTGCCTCAGATATTCAGACAAAAAATAAAACATCTGTTTTTGATTATCATCTCTATCACGGTGACGCTCATATGACATTGCAGTTCTTCATCATCATGAACGTTTATTATCTGTATGTTTTAAAGCCATATCAGTCTAATCTTCTGATATATGGCTTTGCACACATCCAAAGCACACACACTATTGGTCACACACTATTACTCACGGTGCGTCCCGTGAGTTCACAAACACAGTTGGTTAATATGTCTGTGAATGTAAACAGCAGGGAAAGAAATTGCATGTGTATATTAGTGTATTAAAGTGAAAGCAGTGTAATATACAGAACATACTACTATATATGCTGTTAATATGAATCAAACAACAAAAGAAAAACAGAAAATCTCTCTTTGCTCTTGATTGAATAACTTTAGTATCTTTAATTAGAACACATTTGTGACTTGAATGCTGCTGTTAAACGCTCTGGCGAGGAGATAAACATGGCGGACTGTGTACAGCTAATTCAGGGCGGGCATTCAGACACTGCTTATGATTTATGGGGATTCAAATAAGAAATAGGTGGATTGTCACCATCATATAGGGTGGTTGTGTACAAACACTGCTGTCACATTTATGTAAAAGTGAATTTTGCATAATAGGTCCCCTTTATCATTATATAATATATATATATATATGTCCAGCAAGGAAAATTGACATCTTCGCACTTTATAAAAAAATGTGTTAAAGACTTTGTAAGCATATTGGCAAGTTGTGCTTGTAGTCAATGTGCAAAAACAATAGAAATAATAATAACTGATTATAGTCAATATATTCTTTTTTGGTTTGTTTTTCCATAGTAAAATAAAACATGTAGCTGTATTTTGTCCTTTTTTGCCAAAATATTTTTGCCAGATGAATACCTGAATGAAGTTTAGTGTTTTGTTTTTCCCTCATGTTTAAAATATTTTAAAATATTACTAACACAAAGAAAAAAAATGAAAACCTACTTTTCTTGCTAAATATCTGAGATTTGTTTGGAATGAAATAAAAGTTAATAGATTTTTTACATTATATTTTCTTAGAGTGTTTATGTCTTGTTTGGTTGCATTTATCAGATTTAAACACCAAGAACCAGATTTTTTTTAGACTACAAATCCCTAAAAATGTTGCACACCAACCTGTAACTCTTTAATTTACTGACTAAAGCCTGTTTTTGCTCTCAATTGCTGTTATTTTGTACCCTGAATATTATCCATGAATATAACTGTGCATTTGTGATGAAAGTGACTGAGATTCTTTGATTTCCACCGGTTCTCTTGAACTCAAGAACTCCTGCTGCAAAACAAAGCTATCAAAGAGCAAACTACTCAACCTTCTCCTCCTGTCGCATTCCTTTGAAGAAGAAGAATCACGCCTTTCTCCTCAGTTGAACATTGTGTACTTAAGGGGAATCGTCGAGGATTGTGATTGTGTTAGCGACGTCAATTGTACAACACCACAGAGAAGGGGCGGACAAAACCCTTTTTAATTACGAGCGCTCTCTCAGGCACTGTCAGGCAGTCGAATGAAAGTCAGAGGACGAACTAACCCACAGTCTTAATGTAATAGATTATGTAACATCCCCTTGTTCCTCAGTTCTTTCCACACTCTTTCTCTGTTGATGAGATCTGTTGACATTTCTCTCCCCAGCCTCTTAACTATTGACCGGCTAATTCCATTAAATCATACTTTGAAGTGCTGGGAGAAGAGTTTCTCATCATTCAAACCCCTCAGAGAGACTTTGTTAATGCAGCTCTCACATAAGAGAGCTAAAAGTGCAAGCAAATCGGTTTCTTGCACAGCACAGAGGAATAACACTGCTTCCAAATCTCACTGTGTCTTGATTCAGTCTAGATGTATCAGCTGAGCAAATGCCATTGAGATGAATGTGAACGCTGGCTGATAACTTACTCAAATGTGATTGGCCACCCTATAAACCTAAACTATCTCTCTCCGTTTCCCAAGTTAGAAATTAAACTTTCAATAGTATGTTATTGTCACACTACTAGAAGGATGAGGACACAAGGAACATGGTTAACTGACTTTATTTATACACTTGTTGCAATATCAGATCTCATTGAAGGCTTTGCGATCCACACAGAATTGAAAGCAGGAAACAGGGAATAACTGGAACAGAAACAGTCTCTTGAATACTTTGAACTCAGAAGTAGACTTGGTGATAAATCAGGGCTTGAAGGCAGACACGAGAGCACTTAGAACTTGAATGGAGATACGTAGACACTTGAATAGAAATACCGATCCGAAGACACACGAACTGAGAGCGGACTTGAATAAACTTCCAACTCGAATGTAGAGAAGAGACACGAGGTCTGTAGATGCACAGAAGAACTCGGAGAATCAGACTGGAGAATCCTGAAGCACCGCCGCACACGATGGCTGCTTGGAAATACACACAGGAGAGTGGTTAGAGTTAAACTTGAGTATACGTGCTGCGAGCACACGGGAATCCTGGAACCAGAGAAGCAAGAGGAACCGGGAGAGTCACACGCGTCGACAGACGAGACCGGACAGAGAACAATGAAGAGACTGAAGCTTAAATCCTGTGTGCAGCGTGGAGAGTTTGTGAATCAGTGCAGGTGGTGAGTAATCAGTATTCAGGGGATGATGAGCGTGACCAGCTGTGCTGAGTTGATGCTGGTTGGGGTGTGTCGCTAGGTGTATCCGTGACAGTTATATCCTGTATAATCAGTTTAAAATGGCCTATAACTAATACTCTCATGTGCTATGGTGACCCTCTGGGTGAAATAAATTCACACAGCATATTCCTTCTTACAAATCAGAAACATGTTATGTGATTCTCAGTTCATTCAAAAATCATGCACCTCTCATTCAGTCCCAGTCATCACGGGAGTACCACAGGGCTCTGTCCTGGGGCCCCTGCTGTTCATTATTTATCTTCACCCCCTTGGTTACATCTTTCCTAAATATCAGATTCACTTCCAATGCTACGCAGATGACACCCAGCTCGACCTTTCAACCAAACCAAATTCGAAACTTCCACCATCTTCCCTTACTAACTAACTAACGAGGGATCTCTGATCTGCTGTTCACTGATCGATTGCTCCTGTCTGCCTTCCTGCCTGCTGTGAGTTTGTTTGCGTCGAGGCTGTAAGCTCTACGCCTTGTATTAGCTTCGTATTTCTTTCTGTTTTGAACCATCATTTACTATCATTTCTAGTTGTTTATATTACTAAATATAGTTTACCCACCATCTCAGATTAACCTTACATCGCTAGCTTCCGTTATTGTTAGCACCGCACGCTAGTGTTTACGCGCCACCCGCGCTCATTTATTTATTATTTATTTTCTCTCGCGCGCCCGCGCATTTGAGTTCATAAAAGCCCAGGTAAGTAAGAATCAGTCAACACAAACGGTGAGTAATGTCTTGTCCTGTTATTGTCACCTGTGTCACATGTCATATGTTTAGTATAGCCTTCTCCGATGGCAATATAGGATTTATTAGTGATAAATGCAAGGATACAGTCAGGCTGACGGAGAAGATTTCAGAGCTAGAGACACGCATCCAAACTTTAATTGAGGATAGTAAGGATAGTACTAGAGCTTTAGATACTTTTTTGGATGCGCCTAGCATAGTGAACTCTGTAAATGATTCGGTTCCGGCTGAAGTAGAGCCCACGCAGCAGGGCAGATGGGTGACCGTGAGAGATCGCTCTAGTCGCGGATTAAAAAACCACTCTTCCGTTCCGATTACCATAACAAATCAATTTGCCCCACTCAGTGAAACACCCACTGAGAATTCTGTTGATTGTGCCCTGGTAATTGGTGATTCGATCACACGGAACGTGAAAATAGAGACACCAGCCACCATAGTCACATGTTTGCCGGGAGCCAGAGCGCCTGACATCAAAGCAAATTTAAAAGTGCTGGCTAATGCTAATCGTAAATTCTCTAAGATCATTATTCATGTCGGCACTAATGATGTTCGACTCCGCCAGTCGGAGATCACCAAAATTAATATTAAAGAGGTGTGTAAACTCGCATGTCGATGTCAGGCACTGTAATTTTCTCTGGCCCCCTTCCTGTTCGCAGGAGTGATGAGATAGTTAGTAGATTGGCCTCACTCAATGGTTGGTTGTCTAAGTGGTGTCCATTGAATAATATAGAATTCATAGACAATTGGAAAAGTTTTTGGGAAAAGCCTGACCTGTTGAAAAGAGATGGTGTTCATCCCTCCTGGGATGGTGCTGCTCTTCTCTCTAGTAATATGGCACATAGTCTTAGAGCTAAAACATGACAATCTGGGGCCCAGGTCAGGAAGCAGACAGACTGGCTAAACCGACCGTCTGCTAGCGGCCTCGCGTCACCAAGGTCAGATAAATCCCATCACATAGAGCCTCTTTCACCTAGATATCATCATATAGAGACTGTGTCTGTTCCCCGAATTTGGAAATCCCAAAAACGTCAGGTAAAAAATTTAATTGATGTTCAACAAATAAAAAACAGATATAATACAGATGAACAAATGATAAAGCTTGGGTTGCTGAATATTCGATCCCTTACTTCAAAATCGCTCATAGTTAATGATATGATTTCAGATTATAATCTAGATGTGCTGTGTTTGACAGAAACCTGGCTAAAACCAAACGATTACATTACTTTAAATGAGTCAACCCCACAAGATTACTGTTATAAAGATGAACCTCGTCTAAAACGCAAAGGGGGAGGTGTTGCTGTAATTTATAGTAATATTTTCAAAACCACTAAGAAATCTATTTTTAAATATACTTCTTTTGAAGTGTTGGTGCTTAATGTAAAAATATATAGTGAAAACGATAAATCACGTTTGAGATTTCTGCTGGCTACTGTATACAGGCCACCAGGGCACCATAAAGATTTTATCAAAGAATTTGCGGACTTTCTATCAGAATTAGTATTGGCTAACGAAAAAGTACTAATTGTTGGTGATTTTAATATACATGTAGATAATGAAAAAGGCATGAAAAATGCATTGGGATTGGCACTTAAAGACATTGTAAACTCAATTGGAGTTAGACAACACGTGTCAGGACCCACTCATTGTCGTAATCATACTCTAGATCTAATATTATCACATGGAATAGATGTTGATGCCGTTGAAATTCTGCAGCAGAGCGATGACATCTCAGACCATTATCTAGTCTCATGTAAATTACATTTAGCCAAGGCTGCAAAGCCGACTCCGTGTTATAAATATGTTAGACCTATAACTTCTGCCACTAAAGATTGCTTTATCAATAATCTTCCTAATCAGTTTCATCATCTCAGCATCCCGGATAGCTTAGAAGAACTTGATATTGCAACAGAAACTTTTAACTCTCTCTTTTCCAGCACTTTAGACGCAGTTGCTCCGTTGCGCTTAAAGAAGATTAAAGAAAATAGTCCAACGCCGTGGTACAACGAGCACACTCAGGCCCTTAAGAGAGCAGCCAGAAAAATGGAGCGCAACTGGAAGAAAACAAAACTAGAGGTATTTCGGATTTCATGGAAAGAGAGCTCGATTACTTACAGAGAGGTTTTAAAAGCTGCTAGATCTGCTTATTTTTCAACCCTATTAGAAGAAAATAAACAGAATCCTAGGTATTTATTTGAAACAGTGGCTAAACTAACGAAAAAGAAAGCTTCAAGCACAGAAGTTTCCAAGCAACACGGCAGTAATGACTTTATGAACTTCTTCACTTATAAGATTGATAATATCAGGGACAAAATTATAACTATGCAACCGTCTACTACAGTATCGCATCAGGGAGTGCATTGTAGTCTCCCTGAGGAAAAATTTTATTCATTTGTTGCTATAGGAGAGGAAGAATTCTGCAAACTCGTTAATTCATCTAAATCGACAACTTGTATGTTAGACCCTATACCGACTAAGCTATTGAAAGAGATGCTTCCAGAGATCATAGATCCTCTTCTTAATATCATTAATTCGTCTTTGTCTCTAGGATACGTACCAAAAACTTTTAAGCTGGCTATGATAAAACACGCAACTTGATCCTTCAGAATTAATCAATTACAGGCCGATCTCAAATCTGCCTTTTCTGTCAAAGATATTAGAAAAAGCAGTATCCTCACAACTGTGTTCCTTTCTTGAAAGAAATGATATCTGCGAGGATTTTCAGTCAGGATTTAGACCGCACGATAGTACTGAGACAGCTCTCATTAGAGTTACAAATGATTTACTTTTATCATCCGATCGTGGTTGTATCTCTCTATTAGTTACTTGATCTTAGTGCTGCATTTGACACAATTGACCACAACATTCTTTTAAATAGACTAGAAAACTATGTTGGCATTAGTGGAATTGCACTAGCATGGTTTAAATCATACTTATCTGACCGTTATCAGTTTGTAGAAGTAAATGAAGAGATGTCTTATCGATCACAAGTTCAGTATGGCGTACCACAAGGCTCAGTACTAGGACCGCTGCTGTTCACTCTGTACATGCTACCATTAGGACATATCATTAGGAAACATGGAATTAGCTTTCTTTTTTATGCCGATGATACTCAGCTGTATATTTCTTCAAAACCTAACGAAACTTACCAATTCACAAAATTAACGGAATGCATAGCTGATTTAAAAAATTGGATGACTAGTAATTTCCTACTACTAAACTCTGAACAAACAGAGATTCTAATTATTGGACAAAAAACTTCCACACGTAATAAACCTAGAATACTTGATAGCTGCTCTGTTAAGTCTTCGTCGTCGGTTAGGAACCTGGGTGTGCTTTTTGATAGCAATCTTTCATTTGAAAGTCATGTGTCTAGTATCTGTAAAACCGCATTTTTCCATCTTAAAAATATATCTAAATTACGACATATGCTCTCATTAACAAATGCGGAACAATTAGTTCATGCTTTCATGACATTAAGACTAGATTATTGTAATGCTCTACTGGGTGGTTGCCCTGCACGCTTAATAAATAAACTACAGCTGGTCCAAAACGCTGCAGCTCGAGTTCTTACTAGAACCAGGAAATATGACCATATTAGCCCGGTTCTGTCAACACTGCATTGGCTGCCTATTAAACATCGTATAAATTTTAAAATATTGTTGATTACTTACAAAGCACTAAATGGTTTAGCTCCGCAGTACTTGAGCGAGCTCTTAACGCATTATAGTCCTTCACGTCTATTGCGATCTCAAAATTCGGGCCAGTTGATAATACCTAGAATATCAAAATCGACTGCTGGCGGTAGATCCTTTTCCTATTTAGCACCAAAACGTTGGAACAGTCTTCCTACCATTGTCCGGGAAGCAGACACACTCTGTCAGTTCAAAGCTAGACTAAAAACACATCTCTTTGACCTAGCATACACATAATATATTATAGACTTCAATAATTCAATGTTAGGCTGCATAGATTAGGTCAGCCGGAACTGGGAACACTTCCCTTAAATCCTGATGTACTCGTTACATCATCATAAGAAGAATGGCATCTACGCTAATTTTAGTGTCTTTGTTTATCCCTAGGTTTTCCCGCAGCCTACCGGATCCAGGCCGTATCCAGATCTGACTAGGAGCTTTGCCTGGACCTGATGACAACGCAGTGCTGAAGTGCCAACTAGCCTCTCCCTATGGAGGATACCTTTCCCACTCTACAGATAAAACGTTGTGATTCCGGTTCGCGTACCCACCCCGAAGTGATAAAATAAAACAAAATTCTGTATCAAATTACAGTTCCTGTAAATCTGGCCTCTAGTTCATAAACGCCAGAGGAGAACTGGCCCCCGACTGAGCCTGGTGTCATGTTTCAATGTGTTTGAGTCCTGTTTGTGATCTTGGTTTCCCCTGTCTTTGTGATTTTGGTTCAGTCCTGTTCGTTTTCCCGCCATGTCTGATTAGTATTCCCTTCACCTGTGTTTGGTTAATTATCCCATCAGTCCCTGTTCATTTGGTCATTTGGTGTTTGTTGGTCGTCGTCTTTGTAAGGTTGTGTTTTCCCTGAAGTCCTGGTATCTGTTCTTTTGTTCCTGTATGTTCTAGAAAGTTTAATTTGTAAATAAATCCACTTTATTTCTACGCCTTGTGACCTCGTCTTCAGCTACCTGCACACAACCCTGACAGAACGACCAACCCTAAAGAAAAAGAAGATGGAGGTCTGGAAACAAGCCTTCGTGGGAACCCGTCAAGCTGTGTTTCGTGGGAATCGTGGAGGCCGCAGTAGAGGAGGAGGTCGAGTAGAAACCCAACATCACTCTACACGCTGGCCTCATTTCAACCCTGGGTTGGTGAAGTCCAGTCCAGGGCTCCATCTACCGCTGGTCTCGTTAGACCTAGAGCTTCCACCGCTAATCCCGTGCAGCCCAGATCTTCATGTCACGCCTGCAGAGCCAGTCTTCGAGCAAGAGCCAGAGCCAGTCTTCGAACAAGAGCCATTCCACATCCCTATCCTCGTTCAAGGTGAGAGCTCTTTGGAAGATTATGCAAGCCGTTACCTTGAGCTCTACGACGAGATGATGGTGGATGAAGAGGAACTGAAGCAGAGTTTCTGGGGTGGTCTGAAGGACCCGCTAGCCCAGATAATCCTGGTGAGGGACCTCAATATGCCCTTCTATGACTTCGTGGATCACACGCTCTGGGCATGTGGATCCAAATATCTCATTGAAGATCTTCCACTCCAACCAGTTCCAAGCCCGCCAGAACCAGTCTTCGAGTATGAATCCAGTTCCAAGTCACAAGATATGCTGTTTCTGTCCAGTTTCGAGTCCCACGATGTGCTGGTCCCGTCCAGTTTCGAGTCCCACGATGTGCTGGTTCCGTCCAGTTCTGAGTTCCAAGATGTGCTGGTTCCGTCCAGTTCCGAGTCCCAAGATATGCTGGTTCCGTCCAGTTCCGATTCCCATGATGTGCTGGTTCCGTCCAGTTCCGAGTCCCATGATGTGCTGGTTCCGTCCAGTTCCAAGTTCCAAGATGTGCTGTTTCCGTCCAGTTCCGAGTCACATGATGTGCTGGTCCCGTCCAGTTCCGAGTCCCATGATGTGCTGATCCCGTCCAGTTCCGAGTCACATGATGTGCTGGTCTTGTCCAGTTCCGAGTCACATGATGTGTTGATCCCGTCCAGTTCCGAGTCACATGATGTGCTGGTCTCGTCCAGTCCCGAGTCCCATGATGGACTGGTCCCGTCCAGTTCCGAGTCACATGATGTGCCGGTCCCGTCCAGTCCTGCGCCAGAGCACGCTGATCCTGCGCCAGAGCCCGCTGATCCTGCGCCAGAGCCCGCTGATCCTGCGCCAGAGCCAGCTGATCCTGCGCCAGAGCCCGCTGATCCTGCGCCAGAGCCCGCTGATCCTGCGCCAGAGCCCGCTGATCCTGCGCCAGAGCCCGCTGATCCTGCATCAAAACCCACTGATCTTCCGCTGTTCCTGCCCAATCCCAGATCCTCTTGGCCCCTGGACTCCCTTTTTCCTGTCAATTTCCCCATGGAAATTTTGGGGGGGGGTATACCCGAGAAGTCCTCACCGCCATGGCCACCCGAAGGGTCCTCGCCGCCATGGCCACCTGAAGGGTCCTCGCCGCCATGGCCGCCCGAAGGGTCCTCGCCGCCATGGCCGCCTGAAGGGTCCTCGCCACCATGGCCACCCGAAGGGTCCTCGCCGCCATGGCCGCCTGAAGGGTCCTCGCCGCCATGGCCACCCGAAGGGTCCTCGCCGCCATGGCCGCCCGAAGGGTCCTCGCCGCCATGGCCGCCCGAAGGGTCCTCGCCGCCATGGCCGCCCGAAGGGTCCTCGCCATCATGGACGCCCGAGGGTCCGACAGCTCCGCCCTGGACGCCCGAGGGTCCGACAGCTCCGCCCTGGACGCCCGAGGGTCCGACAGCTCCGCCCTGGACGCCCGAGGGTCCGACAGCTCCGCCCTGGACGCCCGAGGGTCCTCACCATTATGGACGCCCGAGGGTCCGACAGCTCCGCCCTGGACGCCCGAGGGTCCGACAGCTCCGCCCTGGACGCCCGAGGGTCCGACAGCTCCGCCCTGGCCGCGCCCACAGTCTGCTCCGCCCTGGTCGCGCCCACAGCCTGCTCCGCCCTGGTCACGTTCACAGCCTGCTCCACCCTGGCCACGCCCACAGTCTGCTCCGCCCTGGCCGCGCTCACAGCCTGCTCCACCCTGGTCACGCCCACAGCCTGTTCCACCCTGGTTCCCTGAGCTACCAGCTCCGCTCTGGAGGCTTCCCGTCCCTGCACCGCCATGTCCTCGTCAGCCTCCAGAGCGCCCACCCTCCCACCCCTTTTGGATGTTATACGGCGCTATGTCGCGCCTTTGGGAGGAGGGAGGTACTGTCATGTTTCAATGTGTTTGAGTCCTGTTTGTGATCTTGGTTTCCCCTGTCTTTGTGATTTTGGTTCAGTCCTGTTCGTTTTCCCGCCATGTCTGATTAGTATTCCCTTCACCTGTGTTTGGTTAATTATCCCATCAGTCCCTGTTCATTTAAGCCTTGTGTTTTCCCTCAGTGTTTGTTGGTCGTCGTCTTTGTAAGGTTGTGTTTTCCCTGAAGTCCTGGTATCTGTTCTTTTGTTCCTGTATGTTCTAGAAAGTTTAATTTGTAAATAAATCCACTTTATTTCTACGCCTTGTGACCTCGTCTTCAGCTACCTGCACACAACCCTGACACCTGGGTTCTCCCAAGGTTTTTTTTTTTTTCTCCATTAGGTCACCTGATGGAGTTTTAGGACACCAGTAGGTCACTTGATGGAGTTTTTCGGTTCCTTGCCACTGTTGCCTTTGGCTTGCTCAGTTGGGGATATTCAAATTAATTAACCAAGCATTAATACCATTGATCAGCCCTACCAAACGTGGATGTTTTTCACTAAGAAACAAACATTGTTATGTTATTTGATTGATATTGTGAAGCTGCTTTGATGCAATTTATATTGTGAAAAGCGCTATATAAAATACACTTGACTTGACTTGACTTGACTAACTGTCTTCTTGACATGACATCCTGGTTCACTTCAAACTTCCTCAAATGAAATAGCAATAAAACAGAATTGCTTCTTTTAGGTACAAGATCAACATTAAAGGTCCAGTGTATAATATTTCTGTGGATCTATTGACAGTAATGCAATATAAGATCCATAACTATGTGTTTAGTGGTGTGTAAAGACCTTACTTAATGAACGTTGTTGTTAATAATGTTACGCTCATGTTAATAATGTTACCCGGTCTGCTTACTACCATCTTCGATGGTCTGCGTCCTTTCCTCACGCCTCACTCCACTGACATTCTTGTTCATAGTTTAGTCATTTCTCGTTTAGATTACTGTAATTCCCTTTTGTTTGGGCTCCCGCATAAAACCCTCCATAAACTTCAGCTGGTCCAAAACTCATTAAGCTTGTATTATCACTCGTGCCCCCTCTATTCATCACATTACTCCCATCTTACAACAACTCCATTGGCTCCCCATCATTTACCGCATCAACTATAAAATACTTCTCCTCACTTTTAAAGTCGTTCATAATCTTGCCTCTTCATATCTTTTTGACCTCCTCCATATACCCACACCCGCTCACACTCTTAGATCCTCTTCTTCAGTCCCCTTTACAGTCCGCCTTGTTACTACGGGGAGCAGAGCTTCCACCGGATCTCCGTTATATTGATTCCCTCTCACATTTTAAATCTAAACTAAAAACCCATCTGTTTAGTATAGCATCTTCCTCTGATCACAACTGCATTGTCTTTTTTAATTGTATTGTATTTCATTGTTTTTACCTAAAAATTGTTATTGTCTTTGTTGATGATGTATGGTGACTTTGAGTGTCAAGAAAGGCGCCTATAAATAAAATGCATAATAAAAATAATAATTGTTTTGTGATGTTTTAGTCAGAGTAAGACATCTCTGTGTTAAATTTGTAATGTTTTACCATTTGTATAATTTAACGTGATATTCAAATAGTATCAGAACATATTATTTTTAGTTCTAATTATGGTTATTTACTTTAAACATGCCATTCATTTCTGACATTATATCAACAGTATCAATTTGGCATTCGTTAGGCATTCACATTTAAAAAATTATTATATTGTTGAATTTGAATATATATATTCCATTGTAAAATATAGTATAATAATAATAAAATAACAGCATTTTATAACATACACACAATCATATATATATATATATATATATATATATATATATATATATATATATATATATATATATATATATATATAATCTAAAAAAAATCATCTACTTGTAATCATTGACAACTGGAAAGGGAGTTTACCATATTATTTTGAAGAAGACTGACTCACATCCATGCTAAGAGCAGTCGACTCCAAACATTGCTCTAATCTTCATTTCTTTTCAAGCATGTTACAACAAACTGCTGCCAGGAACTAATGATATTACCTCTGAGTACAGCTTTATCTGAGAGAGCCAGCAAAGACAAAAGACAAAAAGAAATTAAACCCTGGCAAAATATGCTCTCTAATATACTCTGAGCCTTCACATACTTTTTTATTGAAATTGATCGCTTTGCATTAAATGGGTATATATTCCTGATCACGTATACATACCTGAAGCTCACAGAAAATATGTCTTTGAAGCTAAAACATAATTCATTATGATTTTAAGTGACATCCGTACACAATGGAAACATTTTCAGAATCCATAAGTCTATGCTTCAGTAATATAGCTGACTCATTCTATTGATTATGAAAGAGCAGGTCTGCCGGTGGCAAGAGCAAAAAAATAAAAAATCTGGCCCTTTGGATCACCTGCACTTACAGAAGAGCATCGTTACCCATTTACACCTGCTATAACATGTGCTTCATATCTGGATTGTAGTGCTATGCTCATCCAAACTGATCAGATAGAGATTGGATGCATTTACACCTGGCTTTCAATGTGTTCAAGTGCTATCCTATTGCAATCTGATTACTGAAATCGCATGTTAATGCAGGTGTACAGGAGGCCATGCTGTCTGACAGATGAGGACGTTCATGGCTGTGGACAGTTGGCCAGCGCGCTGAGAGGGACAGGCAGGGAAGCTGGCACTTCATCAAGCCACCGACCACTGGGAAATCTCAGCAAGAGAAAGAGAGTGCAACAGAAAGATGAATGACTTCATCGAACCTTCTAGGATATTAAATGCTCTTTTTTGTTCTTGTTTTTTCTTCTGAGAACTCTCAGGAGCTGCTTTAGATATTCACAACCAACAGTTGCTTCTCATAAATATTTGTTATGATGTTGTTATGTCTTGCTTCTGCTAATAGATGCACAGCATGCAAGATCTGCTGCTGCTGCATAAATAGACAAACATGAATCCCATTTCAGATCTAGGCAGGTGGAGCTGGGGAGATGGAGGGTCCATGAGTCAATTTCCCTCTGCAAATGAGTCTATGCAACGAACAACCGTATAAGTCCAAAAAGAATAAATAAAATGAATTAGATAACCATGTGACATAAATGTGCCACTTTGTATACAGAAGCACTTTGGGGGGGTGTTCGCGAGACCAATACTCTATATTTTAAACTTTAAAATAGTCTTACGTGGAAAAAAACGTTTATGTCCACTAACAAAAAATGGAGACGCCGATTGCTTTCATGTCCGCTGCGGACATTAATAGGCAAAACCTCGGCAAAAAAGGAGAGTAAACATGAACGAATGGAAGGACAGAGCAAGGAAGTCTTTTAGGGATGCTGGGAAACCATATGTGAACCGGAGAGGACAGCTAAAACGAGGAAAAAGTCAACCGAAAGAGGCGAGTGTAAGAACCGTTTATGTACAGTCTCTAGCTAACGTTAGCGGTCACAGTCAGAGGCGTGTAGGCTACTGGCCGTCGAGCACCTCATAGCTCACTCTGTTTAACGGATCAAGTCATGAATGCGTCAAAATGAAAGCTGTACTCCTTATAACCACAGAGAAATTAATCGAAACGTTTAGCTGCATTTGATGTCCATTTACTCTATTTGTTCTGTGATATACGATAGCAAAAAAAAATAAAAATAATAATAAATTGAAAGAAAGAAATGCTTGATATTTTCTTTAAGGTTCTGTTACTGTATTTAAACTGAGATAAAGGAATCAGATCTCCAGTGGTTTAAAGTGATGGATTTATACTGTAGTTCCACATTAACTGGACATATACCGTTCTTCCACATTCCAGAAATGTAAATTACTCGAACTTTTTATTTTTAAGATTGACACTGATAAATGTGATCTCATTAGATTTGGGAATATTTTGTTGTCTATCCTCAAGTAAAATAAAAAGATATAATATAATGTTCACAGTTCAAAATAAAAAAATGTAATTATTCAAAATTTGAAAATATGGACTTGTATGGTTCTTCGTCTCAAGGCTTCAATTGTTCTCAACAGAAACTACACTGAAGTCTCTGTTTATAATTTGCCAGGGTGACAAAACTAGAGATTTTTTTCAGTTCTGTTTTAACATGTAGTAAGATGGAGTTAAAATATTAGCAAAGGAAATCGGTCTCAGAATCCTCAAAATACCATCTCATAGCATGCGTTGAGGGAAAATTCCTTACAGGAAAATGGGAAATGCAATGAGAAAAGCACAATACGCAAGCAGGAGTCATCATAACCACTGGCCTTTCAGAATGACTCATGTCCTGATGTGTCAGGAGAACATATTGCTCATGTGTGAGTGTATTTACCCTGTTAATCAGACAGGAGAAGAAGAGCTCACATGCACATTTGTGATCCAACTGTGATCCTGCACAACCATAATGGCAGGAACATACGGGAAAAAATGTAACTTTAAAATAAATAGCTATAACACGTTTGTTGTGCGACTGGCAATTAATTTTCAGCTGTGGATTGCGGTTAGATTGCAATATTGAATACCGGGAACTGACCATTTCCATGTTTGTGTGGAATAAATCATGGGCCCGGAGGCGGATGAGAACAAAAAAAATATAGAATTTCAAAATCCGCAGCATTCCTTCCCATTTATGTTTTATCAGTAAAGAGATAAAGAATTTAAAAGGTGTACCTTTAATGCAGTCATTCACCTCCCAGCGCTTGCTTAAGAGTGTGTGATAAAAAGGTTATTGAGTAATTCATACTAATGCACTGAGACCTCCGTCATGACAATGGCCATATTGAGGATGTGTAAATTCAATTTATAAAGCGCAATCCTTTTCCAAAGATAGCTGCAGCCATATCCACACACAATAGCAGAACGGGTGCTATCAAACCACCCGTTGGGAGGAATCCACACACATGCACACACTATTGTGAATAAAACATCCTGGGCATTGCAGATGGAGGACAGCGCACTTTCATTATGTGACCACACCAAGTGACACCATAGCACCCCCCCCCCCCCCTCTTTTTTCCTCTCCAATCTCCACTTCTTCTCCGGCCTGACCCAGAATACCTAACGGGTCCTCAGGAGCAACTGTCAGTCTGTCTGTGCAAATAATAGCAGATCCCTCCTGCTCACCCAGAGAAGCCCACCATGTCACCCCCCCCCCCCCCCCCCAAAAAAAAAAACATGGAGGAAGAGTGGAGAACGGATGCTATGCAAAGCTCTGCAGGGAAGATCTCACCTCTCATGCATCCCGGGATCAGGAAGACATGGCACACACCAGGACCCCCATGTTTTCCAAACTGAAAGAAATACATTTTTGGATGCGAGTGTCGGAATTTCATTGCTTATTTGCCGAGCAGCTGGTGTTCAGTGAGAGATCATAAAATGAAGGGGTTTAGATTTGCTGAAAAATTCCACTCAATTTAATTCCCTGAATAGCTGTCTTGATACAGACCTTCGCAAACACAAAGTAGAAATTAAGCGACACATTAATAGGCTACATCATTAAAGATGCTCTTCAAAAGTGTGGAGTCAGTAGGATTTTTAATGATCCTTCAGAAATCATTGTAATATGCTGATTTGGTGTTCAGGAAACATTTTATTATTATTATTATCATCACACTTGAAAATAGTTCCTTTGAGGATGAGCAAAATTTGAAATAGAAATATGTAATATATTATAATAACAATGTCTTTACTGTCACATTTTAATCAATTTAATGTGTCCTTGCTGAACAAAGGTATTAATAAATGTCTTTTTAAATACTGACCTTTTGAATGGTAAAGTATGAATGAATGACATTTTAATAACATTATCTGGCTTTTGCAAAGGAGTTTCTGTAACATATGAGCAACAGTGTTTTTTTTATTTTATTTTAATACAATATTTTTATAGCATCCATTTGGATGCTGCTGCAATACACTGGGAAAAAATGGTGACCTAAAAATGATCATATCCAAGTTAACTGATTTTATTCAAGTCAAAAATATTATTGCTGAATCAACTTAAATACATGCATTTATACCAACAAAATACATTGTAATGGGTTAAAAAAACAGCACATTAAGATAACAATTGCAGGTTACCACTTTTTTACAATGTATTAAAGAATCCTCTGTCTAAATATCGATGACATTTTGGGGAGTTGGGGAGGAATTGAAAAGCCAGAGACTCAAACATGATGTGTTGTGATGCTTGTCAGTACACCACCTCCCAACACTGCTGTTAGGCTGGCAACTAAATGGAAAGTGGGCGTTCAGGAGCACTGAGTAATTGCAGAGGAGGGGGGCATTGACTAGGATAATAGGGTAAAAATAATGCCCCTAAAGCTCTCAGCTGCCCATGGCAGGCCTCATTGAGCGGCCCAGCTTGCGAATAGCATTGTGGGGGCGAATATTTCAAGGGTTGATCAGTAAACGCCTTCGATTAGTAGCGCCTCTTTAATATCAATTATCCGTTGATATTGGTCAAGGCGTGATGAAGGACCCACCAGGGTCACCATACGAGCTTATCCAACACAATGAGAAGTTCTTTAACCCACTTATCAAACGCACCCAATCCGTCGCGTAATCGACTGCCTAACCCAGACAAACAAACAGTTGCACGATTCTCCTTTCACGGCTCAGGGTTTGCTCAAGCGTGAGACCTCCAATCCTCCTGCCTCGCTTTCATCCTGTGTGCACACGTGAGTGACGTTAAACGGGTCTCGCGCCGTGGCTTTGAGATGCCAGCCAGACCGTGGACAAAGTCATTTCCATTCCCTGTATTTTTCCTCGTCTTTCACCTCGCGCTAATATCCGCTCATTTGCATTTTGCCACAACCAAACAACCCAATCATCTCACCGCATGACACTCTCGCCGTGCGTTCCCTTCTACGACACAAACCGTGTCTTGTCTAACAAGAATATATAGTTCCATTAAGCCCCAGCTGATGAAAATGATTATTTAATCATTTTATTAAGCCGCTTTAATTGAAAAGGTATGATAAATGGCTGAGAGGGGCCCTGCGAGCGGAGAGGGTTAATTGGGAGCTTGTGTGGCGTGGTTCACCTTGACTGCTTTCCCGGCGGATGAGGCGTCAGAGACGATCCGGTGCAGCAGTGTGTGTGAGAACCGGGCATCCAAGGCCAAAACCCTCGTATACTCACAGCCTTAAAGAGACACTGGACCTCAAACAAGAAGCCCTGTGTGTTTCAGGAGAGATTTGAAACGTTACAACATTATCACAGGTTTTTTTTTTCTACAGGCTATTTATGAAAAGGGATTGTTATGAGTCACATCTGCAAGAACATGGGGATCTGAATGACTTCTATATATGACACTATATATGATGTGTGTGTCCAGCTGTGCATTGCGGTTGATAAGATGCACTGAGTAGTTTTATGATATTCTAATAACTATATTTGACTCATATTCCTCTTTCAGTGTAAGTCAATTGGAATTTCTTTAACATTTATTTATCATATTGATTTATATAATACACTTTTATAGATTTGTATATATTTTATACAAATATATGGAAATTTTTCAATCCAATAAATGATTTATATAATGCAATTGCAGTTTCATATCTCAAAATTGAAACCTTTTTCTTTTTTTATGGTAATTGCATTTTTTTCCATAACTGTGAATTTATATCTCAAAGTTGTGGCTTTATTTTATGTTATTGCGACTTTATCGTAATTATGACTTTCTATTTCAGATGATCTGATTTTATTTCTCACAATGTGACTTTATTTCTTAAACTTTATCTTAACATTACCTGTTAACCTGCAGGTTGGTTCACACATTTTTATTAATATTTTTAATCCCCGCCCCCCCTGAAAAGAACCACTACTGAATACTGTACACTACTAGTGTACTACAGTAGTGTACTACTATACACTACTGAATACTGAATACTGCACACTACTAGTGTACTACTAGTGTACTACAGTAGTGTACTTCTATACACTAGTGAATACTGAATACTGTACACTACTAGTGTACTATAGTAGTTTACTACTATACACTACTGAATACTGTACACTACTAGTGTACTACTAGTGTACTATAGTAGTGTACTACTATACACTACTGAATACTGAATACTGCACACTACTAGTGTACTACTAGTGTACTACAGTAGTGTACTACTATACACTACTGAATACTGAATACTGCACACTACTAGTGTACTACTAGTGTACTACAGTAGTGTACTACTATACACTAGTGAATACTGAATACTGCACACTACTAGTGTACTACTAGTGTACTACAGTAGTGTACTACTATACACTACTGAATACTGAATACTGCACACTACTAGTGTACTACTAGTGTACTACAGTAGTGTACTACTATACACTAGTGAATACTGAATACTGCACACTACTAGTGTACTACTAGTGTACTACAGTAGTGTACTACTATACACTACTGAATACTGAATACTGTACACTACTAGTGTACTACAGTAGTGTACTACTATACACTACTGAATACTGAATACTGTACACTACTAGTGTACTATAGTAGTGTTCTACTATACACTACTGAATACTGTACACTACTAGTGTACTACTAGTGTACTATAGTAGTGTACTACTATACACTACTAAATACTGTACCAATACTGACAAGTATCGGTTGTTGGCTGATACATCGGTGCATCTCTAGTTCCCAACATTATCAGCAAATCTTCTTTTGTGTTCAGCTGAAGGAAATCAATCCGTTTTTGAACAACATGAGGGTGAGTAAATGATGACATTTTTGGGTGAATTGTGCCTTTAAGTACAAGCTTCAGTAGTAGTGAAATGCACTAGTAATGAGCACATGAACAGAAGTCAGATTACTAACAAATAGCCGTTAAGCACATTTATCTGCGAATGGGGTTTTATGTAAAAAGGAAGTGATTCAGGTAATGGTTGTTCATTCAATATATCAGACTTGATAACTGGTGGTCTTCTTTCTTCTCCTGCTTCCTGATTGGCTCCTATTGCAATTTATTGATCCAATGGGAACTACTTATCATTATTTCTCTGGATGGATTTCCAACTTCAATTAAAGAGGGAATGCAAAGCGTGCTTGCTTCAATGTTTGTGTCAGTATAGTTGATGCTATGCCCTTCACAGCTTTACACAAATAATTTGTATCATAGGGAAGAGAAATATACATCTTGAGGCGTTTGAAACTGATTAGGAGCAGCGCTTGAGGACGAGATTAGGCCAGTGCGAGATAAATCTTGGCGTTGATACGTATTTCTTCCTCTGTAATTTTCTTTTTTTTTCTTCTATCCAGCGCTGTTTTCTTGGCGGGGTCGAATTAGCATTAGAGGCGCAGACAGGCTCTCCGTCCTCTTTGTTGTCTGCCATTCCTCTCTGACTCTCATCGCTGGTATGGATATCCCATTGTGTGATTCCATCTTTAATGATAAGTGACATTAAAAAAGGATAAGCGCTTTTCCAGTGAATGACTAACCAAGGGTCATCCTACCCAAACAGGAACAACCTTTACTCCCGTAGAGCTTAATGAATACGCTAATCCTGATAACTATCAGAAACGGGAGGCCATTTTCCTGCCAACAAACATCTTTTTTCTGCGTTATCCAGGGGTTGGATGAAAGAAATAGCGAGTGACAAGGAAGAACTGAAGAGAACCTTTCATGAATAATGAAATGAGAGGAGGAGAAGGGGCAATCTTTCATTCACCGTGCCTTATTACACAGATAAAGTGCCTTTTGAGGTGCATTCTAATGCGCCAATATAATGCAAAACATGAATGGAGTAAGAGGGATAATTGCCTGCTCTTCTTTTCATGTTCCGGTGGAAGGACAAGCACGGAGTCCCTTTATTCTCTGGAATGGTGAGACGCAGTTAAAGAAAGGAGTCTCTGATTTTAAGGATATGTTTAATAGACTGTGGGGGATAGCTGTCATGTCAGGAGAGCATCCCTGCATGCAATTCAGCAGCGGGGAAGTCGCCGTGTTGTGCTTGTTCTACACAGCAAGGCATCTAGTGTGCTGAAGTTGGCATCGTTAGACACGGAGCCAAGGACGGGTGGGTTAGGGGACGTGTTTGCAATCAACCTTCTGACTATGAATACAACAATGACCGGAGAGAGAGAGAGACTGTTTGTTTTTGAGTGTACATACATGGGGTTTTGTCTTTACAGAATATCATTGTATGCTTATGAGAGCACAAAGTGGGCCAAACACTTGGTGAGATACATTTGAAAGGTTCTGATGTTCAAAACAACGTTCATAGCAATCACATTAAAACGCATTCACAACAAGAACGATAACTGTAACTGTTCGGGCTTCCTTGTTCTCATTTTGAACAGTTGATAAACTTTAAATAGGGATGATCAAGTTGTTTGTGCCCCTGATCCAATCCGAATCATTGTATATCGAGTATCTGCCAATACAGAGTTCCGGTCCGATACTTGTATTTTCCTAGTGCTTAGAGTGATATGGATTATAAATATGTCCATATTTCATTAAATACTATAAAGTATTATGTATATTTGTACTTATCAGATTGTGTTATTAGCATAGCAACATGCTAAAATCCTAATATTCTCCACATTGTTTAGTTTATGAGAGAGATAATGGATTTTATTTTTCAGAATAAAAGTAGAAAAGTAGAAATTAGCATTATTTTGACTCAGAAGTTGAACTCACACAGAAGAAAATCATTCAAAATTTTTGTTGGAGCGGAATAATCTGTATTAAATGCAATAAATGCATGTGATATTGTTTACATCATGCTCATTTTACACTTAACCACAGAAAGAAGAGAAGTTGAAAGCACACTTTTTCATTTGCACTGGTAACAGGGTCATGGCAATGAACGGCACTTCTTGAAGGCCCAGCACTTGCACGCTGTTACTTCTCAAAACGTAGGAGAGCAGTGGCACAATGCATGTAGCATTTAATTGTTGAACTTTTGTAAGAATAACATTCAATGCAAGAATAATAACTGAAACTTCCTTGCTGTGCACAGCCCTTATATCAATAATATTGTGTCACCACTGTCATTTTAAAATAATGAAAACCAATGACTGGAGACCTTCACGCATCCAGCAATTACACACTATATAATCAGAGAAACAAAGCAAGAGTGACTTTGTTGTCGTGTTTCAACAAATAAAGTCATAATTAATTACGGACAACATTAATCCAGATTTTGGAAAGAACAGTGTCACTACAGTTCAAGGAAAGAGGGCTGGAACCAGGCTGTTCGTGCCGGTCGACTGAAAGCACCTGTCCACAATTAACACCCTGAAGCCACAAGTATGCAAATGTGAGGTTTTTGAGGTTTACTGGATTTTAAAGTGGCAAATATTTCCAACTACCATGCTCTATTTAAATTTGCAACCATTGAAGTCAACCTGAAAATCAAACAAAAATTTGATTTTATTGTTTGTTTAAGCTGGGAAGTTTACGTTTTCAAAGCCCTAGTGCAAGCAATCTAATGCCATAGTTGTTCATAAGTATTCCAGGTACAGTACATTATATGGGACAATATATCACAACGGGCCAGAACTGGTGTCATTTTTCTGGATATCTTTGTACCATCTACAAAAAAAATCTCTTTTGTTGACCATATCAGGATTGTGAGCGTCCGTATGAGCCACATAGCTTAACTTTGATATACATCATCATCTCCCAATGATCAGTTTTTCATAGGAGAGATTAATCCAGTCAAACTAAGCACCAGCGGGTTTCATTGACCCACAGATGCAATATCTCATAAAAACAACCCTGTACTGTGTTACGATAACCATCCAAACAAGCTGCTTTGCCGGTGTTGTATCAATTGATTCAGGCTTCAGGCTCATTTATCAGTTTGTGAGCTGCCTTCAGGTCACAGCACAGGGAAACAGCAGGCTGGAGGCGAGGAAAGCTGAGATATCAGTAATTGGGTGTGCTGCTGTTCTTTTAATACAGAAATTAAAGGGAGCATGCTTTTTTTGCATGCATGTATTGATTTTTCAGCCTTCAGTCGCTGCTGGACAAACATCCACACGTTCAATCTTCTTTCTCTACAGGAGCAGTTCTGTTTTATTGCAGGTTGAGAGGCGAGTCTGAGTCCTGACAGCTGTCATTTAATTAATCAGAGCAATCAATGCATTCTGTTTGGCTGGATGTGATCTTTGAGCTATACTGTGTAAATGCCAACACCCAGCAAGGCTATACGCAACGCTTCATGGCTGTACTTGACATAGGCTGCGTCCAAAATCACATGCTCTCTTGAGTAGGTACTTTTAATGAGTAATTACTTTGTAACCGCTGAAAAAGTACATTCTATATAGTCTGTGACCTCATGGGATACTAAAGTGTCCATCGTATGTACATTTCTGAATCTCACTAGTAGGTCATCAGGGTACTTTTAGGCCTTGCCCACAATAATACGTTTTCGTTTGAAAACGCATCTTTTACTCTCCACTTTGGCCTTCCGTCCACTCTGAGATGGCGTTTTTAGAAATGAAAACAAAGCTTTTTGTTTCTGAGCTCGGAGCCCTCCCCCCGGACAGCACGCCAAATACGCATTTTACTTTATTCCCTTTAATTGTATGTAAGTGTGAACTCGTGAAAGTGGATAAATTGAAAATGCCGTTTTCGTGTTGTAGTGTGGACTGTGAAAACAGAGGTATTTGAAAACGATAACGTAAGTTTAGTCATGTGACGCATATTGAACCCATATATATTCATGTTTATACCGATATTGTGCCTGTTATGTGGTATTCACATTCACACTGTTTGTAAAATATTTTACTTTGCACAGTCTTCATATCACAGTCCTGCGAAGATGACAGAAAATTCACTCACATTTGCTGTCCTGTGGCAAAACATATTGTGTTTTAGACCAAATACATAATGGTGAGTGACAGCGACCTGGACGCATCATTGATTGCTGAGATATTTTGTTAAATAAAATGATCCTGTCAGAAGAATTGCGCATAATCATAAAATTAAACTAATCAAATTACATTCATCAAAAGTGACAGTCAAAAAAGACATTACAAAATAACCTATTTCAGATAATTGATGTTAGAACTTTGTATTAATCAAAGAATTCTGAAAAAAAAATTATGATTTACACAAAAAAATATGAAGCTGCACAACTGTGTTCATCTTTGATAATAATTAGAAATGTTTCTTGAGGAGCAAATCATCATATTAGAGTGATTTCTGAATGATCATGTGACACTGAAGACTGGAGTAATGATGCTGAAAATCAGCTTTGATCACAGGAATAAATTACAGGTATATACTGTAGTACAGGAGGACATCCATGAGTTTCATGTCACAGAAAATGTGCACACTATATGTAAATATATACTTGCAGAAATAGCATGAGTACAGTCGTGCATGTGGAAAATCAGCTAACGTCACGTGTGTTCATGTTTGTTGTGTATATGCGTGTTTCACAATGTACATCAGTGGAGAAAAACACGTACACCTGTATTTGGAATAACATTACTTCAGGGATGCATACTTGAGGTGAATATGTTACAGCGCTCTGCATTTGTTGCTATGGTGATCTGTTTGATGTGATTTTGCCTGTTTCATCTAAACATCCCTCAAGGTGAGAAGTTAATGTATTATCTCAATGACACATCAGTCTGGTCATCTAGCCATCAACAAGACTGGACTAAACTAGGGTTAAACCTACTACACTCACGTAGCTGGAATCGGAAGTTGTTTTCAGTTGTCTTAAGGTGAAACTCACGGATGTGGAGACTGCGAGGCTGTTATGTGAGGAAGTCTTGGAGCGACTCACCTATGCACCAGGCTGACCACATGAATGCCAAGATTATAATTGGTCTTGTTGTGAATTCCCAGTGCTCAGAGCAGACTCATTTGGCCACACTCCTGTCGGGTGGCCATGCTGAAACAGAATGTTTAATGAAATGGACGGATGCTTAATGGAAGTGTGTGTGTTTATGCATGGCTGTACGAAAAAAAGAAAAGAAAAAAACCCTAGGTTTTTACATTTCTGAAGAATGTTGGTCATGCAATGCTTAGTGATGCAAACCTTGTTTCTTTTTAATGTGATTGCTCTATGGTTACTAGGATGTTCTGAGTGGTTTGCATGTTGCTATGCAGTTGTAAAAGGGTCATGAAACCCAGTGTTTCAGCACCAGTTAGTTCCCACTGCAGCTTTGAAAAATGCTAGAGAAGTGGGTGTGGTTGAGCTGAAGAGTGGAGAGAGTGACAGCACAACAACAGCTTCAATTCAGACAGTTATTTAGCTGTCACTGAGATAAAATCATTAATGCTTCTCATAAAATCACGATGCAATTCACACATTATACATGTTTTTGTGTAAAAGCTCACCGTAAATTACACAAATACATACATATCCTGTGACGGCTATGATTTAATGCACAGCCGCTCGTAGATGTACTCTGCATCGAATATATATATATGAACCCACTGTTGCATCTTTAATAACTTTTGAGGGTTATTTTGTGGCGTTTTCATAAGCCGTTTGATTGGTTAATGGGCCGTAAAGACCGGTTACACTCACAGTGTGGATGAATCGTGCAGAAACTCTCACAAAGCAAAAACAAACACAAATTTTTGATCCATAAATGCATCTCTCACTCTATATGCGATTTCACAGTGTGAAGCGCCTGTCATAGGAAATCAACGAGTGCTATCGTGAATAATTAAGTGAAGCATTTCCTCATAGGATAAGGACACTCAGACTGCATCCAAAATCATATACTTTTGAGTAGGTACGTATTTTGAATAAGTAATTACTTCACGACCGCTAACAAAGTACATTCTATATAGTATGAATGTGTGTAGGATGAATGTAGGTCAGACGTACTACATTCGCCATGCTGTCACATTTCAGAATCTCACCGGAAGTACTAAATCATCCAGGGACTTTTTTGCCTATTTTTTTATGATTACTGTGAATTCGGACATACTACTTTTGTCACATAGGGTTTTTCGCATACATAGTAGGGAAGTATGTGAGTCTCTAGTCTCGGCCTCAGACGTCACGCCCACGGACCGTCGGCTGAACGTCTGATTTATAAGGCACACAAAATGGAAAACCCCTCATGAGTTTCAAAGTCGACATCTGATTGGTTGAAATCTTTCCGCCTGGAAACAAAGATGACGTAATGCCAAACCCCCTCATGGAAGAAGAAAGCTGTCGTGTTTACAACTGTGACGATGAGCGCTTATCAGGATAGACTAAACACTGGATTTTCAAAAGTATGTGAAGTGTGTAAAGTTTGTGGCATAGACAAATACGTCCAATAGTTTTACACACTGTTATTGTAAGGACTTCGACGTTAAATTATCACGCCCCTAAACATGACACAGAACAAAACAAACTGTGATTGGTTGCTTTACATGTCAGTCAGACGGGCTCTGGGCGGCCCTTGGCTAATGAAAGCTGCGATGGAGACTACGTAGCCTCATGCATAATTATGAGAAAATATAGTCTACATTATAGTGTAATATATTCTCATATTTTTAGTAGAACGGTGTTTGGGTCTTTATATTTCAATATCATGAGGTTTTTGTGTTTTAGCTTGCATAGTTATAATATTGAAATAACCTTTGGCTGGCTATATAAATATTAAATAACAGCTGCTGAGCTGCAGGTAGACCTTTGTACCGAGTGAGACCAGCTGACTTGCTTAGATGCATGACCACTTGCCTAGTTTTAATTCATGACAGCCAGAGTATGAAAAGTACCACTGATAAGTCCTAACTCCAGGCACTTCTCTTTAACCGCTCATGCATTTAAGCTTTTTTTTGTTTTAATGCCATTATAAGAAGAAGTGGAAAGTGTGTTGTGAGTGTGGTTGCTTTTCTTGTAGGAGAATTTGACAATGGACTCTGTGTGTCTGCGGTTCTGCTCTGGAGAAACACTCATAAGTGTGCGTAACTTACTGTAGGTCTGAGGTCTGGTTTCTGGTCACATTACGTTACACTTGCTTATGAGTGGTTCTCTAAAGCAGAACCGCAGACAGGAAAAGAACCTGTTGTCTACTGATATTCCAGTCAAATCAAACCAAAACACTTTTTCCTCTGGTTTCTGGTCACATTAGAGACAATTTTGTCTTGTGTATGTTTTCGTGTGTGGACGAGACACTGGACGTGAGCCAACCACAAGACAAACAGGCCTGTTTCTTTCCACAAACTCATAACTGAGATGCACCAGAGGATTCTACTCTCATTTTACCACCGCTCCTTTATATTTCTTCATTTCTTTGTGCTCTAACTCTCTGGGACGCATGCAAGAGTCTTATTTCATAGAGACATATTCTCTGCCATGCTGTAAAAGGATTTGTTTTTGTGGCTCATTTGGTACCCTGCTATATCGAAAGGGTAATTTTAGATGAAGAAAGTCTGGAAGAGGATGAGTTGCCAATTGAGTTTGGCTGGAATCAAATTAAGACTTGGACACTTTGGCTAATTGCAAATTACAAAACCTGGAGCATGTTTAGAGAGCTCAAGTGGGACTTGAGTCCTTCTACCGTTTTTTATTCATCATTAGATCAAAGGGGGAAGCCAGGAAATCTCATGAATGATTGACATCTCCCAATGCATCCGACATGCGTGCCTGTATCTGAATATGTCATTTCCAAATATCCATATAAACATATAACGTATTTCCTTTTAGGATTGTGCTGTGATGCAAACTAGAAATGTATTATTCTGATGGGAATATCTACACATATAGACAAAAATATCATTGTCTTGACTGACTGAAAGTGATATAATAGAGAAAGCTATTCTTAAATCAGAATCATTTGTTTCCAAGGTAACACTGAATCTGTTACTTGCATTCTGAAGAGTTATTCTTAAGTAACCGAGTGCATCATATTCAGTTCAGGTGCATTAAGCAGATCTCTTTTTTTACTGTTGAGCGGTTCAGACATCATTTGACACTTATTACCATTGCAGGAATGTACAATTTCCGTACAATGACAGTTCATAGTAATAAGAGCAAAAATGTTTTAATGTGAACACAAATGACATAGGTATCTATCTATCTATCTATCTATCTATCTATCTATCTATCTATCTATCTATCTATCTATCTATCTGCTTATAAACCTTCAAAACTTTAAAAAGCTAACATTCAACATTTGACTTGTTGCACAATTCTGCATCCTGTGTAATCCTCGTTAAAATTCAGGAATTGAATTGGAATTTAATAGTTAATTCTCGATTAAATTCGAAAACGAGTTTTAGCAGACGGGTAGATTATCTGCAAATGGCAAATGGCAAATGGACAATTTTCAATGACATGATATCTGATTGCTTTATCCCTGAATAGTGCTGACCGCTGAATGATTAGTTTTTCTGAAAGTCATAGCAGATAACTCTGTAAATGAATAACTCAATCTACATGAAAGAAGCCAGCTGTGACCCCATCCTCTGACAAAGACCACACTCTGTGTGCCGGTAGTCCAATAAAGTGTGTTTGGATGAGGAACTTCTCAAACAAAAGAAGGAATGTCACACTTCGGGAAGATAAGAAAGACATTAAGCGAGAAAGAAGTTTAGCGACCCAGTTAAGATCCCAAGCAAATAAACCAGGTCTGCCACAGCAGGAAGATGGACAGTGGTGGAATCTGAGGTTTTGTGATGTTTATCGAGCCACGACCCTTTCTCTCCTGCCATAATGCAATTTCTCCAGAAGCTGCTCTTGAAAAGCATTGGCTAGCTAATCTCACCATATGGACAGACTGATAGATGCTAAGTGGCTTGCTCAAACCTTTCTGGCAAAAAATAATTGTAATTTATGACTCTGAACCGGCTGTTTCGCGGCAGTGCAGGTCCTTTTTTGTCTTGCGATGGATACGAGATGGCGTATCACGTTTCCCGGCCATCTCCTTCCTAATCAAATCGCAGCGATGGTTCCAGACCCCCTCAACTTTCACGACTCTTTGAGCATCCAATGCAGTAATGCTTTTAATTGAGCTAAGAAGTGGCTCGTGGCTGGACCAAGAGGCCCTGGTAATGAAAGTTTATGTGACGTGTTGAAAGCATTACCCCATTAGAGGGCTGATAGCAGACCCTTATTCAGGTTTGTGAACGCCATAAACCAAAGGAACAATTGAAGAACATCTGCTCCTCAACCCTCCTAAAGGTCTCCGACTCAATTTCCTATTGTCTTAACAGCTGTGTGTACATTTGAGTTTGTACGCCTTAACTTACTGTGACAGAAATGCAAATGCGTTGTATTTGGAAGTAGCAAACAGAATATAACAGATAAAAATAAACATAGTTCATGACTGCGTACAAACACTGAAAAGTGTCAGCATGCCGGTGTCAGTTTGTGGTTTCTGCCGTAACACTTTTTGCCGTTCTAGCCCTCATGAAGCCGCCACTTGCAGTGATGTCTACCTGTCACCCGCGTGTCTAATAATATCTAGCATGTGTTGCAATGAAAGCTGAGGTGCCATCAAGTGAAAGACAGTCACTCTATCTCTTGGTACCCAGCCCAATTTCATATAGCTCCTCAAACAAGATTAGCATTTGTTAGTGGGGTATTTATACCAAGTGTCAGCCTGTTAAATCCATAACCCTGCAGCTCTACATTGTGGGGAACCTGGAATTTGAACACCTGTGTAACTACAAGGACAGGGCTAAAACCCATCAGTCAAAATAGCTTATTGCTAATGCCAAGCAGGACGCTTCAAAGACATCTAGAGTCGCCGATTGGTAGTTGTAGCTTATATGTGCACACTGAGGACTGGACCATCACAACAGCTTCATGCCCCGTTTACAGGGTTTGCTGTTTGGCCTCTCATTTACACGAAAATCCCGTTTTTATCACAGAAAACGATCATTTCTAAAAAACTCCGGCCAAAGTGGAGATTTCTGAAAACCGGTTATGTGTTGTTGTGTCGACTGGGAGAAACAGGGTTTTAGGATCTCTCTTGTCGATTCTGAGGATTCTGATTGGCTTGCATGGCTTTATCCTTCTCCCTACACCCCATAGGTTTGGCATAGTTATGATGGCGCTCGACGGCGTATTTATGCGGGTTGTGTGCACGATATTCGTCTCTCTAAATACCCGGCTTTGTGTAAACGTGGCCTCAGAGTTCAATCAGTTCAACAGCTTCAATCCACGACTATTAAAGGAACAGTTCACTCAAAACATGAAAAAAGGGAAAGTTTAGATTAAAAATGCAAAATAACCATGCTTACTTTAGAGATGATAACTGAAATATTACTTTTGTTAATATTGCTTTAAGCATGAATCTAGTTGCAATTTTTAAAGGGATAGAATATCAAATGTGAAAATTCATTCATTCACTCACTTTTTTTGTATCTAAAGTTTTCATTAACAATTACATTTAATTTTAGCTTTAGTTTAGTTGTATTGTTGTTTTAGTTAACAATACCAACACTGCCTTAAAGTCAATACAAACCTGTATGACTTCCTTTCTTCTGTTAAACTCAAAAGAAGGCATTTAATGGACGTCCCAATCGCTGTTTTCTATGGAATAACAATGAGCTGCAGCATTCAAGCTTCAGAAGAGTTGCAAACGCACTATACAAATATCATAAAAGTGATCATAAGACATGTGCGCCATTTTCCAAGTCATCAGAAGTCATTACCGACTTTAAACAGACATTATGAGACTTTAAACCGAGGTCCTGACTTGGTCATTAAAAACATTCCAGGATGTCCAGGAGTGTACCACATCAACAGTGGTAAAATCGTTGGACAGGTAGAAGCCATGTAGTAAGTGAACACATTTTCCAAGAATGTTTTCATTAATCAAGATTGAATGTCTAAGGCTTGAAGACGATCACATTTCCAACCATAAACAATGTTGACCCATAGTCTGGTGCCGTTATTCGAACTCCCTGCCGTATGCATTAGAGAAGAAATGGGTTCTCGAGTGATTATGTTTGTAAAGCTGTAACTTTCCAAAAGTTTCCTTCTTTCCTCCTCACATATAAGAAAGTTAGCACATCGCTAATGCAGTTTTTTAGGACATTAAGTTTACAGGCCATATTCAAGTTTAAAAGCCTGAAGTAAATTAAAGTGATCTCACACACTCACGCAAAGATTTTTTTGCTGCCACAGTAAATCGTTTGTTGTCCTACTTTGCTTTATGCAAAACGAGCCTCATATTACAGAAGCACAGCAGAGGCCAATGGCATTTACTGTTCTTGGCAATCGCGAGTAAACATTGTTCTGATACCTGTGAGCATATGGTATAGGGAAAACATACAGTCTATTATGCACTGGAGAATACAGACTGGCAATTGTAACGATGACTGTGACCAATTTCTAAGGATCTCTCGCTCTTATCATGTCAAAGCCTGTATTTCATATTAAAATGAGACCTGAGGGCTGAAAAGAACATGCTGTCAAAACCTCAGTGTTGGAAAGAGAGACAGGCCGCATCCCTTTGATTCCCTCTTTGTTGGAATGCTAATTCAGGGCGCTCAAAAACAGAGCAAACCAGGCTTGCGTAGGTTGATATGTGCATGTCTTCATTGCAGATCCTGGGATAGTGGTGTGACTGTACAGTGATGGCATGAAACGCCAATGCCTTGGTTGAAATACACTGTGAAACTGAATTATAACCGTATTCATATACTATAGTCAGTATAGTCAGTATAGTGTTATAAATTGGCCTCACTGACTGAAATCAGAATTTTCTCTCATTGACTATAATTAAGCTTTCCACCATGGTCTACACAACGAATTTAATGTTAAGTATACAAGTTTGGGGGTCGATAATATTTTGTAATGTTTTTTAAAGGAGTCTCTTGCTCACCATGGCTGCATTTATTTGACAAATATACAGTAAAACCATTAATATTGTGAAATTTTATTACAATGTAAATCAGCTGTTTTCTATGTGAATATCTAGTAAAGTGTAATTTATTCCTGTGTTCAAAGCTGTATTTCAGCATCATTACTCCAGTCTTCAGTGTCACATGATCCTTCAGAAATCACTCTAATATGATGATCTGATGCTCAAGAAACATTTATGATTATTATCAATGTTAAACAGTTGTGCTGCTTCAGGTTTTTGTGAAGTTTGTTTAATGCATCCAAAAAAATCTCACTGATCCCAAACAGTATTTTTTTTTTTCGAATTTAACATGTATTAAATTATTTCCATAGATATTTCATTATATTAAATATCTATACATTCTATAATCTATGAAATAAGCATTTTAATATATTATATAATAATTGTATTGAATTGTAAATTGCATTGAATTTCAAAAAAAGTATTATTATTCTTTAAATTGATTGTTTTTGAAAATACCTTTTGTGTTGTATGTCTGAAGGGTTTACAAACCTGTATTCAAAGGCAATTTAAAGAATTTTTAAAAGGTTTGAGGCTCTTCTTCATCTGACACAGAGTAACTTGTTATCTGTCGAAAGCTCCCCGGATCTGTAGTTCGGGAAGTGAGGTCTGTTCCCAGTGTTTTGGCTG
Organism: Meda fulgida; assembly: GCA_030578275.1. NCBI lineage: Eukaryota > Metazoa > Chordata > Actinopteri > Cypriniformes > Leuciscidae > Meda > Meda fulgida. Next base: position 25,387,706 of record CM060639.1, read on the forward strand.
GAGATTTGTTTCTAGCATTAGCATGTGCATGTGCACCTGTCTGAGCTCGCCACATCCTCTCTGTTCTCCAAGCCAGATGTTTTATGAATTCCATATTTTGCTGTTTTGATTCATGTGTTTCCCAGACCTGTCTCCTTATTATTCGTTTTCCTTTAGCATGCAACACATTCTTTTTTCATAAGCACACATTTGAATCCGGCCAGCTCTCACATTCACTCCCACCTGTGCTTTTTACAGAGGGTTTATGGCTGTAATTAAGAGATGAAGCATATTGCAATGTAGGAAAAGTCAGGCAAAAGGAACAATAATTTTTAGCTCAAAATTAGTGGTACTTGCAAGCATTGTTATTTATATTGCTGATTTATATTGCTGCTCAATAATAACACTGGTACTATATCTTACAGTGAAGGTATCAGATGGTGACCAAGAATATTTGCTGTTTTTCTGCACTGAGGAAGATTTTCTTTCCCTCCATTAAGATAATTATAGATATGCAGCTGAAATAAATAAAAATATATAATACATTGGAAATGAACGAAAGTTTCAAATGTGAGAGGTTAATCACTCCTTTATTTTGTACTGATTTTCACTGTAAAATGACATGCCAAAAATGGTGAGGAAAGCATTAAGACGCTCTTATGAGGCTTTCAGACCACTTGAGTCCAGCAGGTGTTCAGTGTAACCAGACATAAAAACACTTTCAGTTTTATTCTGAAGAGGGTTATTCAACAACGACACACAAAGTCCTGTTCAGGCGGTGGCCTGGTATTAACTTCCTTCCACTAATCTCCACGACTGAGAACATATATCTGCTAAAGGACTTGAGCTGCCATATTTTACTGTTAATTTGGTGTTTTAATTCATATAAGTCTCCAGTGAGATTATGTCTGTACATAATTTTTTTTGATTGGATTTTCAGCCCCTGGATTTGTATGCCAGCTGTTCCTGTAAGATTAGGAGGAGAGAAAACATGTTATCATATGTTCTCTGACACGTTGACGAGTTCAATTCTGCGCAACTCTTGCCAATCATATCTACACTTAACCAAATAAAACATTTATAAGAATATCAATGAAACATTTCTTTAAAGAAAGGAAATTTACATATATTGTGAGGCATGTTGTCATACTAATATATATATATATATATATATATATATATATATATACACACACATACATACATATATCTTTTTTTTATTAGATTTGAAACAAAACAAGTAATGGAACAGAAAAATTTTTATATATTATTTTTTAAAACATATGTGACAACTTGTCCTGAGCATATATGTATGAGAAATAACGTGTTGCACTAAATGTGCACTTGAACTTCAATTAAAAAAAATACTTTCAGATAATATAATAATGAAATAAAAGGCTACTTAAGTGTCATTTTGTAATAATATCAAATTAAGTGTTGTACTTTAAAGTCCATTTTAAATTGATGTTTTGATAATCTTTTGTCAGGCTTTAAAAATACACTTATTTGAACATATTGACATGCACATGCAAAAGTACTCTATATAATTGTAGAAATTTTAACTGTAGTGTGTTGAATTCAAGTTAATATATTTGAAATGTACTAAATTATAACATCATTCCAGATACGTAAATATATTTCAACACATCAATTGCGACAGTATCAGCAGGAGAGCAAAATGGGTTAGAAATTAGAAACTACATTAAAGTATATTTTAGTTTAGCATAAAGGCTTGGCAGTAAATTTGAAAGTACATTTTTACTGTATTTCAAAGATGTTGAAATAATTAGGAAATTACATATAAAGATATTATTTACATCCTATTCAAGTATAGGTTAAAAAAAATCTAAAGTTCAGCTAATTAAATCTATAAATTCAAACTAAATACATTTAATTGCAAGTACCATTCAATTAAGTGTCAAACAACATTATATTCAGTTCACACTCAAGTATCATTTAAAGCATATTATTTCCATAACAAGTACTCTTTTTTTAAGGGTATCTTTGTTCTGATAACATTTGTGAACTATCCAAATCTTTAACCCTACTTATTTTAAAGTAGTAGTAATCATAATAATCATAATAATAACTAATAATATTTTTCCGCTCTAAGATAAACAGCATTCAGACCGAGTCTGCTTTTAAAAAATAAAGTAATAAAAAAAAAAATCCTAAGTCCTCAGCTGTTGAGTTGCCTTGGTGACGCGGGGCCAGAGAGGTCGTCCTCTGTTAATACAGAGCTGATTGTGTGTGTGGAGAGGCATCTTCAGGAGAACACAGATGACACACCGCTGTGAGTCCAGCTGCATGTTTTTATGAGATTTCTGTGTTGTCCTGGGCTCTCTAATCATCCCCTCTCTTGGCCATGTCTGTGTAGTTGAACATACAGCACAGACGGCCTAATTATGCCATCTTTAGCAAGGGCCGCGCGCCCCTTTACAGAACCTCTTCCAGCACGAACATGGCCCCCGGATTCTGAATCAGAAATGGGAAACGGTTGTGTGTTTTTTTGTGTGCTATTGCATGTTGAGAAACGGAAGAGAAACTAAAAACCAAGGATGCGGAAAAAGCTACTAGGTGGGTTTATGAAGTTTAGGAAGGACTAGTTTAGGAAGCCTTGTGTAATAATGCAGGATTAGCGTCACCCTCCAAACCCGGATCAGATGCATTCATAAAGGCAGCATATGGAAATTAAAGACCTATGCAGATTTCGTTTCTTACTTCTCTTACATAAACTTCGCCCACTTCTTACAATTGACCTTAAGCTCACATTCAGATCTGCCTATATCCAATCAACAAATGATTGTTCCTGCCCTACATTATTTCTTTTTCTTCAGATATACATCACATTACTCAAGAAAAGATCTGTCGCTACTTCTGTTACAACAACACTATCAGGAGCACAGATGAAGGATGCGTTTTTGCATTAAAAAATAGTATAATGCAAGCATTTTTAAAAAGTTACAACTATGTTTAGCATATTGTCGTAAAAGCCTGAACGCTCAAGGCGTGAGAGGCTGAAAAAACAGTAAGATGTGACGCAATGACCAAAGTCTGTATGTATACTTTGAGTTTAAAAAGAATTTGAAATATGAGTTTCAATATTTTTTTTTAAAAAAATGCATCTTTAATCCCCCACTGTTAAAGTAATTAAAGTTCAAAAACAAACAAATTAAACATTACTGCATCCTAACCCAATCCTGCTATAAACACAGCTGGTTTCTAATTTCCTCGTTGTATACGCCTCAGGTTTCTTTTGCCTCTCAGACTTCATATTGAGTGTTTATTTCAGTGATAAGCAATCATCCAAAACTCACAAGCATGTCCAGTTGGAGTGATTTGGATGGACACAGCTGGTCTCCGCACCTGCAGCCACTGACCGGCCTCGTGTCCCTCAGAAAGCCACGAGCGTAGCATCTGTTTGGCAAAAGATCTCGCTGCTGGACAGACGATGACCCCCGCGGCCATGGGTGAATGCGCTCTTGCACATGTAAGCAAAGTCCAAATGAATGTGGAATTGCAAAGAATCTCCAAGCTATTTCTGTACTCATAAACTTGTGTTGTTGTGTGACCAATATTGAGCCTTTGTGAGTATCTGTGTTCATGTTTGTCCTCATTCAACGCCTGAGAATGAACCACAGCTAGTATTTCGAGACTACAGATGATTAAATTGTTGGTGAGTATTAGAAAGCCATAGGTGTATCTCTGCAAAAAGAATAGACACTGTGACACCGGTGCTATGAAAGCAGTGTTTTGTTTGTTTGACCCAGCCACAGCTCAACCAATGGGATGAGTTGGGGGCGGAGCTAGTTGTGTTTCTAACCAATAGCAGGAGGGGAGTTTGAGAAACCTGTCTGAAAACAGTCACAGTGGCAGGGTCAGTGCTAATGCTTAAAGGGAAAGTTCAGGGAAAAATTCAGATTTTGTCATCATTTACTTTTATTTTATGTTTCACAGAAGAAAGTCACACAGTTTGAGGGTGAGTAAATGAGAGTGAATTACCCCTTTAATGTTTGTTTGGCGAACAATATTGCCTTCTGCACAACTTAGCCACTATGTGATATAGCAAAAGGCATGTGTGTGGTGAAAACATTTTAGAAAATAGACATTTCACACCATTAGAGAATAGGTGCTTGAAAAGATTACTGGATAACATTATCATGAGACATAAATTGCCTTTCGTTTTCCATTTGGCCAGAGATTTTCCAGTGTTTCTTCCCTCACCTTACAGAAAGCGTGATTGAAATGATGATGGCTAAAATGATGAACAATTTCCTATAAAACCCACATTATGGTTTGAATCCCAATGTCTGCTTAAAAACATTGATATATGTGAGAAGGATATCTAAATATAAGATCTGATTGAAACTACAACCGAAAAACCAGACTAATTTGACACTTTGTTTTTATGGTGTTTTGTTTAGACTGAATTTAATGTATACTTACTCCTACACTTCGTTTACACATGGTGTTAACATCAATCCAAGTGGGCAGTGCTAAATGGGGTCCAACATTTTTGTGTTTCAGTCATTCAAATGAAATTCAGTGGTAGAAAATGCTTATGACCATCTCAAATTTGTAGTGTAAAAGCTAATCCATCTTCAAAACAGTAGAGCGCTAATCATCTGTCACTCCACACAGCTACAACAAGGGATTCAAACTTTAAAAGCATCAAAAGAGAATAGCTGTCTGATCCAAACATGTTGAAAAGCCTATAAAGACTCCACTGGACATCCAAAGTTCAAATAATATTGGAGCTTGACTAAAATACCAATTAGCAAGTCACATTTGGGATGAGATAAAAAAAAATACATTTATTTGATATACATATATTCAAAATTGGGACATGGCTGGACTCAAACCTGCATCACCCATATGGGTGTCAAGACTCAATGGAAACCACATACTGTATGCTAACCACCGCAACACAACTATGACTGGTTTTTAACAGCTGCATCAGTCCGTCCTTTCAGCAAGAGCTCAGCTGAAGGTTTTCAATGGATTTCCTGTTGGGGGTTCGTTGATTGTTCGCTTGAAGATGTGAGCGGGTGGGATGGTAATGGAGTGGAACTTAAAACAATCTCACAAAACAACCCAAGATGAAGGGAAAGAGGAGAAGAAGTAGTAGTGCAAAAGAGAGCATGGCAGACTTAAGCAGGTATTGAGTCTTTCCTCTACAATGGCTGGCCGTCATGCGTAGCAAGCATATTACTTAAACCCAGAATTAAAAAATGTCACAATAGTGTTTTTTTTATTAATGAGCATGTTTATTAAGCCTTTTGAAGGAAAGTGCAATAGAACTTTGTACTGCATGTTGCTAAATGTCCAAATGCCATCAGCCCAGTTTGTAGTGTTAGCTGACTTATGAAAAAATTGCCCCAATTTAGGCCAAAACCATAATTTTTTTACAGTGCTGGAACTACTTCAGGGACCTTGCTTTGGATCTTGTGGGTGTTTAGCTCAAAAATAGAGTTTTTTCAGGAAATGTCCTTGTGATGTTGAAATTGCATTCTATGCATTTTTAATTGTTATGAATTAATCATTAAGAGTGTCCACTCAAAACCCACTAAAGAGAGACTCCATTGGGTCTATACCGTAAAATACATTACGGCATATTAATTTGTCTAATGGGTTTTGCATTGTTCCTCAATGGATTATTGTAATATCACTGGATATGAAGTGGCTGAAGTTACTTTTCCTCTAGATCTTTCACTATCTGTAATTGGGTGTAAATGTGGCGGTCTTCAAAAATGCACAAGGGTAGCACACGGCCATTCGGAAAATTCCTGAAATAACAGTGTGAAGTTGGGAAGGGGTGTCTGGTCCAAAAACTGTGTAGTGTGAACGAATTGGAAATGTTGGGCAACAAATCTAGCCAAAGTCACAGTCATATTCAGTCAATGGCCTCCAGAGAGAGTCCAGCACTGGCAGAGAGCAACCAACACACATGGTAAGTTGCATAAAATATTTGTTGTTTTGAGGCTGAAATCTCAGCTGCTTGTTTTTGTGCCAGATTCACTATTGAATTTATGAACAAGACTAGCCACTGCTGCTATCCATGCAAAGGTGTGTGTGTGCAAACAGTCATACACAAGAGTATTCAATTTCACTGAATTGGCTACAAAAATACAGCACACTTAAAGTGTGCCTCTGCAACTTATCCTACACTGAGAAAAACAATAAGTAGAATTTACTCAATTTTTATAAGGCAAGTTTTTGCACTGATTTTTTTCTAGTAGATTTCACATTTATGGAAATTAAGTAAATCTACTTAACTAAGCCGAGTAAAATTAACAAAGTGAAAAAGTACATATAACTTGGCTTGTTAAATTATAATGAGTATTTTTTACTTACAAATCTGAAGTAATTAATATAACTAAGTAAAACCATTTGATATTTTAAATACATTTGACTTGTTTTATGCAGTGCTGGTAATTATTTTAAATTAAATGTTACTCTTATAATTTGACAAAATAATACAGTGACAATGTGCAGTTTAGAGTAATTTATTAAGAAACAAGCATCTACAGAAAAGATCACTTTGGGCACACAATCAGCTTGTTCGGTGTCTCTCTTTGTCCCTCTCAACCGGTTTACAGCAACGAAGGCAAAAAGGAATGAATGCATTTGAGAAATATCCTGAAATTAAGAAAAGAGAAAAAAATAAACAATCAGTAAAATACTTTTAAATTAAAAGTTAATCAATTTCCATTCACATTATTCATTTCACTCATGCCAAATCATATCAAAAACATTACAAACATCCTGCATGATCTTACTCTCCTAGCCATTTCTTCACATTAATGCACAAAGCATGCAGATACATTTATTTATCATGGCTACGAATTAGGAATTTGAGAGTAACTTATGCCTAAGTTACTAATTTTTCACTCGTCTTGATTTAAATAAGGCAACTAATTATTGTTATTTACAACGTGGTCACCATTTAGTAAAAGCAGGGATCATTTAATAGATAGTAGGCTATGCACGATTTAGTAAATGAATGAGGGAATGAAATATATTGTGCACGATGAGGAACGAAAACCTGCTCACTTTTACGGTGTGTTCACGAACGCGAATAGAGCGTCAAATACTCGTCTATCGTGTCTAGTTACGGTTGAACATGCGCTCGAGTTCAAATTTTACAACTTGCGCGGAAGACGTTCGCGGCAAACGCGTCGCCCAATTCGCGATGCCCGGCGCGAATGATGCGTCTATTCGCGTCTTTACATTGACTTTGTATGTAATCTACTCACGCAAATAATTAAATTTGCGTTCGGCCGTTAGGCCTATTGTTAATTCGTAGCCATGAAATTTGTCATCTATAAAGAAAATTGCATACAAAATAACAAATATTAAACGAAAAGATCATGACTTAAGGTACACATTCATGGTTTTTAGGCGTAATTTACTTCTTTAAAACGTAAAGTTTAAAACTGAGGGAAAAATAGACCTATGGCTAACGCGTCGAAAGCTAACGAAGCTAACTTGTCATTAGGAACATTAAACTTTTTAAATGTATAGAATTAAGTGATAAAAATACAAAGGTTGATCGTAGTTACATTTACTGAATAAATTACATATAAAAATCCGTAATATACTGCAGTTTTTAACTGTTGCTAACCTGAGAGCAGATGGAGTGGAGATTGGAAATCCAAATCCCTCAATGATCGCGGGTTTTCTTCTTTCACCGCATGCTCAGATTCCTTTCTTCAATAACTAAAATTTTACTTGATTTTTTAAAAATTTGCTTCAAGTACTTAATTAATGCATGTAAATATGCCAGAGGGTCAGAGGTCAAATTTACTTGTCTGTTGGATGTATAATATTTACAAGTAAAAATTGAATATATAATCAGGATTTACTTAATATTCTTAAGGTTTCCTTTTTACAAAATTATTCTTAGCAAAGATACATGATTTTTCCTGTTTTATTTACTTTGCAATAAAATCATTTTTTACAGTGTACTCGCACCTCATGGGAGGCAAGCGCACTAACAAGGACACTAAAGACTTCAGCCTCTAGCTAGTGTGCCTCTTGAGGCCATGGGAGTGAGGTTTACTTGCACAGCTCTTTACTTGCTGGCTCCACTACTCATCCCATCCGGGTCACGGCACCAATGCCAATGCTCTGACAGAAGCTTTAACAGTGATTTTACGTTTGCACCGATGTTACGAGTGACTTACAACAGTATGATTTAATTGCAAACTATTAATTTATGTCGTACTGTTTGTGTACTTTAACTGTGTTTAGTTTTTAGATGGGTTGATTGATTATTTGTTCTCCTGGACTGTGCTTTTCAATGACGTGTGTGTGTGTGTGTGTGTGTGTGTGTGTGTGTGTTTGCAGATGTCAGAGAGTGAGTGATGTAATGTGTAATGTTTACTGTTTAATGAGTAATGTGTGTGTCCAAAGCTTTTGGGGTTTTCTGCTGTTAAAAGACTTTCATACGGAAAACACTTTTTCTGTAAAATACTTTTCATATATATATATATATATATATATATATATATATATATATATATATATATATATATATGATTACAGTATATTACAGTTTATTTTCATTTACAATTTTATGAATTAAAAAGTTTATAAACATTTCTTATTGAAATTAAACTGTTAAACACGAAAGTTTTTTGCAATAATTTCAGACGTATCGTTATATTGAACCTTTTTTGCATAAAGGGCTTTTAAAAATTGAGTCTAGAACCCTAGAGTTCTACAAAGAACCCCACTGATCATTTTATTCTAAGAGTATATCATTTTTTACACTCTTTTACTGTTAAAATGTATTTATTTAAAATGCACAAGTACCATGTAAAAACCAATGGAATGGTAATAATACAGTAACCATTTATTTGTCAAGTACCATGGCACTGTATTATTTGATGTGATCACTATACCTTGGTAGTACCATAGTACTTTTTAGCTTTTGTAAAGGTTTCTCTAATCTCATCCCTGGCCTACTTCTTTCTTTCAGCCCCTGAAGGCCTTGGACTTCACCATCCATGCACTCTTCCTCTCATCTCGTTCCAGTATTATCACTTTTTTTCCCTTTGAAGTCACTGGCCAGAACGTGTGGAAACATCCCTTTACATTTGCATTTCCAGTTCTGAGAAGCTGTCAAAGGCCATTAGCTGAGTTTCAGAAGAGCTGGGAGGAATTATCTTACGCTACTGAGTGTCATGGTTGTCTGGTTCCGGCCCTCATCTTGCAACAAGCGCACAATCTTGTCCACTAATAAAACCAGACAACCCCTGGCGGACCTGAGCCCAAAGCGACCGAATCAATTGATTGTGGCAAGGTCAACATGAAAGCAGCTACTTCCATTTACAAAACGGAGAAAAGGATATGACGGGAGTAATATCATAATAGAGCTACGATAATTTGGCCCAGCCTTTGTCAAATGATAGCTGCAAAATTGGGTACTTTTGGCAAGGTTAGTGGGGTTTCACGTCACCGTTCAAACAGTTGAAAGCCTTGGATCTAATCTCACATGAAACATAAGTTATGATGAATTAGGTCGAATACACTAAAATAGCTTTAAATTTAAGTTAGAAGCCAATACCACATCAAACAATGAGAGCTTGGAGGAATTCTTTACATTTTCATGTACTTTCCCCCCTCAGAACCGGCCGTGATATAATGACGGATGCCCGGTTCTGGTTTCAGCGCCGCTCTGATTGGAAGCAGCTTTATGGAAGCTCAGTTTATCAGACTCTTGAATGAATTGCACTAATATATTAAGCGAAAGCCTGTAAATGAATAGAGGCAATTCAATAGCATATCTATCACTACACTGAGCACCTGTAATGATACCTGTATAATGAGGCGTATATTGACATGATAATTGTCTGGATTCAATTAAGGAAATAATTCCAAACCCGTGCAACAATAATTAATACCCTGTGTTTCTTCCTCGACAGCCACCCGGCAGACAGCTATTCACCCGCTAGCGTTTAGATGAGTGTGTCCGAGGGGAGGGGGAATGGAAAATAAAATCACTTATATTGAGGATAAATAAATGTAAGCCTGTTTTAGGAACATTGTTATTTTGTACAGTTTTGTTTCCATCAATCTTATTTTCAAAGGTGCTTTTCATTGGATTTTCATACATTTTGTATAGCATGCATTAAAAAAATAAAAGCAGTACAGCACTGAGATGGTGTATAAAGACTTTACAATTGATGTGTCATTAGGGTTGTGTTAATGGACATGATTTCACAATGAAAAATACATAATAATGATTCTACAATAGGTTTCATTTTCTTTAAGCAAAATAACAGTGCCTGCAAGATGAGTGATGTATAGTGCAATTAATTCAGCTCTGAAACCATTAACATACAGATGATTTCAGTCTTTTTTTAAAAGCTTTGTTTTCTTTATAGCTTGAAAATATCCCATTTATTCAGTTCACTGATAGAATGATCAGCAACAAAAATGTAAACAACAGAGATGTTATCATTTGCATATTAATGGTGATTGGCTTCCTGCCTTGCCTTTATTTGCATACTGAACTGTGATTGTGAGTTAAAAATAGCCTTAAGGTCACAAGGCCGGGTATTTGCACATAGTGTAAAT